>CM067506.1:5919703-6250926 GCA_034509495.1 Acestrorhynchus altus | reverse complement strand
GTATAGGATAGGATAGGATAGGATAGGATAGGATAGGATAGGATAGGATATAGGATAGGATAGGATAGGATAGGATAGGATAGGATATAGGATAGGATAGGATATAGGATATAGGATAGGATAGGATATAGGATATAGGATATAGGATAGGATAGGATAGGATAGGATAGGATAGGATAGGATAGGATAGGATAGAACTTTATATATAACAATTTCAGGAGAAGGTAAAAATAGTCATCACTTTTAATGGATGTCTGTAAAATAAATGCATTAATTAAAGAATGAAGTTCTTTAGAATATTTAGAATATTTAGAATAATGAGATCATAGAATAATTCTAAAATGGCTTGTTGAAAACTAACTAATTAAAATTAACTAATTAATATCCCGAAAACTTTATCACTTTCAAAATTTACACTAATTTTTCAAAGCCAGAAAGTTGAAAACCAAATCCTAAAGATCCTATTTATAGTACGGCGTCTATAAATATCTTGTGATATCTAAAATACTCTACATTTGAAACAGCTGTTGCTTTGTGGTTTAGAGTAGTCCTGCTGGAGACAGGAGGTCCACATTTAAGGGTTAAAAGTGCATAATAATAAAATGCAGTGTGATACCTACAGTATTGTCTGAAAGGTTCATGGGTGCAGAGACTTTATTAGCCTTTATTTAATCATCATGGGGTCGCAGACTTGCTGTTCTGTCTTGTTTTGTCTGGGCAGCGAGGACAGGGTGCTGTGTTACTGCACCTTTCCACAGAGGTCAAAGGACATGCACCAAAGCCGCACAATCCAAATAAACATGGCTACTTATTTTAAGCTTCTAACTTTCTGCTCATTCGTGACCTCTCGCGCTGCAAGCCGACGAGTGAGTCACTGACGAATAATGAATAACTGACGAGGTGTCCAGTTGCAGTCTGGTCAGCTTGGGCAGACACGTATTTTTTCTGTATTTCTGGAATCTCAACGGACTGATCTGAGTATCAGTATTGCTCTCATCTGTTGCTCATATTTAGAATCACTCGTAACTTCTTAACTTGACTAAGTGTTGCCTGGATTTGGATTCAGTCATGACTTGTACTTAGGGCTTGGTCTTGGCTCTCCGCTGCTCTCATTTGGTTTTAATTCAGTCTCAGTTTCATTTAGACTCAGTCCTGAGTCTGTGTTGATCTCATTTGAACTTGATCTTGATTCAGTGTCTCGCTCTGATTTTGGCTTGGTGTTAAGTCTGTGTTTTTCTCATCTCTCATCATTTCTCAAATCTTGAATTAATATCATTCGTTAAGGCTCAGTTTTCCGTTTGCCTCATCTAATGAGGACCCTCGACTCAGTGTCACTCCTGTTTCAACATGATATTGATTCCAGCTTCCTCTCATTTGGACTTAGTCACAGAAGATGCTCTGATTTGGATCATGTCCTGAGTTGGCATTACTCTGATTTGTTCATTTTGTATCAAATCCTCCGTTTCTGGTGAGCCATTAAATATTCTCGTGATGTAAAAAAAAAAAAAAAACAGTAGCCATTTTCAAATAAAGACAAAACAGAGTGATGTGTTGGGTTTTCGATATCAACGTGCTGGACGAATTGGCCCCCAGTTAGTAGGACGATAAAGAGGTTCAATGTTCTGCACAGGTGTGAGGCCTCCTGTTAAGCCAGCATAACAATACACGTGAAACGGACCGTGCAAATGAAGGATTCTGAGGCTAAAAGGCTAAACAAATGTCTCCTCACTCAGAGGCCCAGCTCTGTCTCTCTTTCTCTGTCAGTGTCTCTCGATGTTCTCGGTCTCTGCCGACCATTTAAAGACTAGGAAAAACATCACTCTGAGTATGTGACCTCTTCGGAAACACCCACTGGTCATCATAAAAGGGGGGGAAAAAAAGCAGCGCTTGGCTGATGTCTCCGCTGCTTTGGTCCAACGAGGGAGAGAAACTTTCTCCTTCGTTCTCTTGACCTCTCCATGGCCAGTGATAAATGTTTTTATCACGGCTGAGCAGAAATGTCAGAGCAGGTCCGGCCGGCTGGCGGCCGGGGAAAAGGCTACTGGCCAGCTCTTGAGCACGGATCGGTGCAAAACATTTCAATAAACCCATAAAACAACAGTTTTTATCAGATCTCTGGTGAGCTATGGCCGAGAAATGAATCTTTCTTCTAGAGAAGCACCAGCTTGACAAAGCAAGAGTGCAGGAGAGTCCTTTTTTGAGAGCGCTTGGGTTCCTTTTTAGTGAACAGCGGTCATCCAGAAATGATGTGAATCGACCTGCCAAGCAACCACATCCCTTCGTACACTATGTGGACAAAAGTATTGGGACACACCTCTTCATCATTGAATTCAGGTGTTGATTCAGTCACATTGCCACAGGTGTGTAAAACCAAACCCCTGGCTGTGCAGTCTGCCTTTACTGATGAAAGTGTGTCACACTCCACCAGGATTCCACTTTTCCAGCACATCAGAGGGTGACATTTTTTCCCACCTAGATATTCCACCAACTGTGAGAGGTATCATTGGAAGTGTTTTTGAGCCACACCAACTCAGCCACAAAGTGTCAGACCGTGTGAGGTTCCAGAGTGGGGTCTCCAAGTGCTGAGGAGCATAACGCTTAAGGAGCATAAGAGTTCCAAACCTCTTCTGCCATTACTATCAGCACAGAAACTCGGGCGCTTCATGGCATAGGTTTCCATGGGTGAGCAGCTGCACGCGAGCCTCACATCACCTAGCACAATGCCAAGCGTCAGATGGAGAGGTGTAAAGCACACCACCACTGGACTCTGGAGCAGTGGAAATGTGTTTTGTGGAGTGACAAATCACACTTCTCTGTTTGGCAGTCTGATGGACAAGTCTGGGGTTGCTGAATGCCAGGAGTACGTGACCTGTCTGACTGCATTGTGCCAGCAGTAAAGTTTGGTGGAAAAGGGAAAATGTTATGGGTTTCTCAGGGGTTGGCCTAAAGTCCCCTTAGCTTCAGTGAGGGGGAATCTTGATTCTTCAGCAGACCAAAACATTTTGGACAGTTGGAATTTCCAAGTTCGTGGAACCAGTTTGGGGAAGGCCCTGTTCGGTTCCAGCAGGACTATGCCCCAGTGCACAAAGCGAGATCCATGAAGACAGGGTTGAGTAATTTTTGTGTGGAAGAACTTGACTGGCCTGCACAGAGCCCTGAGCTCAACCCCATCAGAATGCCTTGGGGATGAACTAGAATGGAGATTGTGAGCCAGGCTTGTCCAACATCAGTGTCTGACCTTACAAACACTGTTCTGGATGAACAAGCAAAAATTCCCACAGACACATTCCAGCATCCTGTAGAAAGCCTTCCCAGAAGAGTGGAATCGGAGCTGAAAAGGGGGACCAACTCTATAGTAATATCTATGGATTTAGAACAGGATGCCATAAAAGCTCTTGTAAGTATAACATGTAGGTGTCCCAATACTTTTGTCCATTTAGTGAAGCTAATTTTGGACAGACAGGCAAACATGTCACCTAATGAGAAACTGTTAAAGAGGATTTTGAGTGAACAGTGACTGAGGCTGTCGTTCTGTGCTCATGTTTAGAACCTTCACTCAGAAAACCGAGGGTCTGTAGGGCCTAAAAGATCAAGGTCCCATTTGAAAGTTCTGGACATTTTCATTCTTTTTTTTTTTTTCTTTTGTGATCTTGCACACATTGTCACAGATCCCACAGATCTCTTTTGGTAAAAAGGTGTTTTGGAAGTATTGTCTGTGATCTCTTGTGTATGTTGACCATGTTGGAAGTTGTTGTAAATGTTCTCCTTTTGTAAATGATTTAACAAACAGGGCTAATTTCTAATTATTAACATTATTAATAATTTCCATTATATTAATTATATGTATTAAATCCCTTCCCAGACTCATCTGCATCTACATCTTCTTTCTGAAAGTCTCAGAGAGCTCTTTGAATCTGGCAATAGTTATACCTACCACTCACTTCAACAATCAAGAGCAAACCAAACTAATGTCTGAGGTTTTTATACAACAGTTTCTTCCAAAATCATCTTTAACCCTGAAGGAGCGAGACCTATTTACTGTTTATTTTTCTTCACAGTTTTTAGACATTGCCTCTTTCATTTAGTAATCACACAGTAATTACACAAGACAGTCACATGCCATATGTCCTTATCTTTATGGACAACCATTGGCTTCTCAAATATGTAATTACTTGAGGTAAATACTATCAGAAGTTTAATATCTTCATGAAAGTGGCCAAGATTTCATCAAAATTTACCATATTACCGGTTTTGCTTTTTCTTTTAATTATTGTTGAATGTAGAGACATGAAACTTAAATGAAACCATAGATCTCATGTTAAAAAGGTTGCAGCTGGGTCTCTGTAATAAAAAAAAAAAACTTTTAAAAGAATAAAATATATATTAAATTAAAATAATTGAAAATTAAAAGAATTAAAAGAATTAAAAAGAATTAAAAACATATACTGTAGATCATACTTTATTATATGCCTTATTACTGTGACAAAGTATATGAGTATCATCAGGTGACCTTCTTCTTTTTTCCTTTTCTTTTTGAAGATCCTGCCCCTGGGATCCATGCAGATTTCTAAAACTGCTGGTCAAAGCAGGCCAAGCCGTGAAGTATTTTGTTCAGGGCCAATATGGCCAATATTTCAGGTAATAAAAACTGCTTTACTATACTGGATTTGAGTAACAGGAGCTTATAAAAACAGTTATTATTATTATAAAATCATGATTTTCCACAACGAATTACTCACAGATGCCTCACTTCACTGCGATGACATCACTATATATTTAGAAATGATATCTAACCGTATGTGTATTGTGCTGGTGTGTGAAGGCATTCCTGAGTTATAAAGCTGAGCAGACAAGGTGTTATTTTGCCCTCACTGTGAGGGCATAGGTTTGAAAGGGCTAACCATATTCTAATCATCTGCAACTGATGTGCCAACCTTTTCCTCACATGACAATTACGTTTCTATTAGTCACATTTTACAAAAGACATTTCTTCAGTTGTGTGTGTTACATCACCTTCATCTCTCAGTATTTTTCAAATGAAGATCAGTTGTTCACGTTTAAATATGTAAGGCAAAGCTTTCACGGGGTGTGTTAAGAAACACCTTGCTCACTGTCTCGAGGTGACTTGGGTCTGTGAGTTGACAGTTACATCTGTTGTGTAGGGAAAAGAGTGCAGTGCCCATCACTTTAACACAACAGAGCAACAGAGCATTGTGGAATGAGACAAATGAGACAAAAATATGACATGTTTATTTGAGGAGAAGGATCCAATATTACATATCTGTGAGCTGTTGATTAGTCATGCACATTAGAGGAGTTTTAACTCAATCCTCTGTATTAAACTATGTTGGTGGGTTTCATCCCCTCATCTGCTTGCTTTAGACACTTCCAAAAAGCTTCTATTAAATTAGGCTCTGGATTTTCTATTAAATTAAGGTCTGACAGGACAATTCTAAACATTAATGTTATTCTTCTTGAACCTTTCTTTGGTAGAATGACTTCGGATCATTGTCTTGCTGTGTGACCCACATTCTCTTAAGATTCAGCTCACAGACAAATGTCCTGACATTTCCCTTGAGCCAGACGCAGTAAAACGGTCATAACCCTTGACACCAGCCGACTGAGTTTTACAGATGGGATCATTACAGATTTTTATGTCGAAATGCATTGCTTCCCTTTCTCTGAACATAATGCTTCTCATTCACACCAAAAGATCTATTTTGAAATAATCTGTCCATAAAACATGGTTCCAGTGGCCTTTTGGTTTGTCCGTATGATCTTGAGCAAGAGTTTTGGAAAGCACCAGCCTTCTCCTTGCAACTCTGCCATGTTCTCCTGATGGCGAGCTCATGAACATGAACAGTAGCCAATGCGGAAAAGGCCTTTAGTCACCTTGGGTTCCTTTGTGATCAAAGTGCTCTTGGCAAAGTCCAACTTTTTTAGTCTAAAAAAAGTCTAAAAAAGTCCAACTTTTTTAGTCTAAAAAAAGTCTAAAAAAGTCCAACTTTTTTAGACGTGGTTTTGTAACCCTTTCCAGGCTGACCAATCAACATCTCTTCTTCTGGGCTGCCCAGAAACCTCCTTTGTTTGTGGCATGATACACTTCCACAAAACATGTTGAGAAATCTCTTTTTTTTTTTTTAAATAAAACAAGGTGGTCACTCACACCTGATCGTTTCCCATTGGTTAATAAAACACCTGAGTCTAATTTTACCTTCAAATGATATGCTCCTCCTAATGGTCAGGTACTTTAGCCTCTTACACACACAGTATGTAATAATGGATCATTTTCCTTAATAAATAAATGAGCAAATATGTTTGCTTCATTTGTCTGAGTTGGTTTTTCTTCACTACTTTTAGGTGAAAGTCTCAAAGTTTTCAAACAAATTTACACAGAAATATAGGAAAATTCGAAAGGGTTCCAAACTTCTCCCCTATATGTGGTGTAGTGGTATCATTGTGTATGTGGTATATGCGGTATAGTGATATACTAGTTGTATATGTGGTATATGCAGTATATTATATATGTGGTCTAGTGTGTAAATGGTATATGTGTTATGTGGTGTAGTTGAATATGTGGTATAGCTGTTAGTGTGTAATATTATACTATTATTATATTCGATTATGAATTCTGAGGTCTAAAAGGAAATGTCCTGAGTGGATCAGGGTGTTTGAACTTCCCACACATCCTGCTTACACAGTATCGAGGGTGTGAAAGCTCTACGTTTAGTGCTCTGAGGGTGAAGGGGGGTGGGAGTTCATCATTGTGCAGAGATTGAGCTGGGAAAGCTTTGCTTTATGAGATTCTAGAGAGAGAGGGAACGTTGTGCAGCTATGTGTGTGTTTTCACACCATTCCGGATCATAGGGGAGTCATTGATGAGCATCGCAGCTGTGCTTGGGAAAACTGAGCAGCTCGGCCGCACTCGCTCTGGAGTCCCACCATCCTTGGTGTTTTCTCAGGGTGAGGGTTTATGGGTGCTGATCGAGGCGCACTCTTTAATCTTGCGTTGATTTAGAGCCTGCTGACGGAACCTGCTTTACGCTCCCGGTTCACTGCAACCAATGGCTAGACACCACCAAATGGTAAAAATGAAACACTCTCTAAAGCATCGCCAAACACACACTGCACGACCACCCTGGAGTGGACGCTACTTACAATTCTCCTCTGCTGCGGTCATTCAAAAAAAGCTCAGTTCCAGCTGAAGTTACCTTTACGTTCATCTGAAGAACCCTGACTTTTGTCAGCTCTTCCCCCAAAAGCTGAATCCACCTTGTCTCTTGTATTTGCACTGTTTTTTACTCCTTGACATAATGTGAGTCTGGCATTATGTGTGTGTAATGATGATGAATAGACCAATAGAAAGGCTTCAAAATGACTTGGAATGATTTCTTTTTACACTGATGTCCATTAAAAATGAAAGGGTTTCCTTCTCTTCTTTTGGAGATACAACATGGTATCGCAGTTCTACTAATACAGTGCCACCACATTAGGCTGCTCCTTTCCTGAGGTTCTTAAAATGGGATTTACAACTCATGCAGAAACAGTAGAAACACTTGCTACTATGGTTGTGGTTAGGGTCGTGTTTAGGGAATGGACGGCACCTGGCCTGTAGTCTCAAATGTGTTGTTGAACATTGAAGAGGTTCTTTGTGCCCACACATCTGATTTGCTGAAACAGTTCTCTAAAGCATTGATTTTTCACATAAGAACACTGGTACTCAGTTGGGTAGCAGTATTATGTACCATCTGGAGTTACCTAAGGACAAGCACCACCCTTTGTGAGGCTCTTTAAGAAGTGGTTCTTCTGGTAAGTACCTTTGAATGCTTCCAATGTTGAGGAAGTTTTACGGATATTTTATTTGTGAGTGATTGGAGGGAAAAATGAAGTATATCTTCTCAAGAAAGTCATAAACCAGCTCTTGCTGATCAAATCTAGGTGGGTGTCCAGTGTGAACAATGAGTCTCTGGTGGTCATTGCTTTTGGAGCTGAGATCAGAAAAACAGCACAGGTCTGCCATTGGCTTCCATGATTAAGGTGTGTTGGGAAAATGGAACTGTAACGCTTAGATCCACGCAACCTGCAAAACTCCAAATAGCCTCTTTGGGAAGCATTGTTATTGAAGGATTGTTATTGAAGGATTGTTATTGTCCTGCACTTTGGACATTGCGTCAGCTGACAGCACTCTCTGCTTGCACTCTGATGTTTGAAATTCCTTAGTGATCTCGTTATTCCATGGATTAAATGAGGAACATTTCAACACTGGACTCTGGAGCTTATTTACTGCACCCCTCTTCCATTGATGAAACACTTGATAGCATTAATGAAACACTCAATAGCTTCATACAAATCGCCTGCGGTGCAAATGTACAAGCTCTGTTAATGTTTCTTTCTGGAGATTCTTCAGGCCAGAGCAGTCATTCCCACTGTTAGTGGCTTTAACAGACATCTAGGATACATGTCCAGAGCTCTCAGAGCAGATTTGTCACACCAGCAAGGCCAGAGGCTCTGGGAGAAACATGAGAATGCTCTGATGCACCGTTCCGAAAAACGTTCCCTTCCCTTTCTCTCTGGATTAGCCGAAATGACCTACGAGCACCGGGGACTATTAAACTCAGAATGTACATTTTATGGACATTTCAAACATCTCTGTCTCTCTCGTTTGCGCTCTTTCTCGTCCTGTCTTGCACTTGTCCCGTCTCGTTTAGTCACCTTGGCGGCTTTTCAGCGAAATTCGAACTCCTCTGCATTTTAAACAATGCTTTATTAAATCACTGCATCACACCAGGTCTTGGCAGATTTTTCTGTTGAAGTTCTATGCAGGGAAATTGCTCTGATGTCATGAGACCTCATTAGGAACATGTACGTGTTCTGTCGATGTTGGGTATGGGGACTCAAAGCAAATAGGATTTAATTTAGCTATCAGTAAATCACTGCTCTAACGCTAAGCAAAACAGCCCAGAAAAATGGGCCTAAATGAAGCCGCCATGATCGCCGACTGACTTCGATGGGCCTCCAGGGCCCATTCCGTCCAATAAGACAGGCAGCTATTGACACACAAAGGGGAGGTTTGGGAAGAGAGATGGAGCGGATGAGGGAGGCCCGAGTGATCCGAGGAGCAAGAAAGAAAGAGAAAGCAGCTAGATCTTTTGTTTTGATGCAAGTTACACATATCCTGCGCTCATTACCTCATAGCGTCCCTGCCAAACGCATATAATTTGCTATTAATGACCCAACTGTCACTGTCAAGCCTGTTCCCTTCTTCAGAACAAGGAAAGTGCTTTGGATTCAGGTCTGTAGGGAAAAAACGAAAGTCGATTCAACCATGAGGGTGGACGGTGGGGTGGGCGTTGGACACTTCGGCTGGTCTGCAGGCAAACAGAAGGAGCGAATGTCAAGAAAGAAGCGTGAGACTGACCTTAAACAATGTTCTTCTGAAAAACATAGAGTGAAAAAAAAAGGAAGTGTTGAGGTTTTCGCAGTGGACCCCTCACATTTCTTCTCCGTTCCTCTCTATTTGCCTACTGACAGCTTGGTGGAATGCCTCAGGGAAACATGAGTGATAATATTTTTGGAGGAGGGAGAGTTAGAAGAGCGATTATGGGTCAACCTGAGGTGCTGATGGTTGGAAACAGGAGTAAATGATGGAGAGAAAGAGGTGTGGATGGTAAGGATGGTGTGAATGACAGCAAAGTGTGGATCAAGAGTTCAGCGGTGTTGAGGCTAAATGAGAATTTCAGCACTTTATTTTATCAGTTTAGCTGATTGTCCTTTAACCTTAACCTTAAAAGGCAGATACACACTAAATGAGAACTCATACGACCTGATTTTGGTGTAGGAACCTTCATAGGCAACGTGAACTCAATGTACTAATGCAGTGTTCTTTACTAAGATCATGATCCTGTAGAGACCATGAAAACTCAGAAACCATGTGGAGGCATCTAAAACACTACAAACACACAATGACCGTCTTCCTCTGAGACACACGAAAAAGGTAACACAATCAGAGCACAACACTACTGGAGCTCTATGTGCTCAAAGGAGAATACTGAGTGATGGGGGAGAGGGAGAACCATCAGATGTGCACTCTGAGACTTCCAACTAACGACAGGCTGTGGCATCACTAGGGATTGAGCCTTCAAGCTTACAATGATGGAGCCACTTAGGAGCTCCATGAATATGAATATACGAGGAAAAGCTCTTATAATAAAAAATAGGACTGTATATACACCCAAAACTGGTTGCAACACCTCCCCCCACCCTAAAATGGTAGGTAGACCACAGCAACATTTAGACACATACAGAAGAGCATAGGAACACTAAGCATGCGTAGCCTGGTGTGAACTGTACTTTCGATGGATTCAGATATTCTGTCTGATCGTACAGATCCAGCTGAAACCACACAGAGCTCTGAAACCCAACATACAATACTGTAGAAGTGTATGGAGAGATTAATCAAAACCCTTACTGTGTGTGTGTGTGTGTGTGTGTGTGTGTGTGTGTGTGTGTGTGTGTGTGTGTGTGTGTGTGTGTGTGTGTGTGTTTAAACTTCTTGGCACAGGCGTGCGGTATAATAAATGATTAGTATGTTGGCTGTAGCAGCGGCCATAAATCAGCGAGGTTGGATGTTCTTGTGACTTGCTTTGCAGATGAGAAGCTGAGGCCTGGTGGAAGTGTGTGATGGATCAGCCTAGGCTGTAGCACTCTCTTCATCTTCGGCAGTGCTGTAGACGCCACACTGTTCTCACCATCCCTCCATCCCACCATCCCACCATGCCTCCATACACTCTCAGTTCTGCCCCTCTACAACAGCTGAGTTCAGCCTGCCTGACATATAACACTGCGTTTGTGATACCAGAGCTGACATTACAGCTCCCGCTACAAGACCTCTGAAGGTGGTATCTGTGGTATTTGGCTTCAAGATGATCCAGCAAATCCTCCAAGCTGTACGATAGGGCCTCCATGGATTGCACTTGTTGTTCTAGTACTTTCCACAGTTAAACAGTACAACCAACTGTCCGCGTGATGGAGAAGACCACAAGACTCCAATCAGTCCACTTTCTCCCATCACTCCAGTGTCCAGTTTTGAAGCATTAATGTCCATTCTTTGCATTTACAACAGTGGATAAAGGTTTGCATGGGACATTCTGATTAGTCGGTGGCCATTTAAAGATAAGTGGAAGCAGTTGATGGATCAAGGAAAGGGTAATGTAGCATTAGAGTCTCCAGGGACAACTTTTGGTGCCACAGTAGACCTTCTGTTGGTTCATCTCTGATGGGAAAGCCTTTTTCAACACCCTGTTACTGAATGGAGTTCTGTCCCTTGGAAGACTCACCAGTCATCTGAACATAGTGATCTAACCCTCTGCTACATCCAACTTTCTGACTATAAGAACGAACTGTTCCATTATCATACTTACAGAGATTCGAGACCTTGATATGCAGCTTTGTTTCCACATAATCTAGGAGTGTTAATGTCTTTCATATTTAAATGTGTTGATCTATTTAATGGAGCAGAGATCTGATGCCCCCAGGACATCACATGACCTGCATTGGCGTTCAATGAGGGTTCAACAGAAATATTTCTCAGTCTATAAATAAGTGATTACAAGCAGATTTTTTTGTTTTGATTGTATGGAAATATGTTTTTTCTATTGTGGAGTTCATCGGGACAGTGTTTAGGTCAGGCCACTGGAGTGGACCACCGATGGCTGACTGTGTCTGAATACTTTCCTGAAACATCATCTGCAAGATTCTGCCGATCTGGTGGCCACGTGGATCCATAAGTTCATCAGCTCTGCTTGTCTTTTTACTGACGCTATGAGATATAGATCGGCTGAATCAAGAAAAGCAAGGGCTAGTGAAGCAAGTGGAGCTTGGAGGCTGCTTTGTGCAGTTTGGTGGTTGGAGATGTTTGACATTGGTATTTGGTTGAGAACTCTATGATATGTGTAAGAGAGAGCATTGAAAGGTACAGTAGCTACACCAGTATAAACAGGTCATCTACAATGTATTATAAATGTTAGCTGTCTGGGTGAAGAGGCAAACTCACAGAAACACTGAGTAATGACACTCTCACGAGAGAGAGAGAGAGAGAGAGAGAGAGAGAGAGAGAGAGAGAGAGAGATTTTCCCAGAAGAGGCCAGCCAGCATGCCTGTGGCATCATCAATGACTACACTATTATAAGCTTAACTCTTAGTTGTCTTATATCTGCCATAACATTACAACCACCTACTTAATTAAAACAGCTCCCACTCATTGCAGCAGGAGCTGTGCGGAAAATGTACACTGGTGTCCTGTGATATCTTTAAATCACACACACACACACACACACACACACACACACACACACACACACACACACACACACACACACACGCACACACACAATGACGCCTCTTCTCCAGAATTGCATGTCGGTATGGGAAAGATAAGAAGACATAGGAAAATAACAACTGGTTTGCTGAAGGACGTTCTAATAAGGTTTTAGATTTATTTCCGATTTATTTCTGATTTATAAAGCATAGGACGTAACTATGAGAGAGGGTGGGCTCAGCAGACCGACATCTGTCGAACAGAGAGAATATCTGGAAACATCCTTTGCAGCTTTCAGTTTGAATAGTTTAGTCGTTGCAATATTGTAAACTGGATGTAACAGTTTTTAGGGCTGATGGAATCAGTTGTCTAGAACATCACAGTCAAAGTGTCTTCACTTGCCCATTCTTCCTGCTTCAACACCTCAACTTTAAGGACCGTTTATTTGTTGTCTAATATTTCCACCTAACAACAGAAGATATTACAATCAGATCTTTCTTTTTTGTCAACTCAGTGGTTTTAATGATATGGCTGGTCAGTGTATATGGGTTTATAGCCTCATAATGTCTCATGAAGTGTTGTAAAGTGAAACAAATGGAAAAAGTCAAACTCATGTCAAGGATTATGTAGAATGTACATCTAATTTATTATGTCATTAAATCTGACCTATAGCGAAATTACAGCCATAACTCTTCTTCCAAGGGTTAAAAAACAAGCTCTCGGGAGCTGGTGTGCATTGCACTTTCATAACAGGTTCCTACAACCTCAATGAGCTTCAGAGCTCCATGTGTTGACCTTGGCGACTGCAAGGTAGAGCTCATCCAGCACAGCAATGTCCACGGGTCGCTCAGGCCGCTGCTGCAGTATTTCTTTTCACTTTCATCATTTGCTCTGATTGTACCATTTCTCATGCCTAAGTGATTCCTTCTGTATTAGGCAGAGATGTTCCTGCTCAGAGCAGATTCTTCTCTCATCTTGGAGGCCTCCAGCTTCCAGATTCTCTCCAATATCTCTCACATCCAGCCTGATTTGGAACGTGGGGAAATTTACTGAGCGATCGGATTGTTTCAGGCGTTCCTCCCGGAGCGAAAGAAAAAGAGAGAGAGAAACGAGCAATAAGAACCAGAGCGACTGCTTTGTGGTCGGTTCTGGGAAAGCACCGTGGATATTTGAGCAATGACTATTGGCCGGTTATTGGGCAGAGATTTATGCAGCTCTGTGATTGTATCTCACGATGGCATATTGTTTGGGAAATCACACCGAGCTCATGAAAAACTACACAGGAAAAGTAAGAACTGGAGGCCTGACGGAAGTGTTAGAGGCTCTTAGCGAAGACTCAGGGAAGTGGCTCTGACTGGCTGTGATTCCCATCAAGTACTCTTAAGGTGCCAAAAAGAGTTTGGTATGCAATCCCATAGAACCACATTTGGTCCCTCATAAAAGCCTTCCATCCATAGTTCTCAAACTGGTCCCTGGGGTCCCAAGGATGGAATACACATATTAATATTAAAGATTTGGGATTTATGAGTGTAAAGAATGTAAACTGATGCATATGTCCTTTACCGATTTAAAACATCCCCTTTCTCTCTGAGTTTATAGAACCTACTTCCCTTTAGTTCCTTAAATCCATTGGTTCTAATATATATGTATATATTATATAGTACATATAGTTACATTTTCCAATATAAAAACAAAGGGCTCTGATTTTGATATGAAAGGACCTTTTTACAGTATGTGGAACCCTTTATCCAGAGTATAGATCTAAAAAAAAGTGTGTTCTTCAATGAATGCAATGGTTCTACTGTACATACACATTCCAGTATTCAGTCTTTTTTAAGAATAGCTATGCATAAATCATGACATTGGGTTGATCGGGCATGAATCTACATAGAACCCTTTCCTTTCCAACACTACATAAAACACTTTTTGCTAAAAATGTAATTATGTAATCTAACTATTTCAAGGTTCTACTGTGGACTAGAATCATGATGAGAACTCAACAATCTCAATTATGGAAATGACTAGATGGGTCTCTATAGCACAAGCATTCCATTATTGCATTAATTTAGCATTAATAGTCTTAAAAGATGTCCTCTCTCATCATCTGCTGTAATTGACGACAGAATGGTTGATGCAATCTTAATAATGCTACATGAAAATGACCAAAAACCTGGAGAAGAAGAGCGGTCCGGGTTAAACCATCATTTGTTTTATAAAACATTGCGTCAACTTGCAAACAGACATAAACTGCTCGGAAGCACTGAAGTCTTATAAAATCCACACATATTCATCAGTTCCGTGAAGGACAGCATTTGTAAAGCCACAGCCTTCTGTGTTCTTTAATATCCTGTGTTATTGTTATTATGATGTTGAACATTGAGACAGCTAATTCAGGTGTTTATTACAGTGTTATTAACCAGGTCTCTGCGTTATAATCGATTTCATTTATTAACATCAATCCTTTATAACAGTATTATGAATGGAATGCATTTAGTTTGCCTTCTCAAAACTAAAACAGTCCAAACATTCAGCACAGTTTAACTTTAGAAGACAACGTCCATCAAGAATATCAGTCCAGATTCTGGTTGTTCTAGCCACTGAACTCTCTAGTAAAGCAGTGTTTTAAACTCTGTATCCACAACCTACTAAGAGATGTACCTGGATCAAACCATAATTTAATGATGTTTTCTTAGCAGTTATGAAATCAATATACAAAACTTTTGCTGAAGAACAGCATGATTAAGAAAAAAAAGTCATCATTACCATATGATTATATTATATTACTATATTATTACTATTACTGTTACAACACAGACAACTCACAACAGTTATTATTCAATACAGTTTACATCGCTAGTAAGCTTATGTATATACCTACATATCCACTGTTTGCATATTTGCACATATTGTACATATTTGCACATTTATAACTGTATTTATCACAATTTGATACCGTATATTCTGTGATCTCCTGCACTATGACTACTTATTGCACACTTGCACAGTTTTTCTTGTTTGCACTTTTGCTACTATTTTGCACTTCTGATAGATGCTAACTGCATTTCTGCGTTAGCTATGTACTTGTACTGAGCAATGACAATCAAGTTGAATCTATCTATCTATCTATCTATCTATCTATCTATCTATCTATCTATCTATCTATCTATCTATCTATCTATCTATCTATCTTATCTATCTATCATTCAACAGACTTTACAAAGGGATTGATGCTTTAAATGGTTTTTACATTTAAAAAAAATCCCAGTATTCCTATTCATTTTGTTTTTGTTTGTTTAAAAGTATTTTTCATTTATTCTATTGTTTCTTTTGCTAATTGCATCCTAATCACTTTATATTCTCATTTTAGTCTCATATAGTCCTCTATGCCCTTGTTTTTTTTCCTTGCTTCTTCATTTGTTTATTTACTACATCATTTTCAATCCCTATTTATTGTGAATGTTTTACATTCAGAAATGACTGTTGGAATACGTGTTTATACTGTTTATGCCAGTGTCTGCGAGTTGTCTTGGAAGGCTTTTGAAGGCTTCTGAGCGCAATACTCTGGACATTTTATGAATATAAATGAATATTTTGCCATTTTTCCCAAATCTATACAAATCCCAGCTGATGAAATTCTGTGCTAAGTGGGAGATCCTGAATGTTTCACACCCCGGTGGGTTTCCTCACCATTTCTTCACTAACTTTTTTCAGTTCTCAGGCAGGCAGATTTTATAGGTTTACACTGGGACAGAACTCATGGGTCATAAAAGCGACAGTGTACAGTGCACTCGCATAAACCTTCATAAAGTCCAGCAGTGTAAAAACACACCCAGCTACTGGTGAATGCTTTCTCTCTCTCTCTCTCTCTCTCTCTCTCTCTCCTGTTTACTTTAAGTGCCTCAGGCGGACTTATCAGTCTGAAATATGGGAGTGAAAATAATTGAAGGCCAGGTTATTTATTATCTGTGAACTCCAATTCGCTCCTAATGCCAACGCAATAAGTAGCCACTAACGTAAACAGAGCAATGGAGGGAGGGATGGGGAGCGATGACGGATGAGTGTAGCTATGCTCCGAAACATTCCTCTGTTATAGCCCAGCCCTGGAGAACACTATTCCGGCCTGAAGCATTCCAACACAGCCACGCATCAGAGCATAAAATAAATGTATCCAAAACAACTCATCTCTCTCTCTCTCTCTCTCTCTCTCTCTCTCTCTCTCTCTTCACTCATCATCTGTGTCCCTCTCCCCATCTATCTATCTATCTATCTATCTATCTATCTATCTATCTATCTATCTATCTATCTATCTATCTATCTATCTATCTATCTATCTATCTATCATGCCCTACACCCCTTCTAACGAATGCATGCACTGCTGACACAGATGTGCAAGATATCTTGTCCCTGTACAGAAATACTGCCAATACAATTTGACTCTCTGGAGCAGGTAAATTGATTGTCAAAACATACATTTACTGGCATGAGACCTAATGCTTAATGAACTTGAGGGGTATAAAGCCCCCCAGCATTGAGCTGTGGAGCTGTGGAACTGTGTTCTCTGGAATGATGGAGCTCCATACAGTACTTAGGATTTGTTGAAGAGTTGGGCGTGAAGTGTGGGGCAACAACCTGACCTCACTAACACTCGAATGCAATTAAATCCTAAAAGAAATGCTCCAAAATCTAGTAGAAATTCTTACCTGAACAGGAGAGACATTTACTCCATCAATAAAATAACAGAGTAGACTCTTTAATACCCCTGATTTCAAAAGAGGGTGTCTATCTTTGTGTGTATAGGTTTAGGTGAGACAGTGATGATCTGCTGTTCAATTCTCACTTTCACTAACAGGTTGCTGCAGTGTGTGTGTGTGTGTGTGTGTGTGTGTGTGTGTGTGTGTGTGTGTGTGTGTGTGTGTGTGTGTGTGTTGTGTGTGTGTGTGTGTGTGTGTGTGTGTGTGTGTTTAGTGCTGGAAGTAAGCTAGGGAAACCCTCACCACACCAATCCAGAGTTCACTGTCTCTCATAGGAGAACAGAACACTGTCTGCTTTCCTCCTGGCTGCCCTCAGCATGTTCCAGAAGATCTCTGCAAGACAGATCCTGCTGATTTACTGACTGTCCTGCTGGACATGACAGAAGGTTGACTGGCCTCAGTTAACCCTCTCCATTTTTTGGGGTCCAGGGAAACAGTTTCATGAAGAGTCTGCCAGTCTCTGTGATAGAATGGAGTAGATAGATTGATATGTTTATTGACTGATTGATTGATTGAATGAATGATTGATTGATTAGAAAGAAAGACAAGCATCCAGACTCTTTTCTGTCCTGACACTAAAGTGTCTTCTAACGCAGACTGAAGACCCATCTCTTTCAAGAGCATTAACTCATTAAAGGTTTATAATTATTTGTATTATATTGCATCTGTGGATTCTAGCCTCTACTAACTAGATAAAGATATTTTCTGAGTGAACAGCAAAGCACATTTTTAAGTCGCTCTGGATAAGAGCATCTGTTTAATTTAGACCATGGCATTCTGGTATTGTCCACAGGATAAAATATTGTTCTGTTCATGCGTTTGTTTGCTGACACTGGTTAACTCTTAGCAAAAGGGGTTCTATATACCAATCAGACATAACATTAAAACCATGGCACCAACTTTGTCAGTCTGACCCATCGAGACATATGGCTCCACAGGAGTGTTCTGTGTTATCTCGCACCAAGACATTACAGCCAGGTCCTTTAAGTGGGTAAGTTGCAAGGTCGTACCTTTACGGATTGCAGTGAAAAGGAGTTCCCACAATCCAAGGATTCACTCCCTTTAAGCTTCCATCCTAGTTACTGACCCTCTGTTTGAGATGTGCTTTAATATTGTTTGATTTGTGTTTAGACTGTGTTTGTCATTGTGTTTAGACTGTGTTGGTGTCTGTTTAGACTGTGTTAGCTAGTGTCTGTGTTTAGACTGTGTTTGAATTGAGTTTAGTCTGAGTTGTGTTTAGTCTGTCTGGGTTGTGTTTTAGACTATTTTGAGTTGTGCTTAGACTGTGTTTGTATTAGCGCAGTCAGTGTTTGAATTGAGTTTAGTCTGTTTGAGTTGTGTTTAAACTGTGTTTGCATTGTGTATAGTCAGTGTTTGAGTTGTGTTTAGTCTGTTCGAGTTGTGTTTAGTCTGTGCTTGTTTGAATTTTATTTTGAGCTATGTGTTTCAGTTGTGTTCAGACTGTGTTTGTGTTGTGTTTAGTCTGTGCTTGTTTGAATTTTATTTGAGCTATGTGTTTCAGTTGTGTTCAGACTGTGTTTTGTGTTGTGTTTAGTCTGTGCTTGTTTGAATTTTATTTGAGCTATGTGTTTCAGTTGTGTTCAGACTGTGTTTGTGTTGTGTTTAGTCTTTCTGAGATATGTTTAGACTATGTTTGTGTTTAGTCTGTTTGAGATATCTTTAGATTGTGTTTTGTTTTGTTTTAACTTGTGTTTAGCTAGAATTTGATTTTGTGTAGCTTGTGTTTGACTTGTATTTAGACAATGAGTTGTGTTTCTGTTGCATTTAGACTGTGACCTGTGTTTAATCTGTGATTGAGTTGTGTTTAGACAGTATTTGAGCATTGCATTTACCGCCTTTATGATGTGTTTAAGTTGTGTGTAGTCTTTGTTGTGTGTAGATGTGTTTAAGTTGATTTTAGTCTGTGCTTGAGTTGTTTTTACACTGTGCTTTAGTTTTAATCAGGTTGTGTTTTGGTTGTGGATAGGCAGTGTGTGAGATGTGTTTAGACTGTTGGGTGTGTTGAGCTGTGTTTGGATTGTGATTGGTATTTGAGTTGTGTGAATTTTGTTGAAGAAATTCTGTATAGTGTGAATAGATTATATTTGGGTTGTTTAATTTATGTTTAGACTGTATTTGAGCTGTGTTTATACCATGTTTAAGCTGTGTTTAGTTTGTGTTTAGTTTGTGTTTGAGGTGTGTTTAAGTTGTGTTTAGTTTGTGTTTGAGCTTGGTTTAAGCTGTGTTTAGTTTACTATTGAGCTGTGTTTGGGTTTGTGTTGGGAGTCAGTTTAAGCTGTGTTTAGTTTACATTTGAGCTGTGTTTGGGATTGTGTTTGAGCATGGTTGGGCTGTATTTAGGTTGTTGAGCTGTGTTTAGGTTGTGTTTGAGCTTTGTTTTAGGGTGTGTTTGAGCTCAGTTTAGGCTGTATTTAGTTTGTGTTATATTGTGTTTGAGCTGTTTAGGTTTGTGTTTGAACTGTTTAGGTTGTGTTGAGCTCAGTTTAAGCTGTGTTTAGGTTGTGTTTGAGCTGTGCTTAGAAGTTTGTAATTTGAGCTCAGTTTAAGCTGTGTTTTGTTTCTATTTGAACACGGTTTTAAGCTGTATTTAGGTGTGTTTGAGCTGTGTTTATGTTGTGTTTTGTGTTCTAAGTTTAGCTGTGTTTATGTTGTGTTTGATCTCGGTTTAAGCTGTGTTTTGTTTCTGTTTGAACACGGTTTAAGCTGTATTAGGTTGTGTTTGAGCTGTGTTTAGGTTGTGTTTGAGCTCAGTTTAAGGTGTGTTTAGTTTGTGTTTGAACACGGTCTAAGCTGTGTTTAGGTTGTATTTGAGCTGTGTTTAGGTTGTGTTTGATCTTGGTTTAAGCTGTGTTTAGGTTGTGTATGTTGTATTTGGCCAGTTTAGGTTATTGTTTGAACTATTTAGGTTGTGTTTAGACTCAGTTTAAGCTGTATTTGGGTTAGCACGTTTGAGCTGTGCTTAGGTTGTGTTTGAGCACGGTTTAAGCTGTGTTTAGTTTGTGTTTGAACACGGTTTAAGCTGTGTTTAGGTTTTGTTTGAGCTCAGTTTAAGCTGTGTTTAGGTTGTGTTTGAGCTGTGCTTAGGTTGTGTTTGAGCTGTGTTTAGTTTGCGTTTGAGCTCGGTTTAAACTGTGTTTAGTTTGTTTGAACACGGTTTAAGCTGTGTTTAGGTTGTGTTTGAGCTGTGTTTAGGTTGTGTTTGAGCTGTGTTTAGGTTGTGTTTGAGCTTGGTTTAAGCTGTGTTTAGTTTGTTTGAACACGGTTTAAGCTGTGTTTAGGCTGTGTTTGAGCTGTGTTTATTTGTGTTTGATCAGTTTAAGCTGTTTTGTTTCTGTTTGAACACGGTTTAAGCTGTATTAGGTTGTGTTTGAGCTGTGTTTAGGTTGTGTTTGATCTCAGTTTAAGGTGTGTTTAGTTTGTGTTTGAACACGGTTTAAGCTGTGTTTAGGTTGTATTTGAGCTGTGTTTAGGTTGTGTTTGATCTTGGTTTAATCTGTGTTTTTTTTGTGTTTGAACAAGGTTTAAGCTGTGTTTTGGTTGTGTTTGAACATGGTTTAAGCTGTGTTTAGTTTGTGTTTGAACACGGTTTATACTGTGTTTAGTTTGTGTTTGAACACGGTTTAAGCTGTGTTTACTTTGTGCTTGAACACGGTTTAAGCTGTGTTTTGGTTGTGTTTGAGCTCGTTTTAAGCTGTGTTTAGTTTGAGCTTGAACACGGTTTAAGCTGTGTTTAGTTTGTGTTTGAACACAGTTTAAGCTGTGTTTAGGTTGTGTTTGACCTGTTTTTAGCTGTGTTAAGTTTGTGCTTGAACTATGTTTAGGCTGTGTTCGAGCTGTGTTTAAGCTATGTTTAGGTTGTGTTGAAGCTGTTTCTAGGCTGTGTTTGGACTGTGTCCTGTTCTGCACCTGGAGGGATTTTTACTCCCAGCATTCAGCTGCTGGGATTTAACCTGCTAAACACACATATGGTGAACGAAGGCAAGGCGCGCTTCCTTTATGAAAGAGGAATTCCACACTCTGCCAAAACTAACTGATAGCGTTTTGACTTAATGTCTCTTTTCTTAAGCCTCTCAAGCCTTGACTGATGCACATTTCTTGGTGTCACCGAGCGAGTGGTCGCTCTAAATCTGCCTGTAAGTGACAGCTGTGTTTTCCCTTTTCCTTCCAACGTAAACCAAATCACTAATTAATAGCTGAGAGGAGTTCATGTAGATCCACTCAAATCCCCCACCTAACCGAGAGAAAGAGAGAGAGAGAGAGAGAGAGAGAGAGAGAGAGAGAGAGAGAGAGAGAGATACCAGGCAGGTGAAAGAGAATGAAAATATATATATATATATATATATGCAAAGACAAGAAGGGAGCAAGAGAGAGAAAAGAATTTAGAATCTTGGCACTGGTCCTCCCCATCTTGGTGCACTGTATGTCCAAATGTTTGTCGACACCCCTTCTAATGAATGTGTTCAGCTACTTTTAGTTGCACCCATTTATGTTTTATAACCATAGCTGGTCCGAACTCTGATAAGGAGCCTCCTACGTGAACTCTGAGCCAAAATGTGACCATTTTGACAGCTGCATGTGAAACTCTTTACTGTTCTCTCCTCCTTTGTTATTATGAATAAGCACATCGTACAGAACACAATAGGTATAAACAAGAATATATATTGAACAAATAATGCTGCAAAGTGATGCTACTCTCCATCTGAACTCCAAATGCAATTAAATAACTAAAGCTGGAAGAACTGGATAACCATCACCTTGTTAAACCGATGTACTACTGCATCCCAAAAAATTAGAATACCACTCAAAAGCATATTTGAGATGACAATTTCATCCAGAAAGGTCATAAACAGTCATTTTCCTTTTTATATCCATCAGTCAAATGATATTTCAAGCCTGAATCTCAAAATGTTATTAATATTAATTCAAATTTGAGTCGATTACTAATCACAGCACCAACTTTAAAACAAAAAGGCTTGAAATATTTCACTTTAGATATAATTAATAAAAATAATATGATTATGTTTGAATATAATATGAATATATTTGTATAAATCTGCTGGCAAACAAGGTGTCCGTACTATAAGAAATGTTAACACCTGCAGAATTGAAGGTGGAATAGAAGATTAGAATCCAACTTAGCTGTTTTCTTCTCCAACTTGCAGCCTTGTGTCACCTGAAATGGTGCACCAGCACTGGCACTCTGCATGATGGCTATGGATACTGGACTATATTTGATTAACCATCCAACCTTGAGAAGATGAGCTAACTTCTACTTCTACAGGCCTGATACACATTTCATAACAAACTACAAGAATTACCCAAAGTAAGCTCTATATTATTATTACAGACTCTGACTAATCAGTGAGAGGGGGCGGGGGACATCACTGACTCACATACTGGGTTGTAAAGGAAAGTGAGAAGGACGGGGCTGTTTGTTCTCTTTCTTTGCTTACAAAGTGTTTCAGAATAAATTCCTGAGAAGGGATTATATGTACAGATATAACAAAAATAATAAAGGACATTCAGGATGTTATTTTAACTTTATTTGGACCACTGTCAAGTATTTTAAATAGCTTATTATTAAAACAAAATTATGGCATTTTCAGATCAAAAACACTCTGGATTATCAGTTTCCAACAGAAGGTCTGAGATGTAGATTGTTTTTAATGTTATAAGCAAAAAAAAAATGTCAGTGAAAGTAAATTTTTGAACAGAACATGGTCAAATTCATACAAATATCTAAATTCTGTTTATTATTATATCTCAAATGCAGTCAAATTAATAATCTAGGTACTCCTGAAAATAATTATATCTGGCTTGTGTGAGAACCTAATGTTGTGTTCAATTAAAGAATGTCAAATTAGCTTTGGGTTCTAAAGGTTTATTTGCCATTTGCCTTAAAGGTTAATGTGCATAGTGAGTATATAGGCTATACAGTCCAACTCTGTGTACAACCCACAGCTTTGGTTTTCAACGTCAGGAGCTACAGTTGAATGACAGTGGACGACCAGGTACCTGGTATACCAAAGAGTGAGTAATTGAGTACAGTCTAGTAGTGTCGGTACTATGCAGTGGAAAAGACCCGTTGGTTCCTCACAGCAGTTCTTCCTCGTGCTCTTGGGGAGTTTCTGTCTTTCCCTGGGCCACACCGGAAAGATCGTTTAGGAAACACATCGAGCAAGATTACAAAGAAGATTAGCCAGAGACACTGGAATCAGTGTGAGCCATGATCCAGGAGATAAACCAGTGATCGATGGGAACAGAGTGCCAGATTACTGTCAGCAAAAGCTCTGGTGGACATGTTCACACAGTTCCTTCCAGTTTTGTTGCAGACATTTCTCCTCTTGTACACATAAAGCCTTCCTCTAAATAACCGGCTCTGTTGAGAGCCTTAAATGAATTTGAGAAACCGGTTCTGTGTCACAGCCTCTGAAGACCAGCAAATGCTCAAATGTTCATGACCTGTAGGAGTGTCGTTTGAGGTCATTTTCATTCTGGCTGCGTTGGTTGATTGCTTTCCTGCCCTCTGGCAGGCCTTTGCTGTCCCATAACAGCTCGAGCTGGACATCAGAAAGAGGGGAAAACATGTATGAACAGACTGTCCGCTACTTCTTTGTGAGGGTGTGCGTGGGTGTGTGAGAGAGTTATTTAAGCAGCTGCTCATAGACAAGCCCGAACCTCTGGAGTCCAGCACTCTGAGTTTCTGAATTCAGTGGAAGAGGGAGATGGTGAAAAAATGGATCCAGTCATTCTGGACAGTGGGTGAACTTTCAACTGCCATTTGCCTTCAGGTTCAAAAGGGTTCCTCAAAGGTTCTTTAATAAAGGTAATGGTTCCGTATACAACAGTTGATAACATAATGAACTATTTGAATGGAAGGAGAACAAATAGTGTTGCAGAATGGTGACAAAAAGTGTATAATGTCAATGTCCACACAAAATGGAATTCTGATGTTGTCAGACGCTGATATGCTGTTAATTAACCTGGTGCTAATTAACAACATCTCAATGTTTGTGCAATGTTGGGGCTAGATGCCAACCCAGTGTTGATTTTGATGGATATGACTTTAATTTCCAAATAAAACGTTTTTCTTAACCCATTGCTGGTGTTTCACAGATATGTTACTTACACTCCCAACCAGAATTCCATGTCTGTATTATATTGGAAATGAATGTCAAGTCAACATTTGATTGTTAAGTGATATTTAATTACTAGCTGAAATTTAAAGGCTGTGTATTGTTGGAATGTATCGATCCAGGGTTGGAACTTAATCTCAACACAATGTTTGGGTTTATAAGTCACACCTGACTTTAGTTTCTGACCAATATTTAATTTTCAACCAAAATTCAACATCTCTTTAACATTGAAAATTGTTCTCGACCCATTACTGATGTATAACAGATATGTGATGTCTATATTTACATCAATCCAATGAGTGTCTTTTAAGGCATTTTTTACTTAAACCTAAGCTTAACATCTGTCTAAAGTGGAGCTTGATATCACACCAGCGTTGGTTGGTTGATGGGTAAGTGAAGTGATTTCCAAGCAACATTCCAAATCTGTCTAATGTTGGAGCTTCATGTCAACTCATTGTTGGTATTGATGGATTTTTGAAATTGATACCTTGAAATTGTAAGGTTCTATGTGCATTCTGAGCAGTTTTGAGATATGCAAAGATTCTGCTGTCCAAACAGCAAAAATGATATGTGGCAAAACATAAAAAGAAGCAATGATTTTCAATGACTGCAAACCATTTATTCATAATTTGTTTTAAAATCTAAAATTAGTATTGTATCAAATTGTCTACATGTATAAAAAAATATGTTTTTTTTTTTTTCAAATTGTGAGATATGACGGGCAAAGTTCCAGCAACATATTTTCATGTTTTGCAAAGGTTTATGAACTTGGACATTCAGTCATGTAAACTATATATTTTTATTAAAATTAATTATATTGATTATATTTCAAACATTACAAAGAAAGAACTCTGTTTCATCTCAATTAATTATTAATTTAATTCATTCATTATTATTTAATGAGTTTCAAAGGGCAAACAACCCTCACTTCCTTACAATCTATTAAGTCTATTAATCTAACTTTCTCAAAATGTGAAATTTCTCAAAACCTCATGATGTCAGATATACAGATATATATTTGACATCATGAGGTCATGTCTTGTTTATTATATTAAGTTTAATATATTCATTCTTAAATTTAATCTCAATTTTATAAAAATACATCTAAAAGATCATGTTTGCAGATTCTAAGTGTGGCCTTAGAATGATTTTTCCAACAAAGCACTGTAATATTATAATAATCTACTGCAAGTGGCACAGATTTTACATTAACATTAATGCAATGTTAAATAGTTGTTACAGAAAAAGAATATATAAATATTTAAAAAAATTATAGATACATCCTTATAAAAAGGGGAGAATGGGACTTTTGATTTTCAAGCAAAATTCAATATCTGCAAGTTGGAGATTGATGTCAATCCAATGTTAGGGCTTTCAGGAGATATGTGACTTTGATTTCCAACCAAAATTCAACATCTTTCCAATGTTGGAGCTTGATATCAACCAAATGTTAGTGTTTGGTTGGTATGTGACATTGGTTTCCAACCATAATTCAACATCTGTCAAATGTTGCAACTTGGTGTCAACCCAGTATTGTTTTTTAAAGGACCAAAAACTTTGAACCACAGAGTGAAGCTCTGTACACACACACACACACACACACACACACAGTCCCCAACAGAAGCAGATACAGAAGGTTTAACAATTTCAAATCAGTGTGAGCTCAGTATATGACAAATGATCGATTAATGAGGATGAAACTCCCTGCATAAACATCTGCCCTGCCAGCAGCTTAAAGCCTTTACCAGACCAAGAGATGCAGACCAACGTATGGACACACATAGAGACACTGGAGAGGAGGTTACAGCATATTAAATCTCCCATATCTTGCTATATAAGACTTATGTTAGACTACCACACCGCATACCCAGACCTGACTGTTTTACGCTCCTAACCCATACAAGAGATACAGCACAGTGCCCAGATCACTTCAGCATAAATGAGTAAATAAATAATTTCTGATGTGTTCTTGAGCAGTTTCCTTACAGGAGAACTCATAGGGAGGTTCTCTCAAGTGAGAGTCAATGGCCAAACTGAAAACATCATCAGCCTTTGTGTTCCTACTTTTGGGGAAATAAGAAAAATGTTTTCGCTGTTATTGTCTTTGTTTTTTGTTTTTCAGCTGTTATCAGATTTCAGCCCATTTCTCAACAATTCAACCCTCATGTCTTATTAAAATGCCGAGGAGCTAAATCTGTGCCCCACAGTCTCTCTTGACTCTGTTTGGAGCGACACAAAAGGTAAAGAAGTCAAAAAATTGGAATTGCTTCTTTATTTATGAGCTCTTCCTGTTGTACCCATGTGTTTTCAGTTGCGCTTGGCAGCCGTCTTGCGAATTCCTCCCTGCTAATGGGGATTACGAAGGCCTAGCTAACGTAAACAGCATCAGAATGCAGATGGAGAGTTCTGGAAGACGTCGGACCTTATCATTGATCATTCAGAGACGTCGGATTTACAAAACAATGGACCGGTTCCTGTAAATATAATGATTGTAAATCTGGTGGCTTTGCTGCCGTGTTCTGATTATTTTGAATGTTCGGCAATGGATTTTTTTTGACTGTCTCAAGCAAACTTCTATTCATTGCTGTCTGAGGAGTGACAGCCCGGTGACTGAAGGCTAGTTTGGGAAGAGATTCCTAAATCTCTGTGGTAACAACACTATGCAATGCAGAATGCTTTGAGGGGTGTTTAATTTCTATGTGGAAAGTCCGTCTTTTAGGTATTTGTACGTGTCCTCAATAAAACCCAAAATCGGGACATTAATGCGCTTGTGCATATTAATGACCAATGCTTGTCACCATTTGAGTGCCAAAAGAAGGCCTCAAATTAGAGCCACAGATTCTATTAAACAGTAATACATTAAGTACAGCAACAAGCAAACAATGGAAAGGTATAAATCTTATAAATCAACAATATCAAACAGAACAAATGTAATAATCCACTGTTTCCATCCATTGGCTCCATCATCTGACACCCCTTGGGCATTACTGTCCTCTGTGGATGGTTAGGACAGTCCTCCACCACAGTGGGTGGTCTCTGTTAGTTGACTTCATAGAATTACCATTTAGTGTTCTCCTCTGAACATATTGAGCTCCAGCGGTGCTGTGTTAGCAGAGAGATACTTTGAGAAGATGTGGTAGGGTTTCTTCATGTGTTTTAGAGGAAGACCATGCTAGCCATCACCATCTCAGCACTGGCAGTATTCTACGATAATGGGACTATGCCCAGTGCCAAGTGTGGACCAGATTGGGATGTGGAGAGTAAGGAAGTTCCATCCAGAAGCTTTGGAATGATTTGGGGTGACAGAACTGGTCATCCAACATCAGTATCTGGGGCTGAATGTTCCAGCATCTAGAGTAAAGTCTTCCCAGAAGAATAGAGGCTGATGCAGCAATAAGCTCCATATTAATACCCTTGAATTCTGGAGAAACATCTGCAAACTGGTTTGGACCCAGAGTGTACATGCTCATTCATTCACTCTTAGCCATGTTAGCACTTTAAGTTGCTCAACGATGATTAAACAGAGGAAAGAAATGTTTGCTGAAGCACAAGTTCTTGCCAATATTCCTACAGACACTGTCCTGAAATATCTGGTCTAAAAAAACAAACCCTGCCACAAGCGAATAGCTATCCAGACTTTTCCCCAGAAGTTATTAAAATGCCTCCTCTTGTGCTTCCCTTGAGTCACCTTTAATTTAACACACTGCCTCTCTTGCTCTGTCCCAACACTTCTGCACAGGAGTAGCTGCCAGGCCAGGTGTTTAGGTTAACATTTGGCTCTTCGATGGGCAATTTCCCGCATTACTGTAATCAATGAGGACGAGGTTGAGATGTTTGCCCCGTTTCCAAATAGCCCCAATCATGCAATGCCCTTCAATTGGGCCAATTAAAGAAATTGTCGTAACTTGAGACAGATGGAGTGAGAGCTTTAGTGTCTGAGGTCTTCCTCTGAATATAGAGCAGCAAAGCCTTTTCTGTTTCCCCCCAAAAATACAGAAGGAAAAGCTGGGGAGAAAAAAAAAAGAAAGCCAGAAGCTGCTCGAGTGTTTTCAGTGGAAGCCAGCAATAAGGGTTTCTTTACTGATCATGGTCAGTGGACACAAACGTTTTGACCAAAAGTGGCCAAGCTCTCTGTTACTGTGAATAGCTAAGTGAGTAGAAGATTAATTGATCTCTAAAAGGCACAAGGTTAAATAAGAAACATTCCTTTTAACCTAACATTGAGCGGCAGTAGTGTTTTATTTTTGTTTTAGAATGGAATCACCATGGAAAAGTTGAAAAGCACACCAAGAGATTTGGGCTCCGAGATAACTTTAACCAAGGTCTCAGACCTAAGAGGGAGTTCTGATGAGTTCAAAATGAGATCTGGAAAGAAAAGTCAAAGAATCATCTAAACAAACCTAATATGTTTTGGAAACAAGATTAAGTTAAAATAGAATTTTATTTATATATTTAAAAAAATGAGTAAATGTCTGTTTGGGAAAAAGTGTGGTGTGGAATTTCATGATTGACTGTTAAACACGGGGTTGGATGGATCATGCCTTGGGTTGGGGCTGCTGCTAATGGCTTGAGGAACATTTCACTGGTAGAGGTGGTATATCAACAAATTCTGCGGTCTAAAGTCAAACATCTCAACATCTGAAGATAAAGACAGAAAAATCTTCTCCTATCAGATAATGATACTAAAGACACCTTGTCATTCACAATGGGCTACCTCAGGAGGCGTAAGCTGAAGGTTGTACCAGGGTCATCACAGTTCCCTGATCTAATCATTATCAAACATTTGTGGATAGACCTCAAAAGAGCAGAGCAGCAAGACAACACAAGAGCCTCATAGAACCTCACCGAACATGAAAGTTCTACAGGAAAAAATGGGTGAAAATCCTTCAAACAATAACCGAAAGCTGCTTCACTGCTGCAAACCATGTTCACAAGCTGTGATGTGCATTGAAAAAAGGGAGGGGTGGGGGGGAGGGGGTTACTGACAGTGCAGATTGCTAAAGCTTATGCTGTAGATTCTTCCAAAAATATTAACTATGTGTGGTTTTGAAAGCAGTTCAGCTTTAATTCGCTGAGCGTTATAGTATCAAATATTTTAACCAGAATTACCCAAACTTTTGCATGACTCTGTACATACATGTAATACATATGGGACACATTATCATATGACTCTACATCCTAATTTTATGTAAAAACAACTTGTAGTGTGTGTGTGTGTGTGTGTGTGTGTGTGTGTGTGTGTGTGTGTGTGTTCCCATGTTCCCATGTTCCCATGTCTGTTTTAGCAGTTGAAATCTCATTAATTCAGTAGGGCTGTATAGGCTTTCCCCTCCACAGCTGTGGTGGCTGCTTCGTATGAGCTTCCGATCTGGGAATTCTGTTTGATGTGTTCTTACCACAGGAATTGCCAGGGATTTGTGGCTGTTCAGGAATCATCCACAGTTTATAAAATAATCTGACAGTGTGGATTCCAGGGCTGGTGGCTGTCCATGGGGGCCTCTTCTCCTCCCGAGCTTGCTTAACACGAAACCAATACTTTAAATAAGCCTTCACTCATCCCGGCATCGGCGAGGAGCACAGCGGCACCCCGCGCCAAGATCAGTGCATGTGTGAGAAAGTACACAAAATGCGAACCCAAAATGGTTTCGATGGAGGAGAGGAAGCATCACAGTTTTAAAGAAGAAGTTGGGGGCTCTCTCCTTCATGGCCCGAACCCATATCTAAAGCCACACAATGCGTTTTTGATTAAGCCTCATTAATATCTCATAATGTTATTAATAAAGATAGAAAGAGAAACACCTTTAGGTGCTCGGGTTACCTCCCATCAATCACTAATCATCTCCAATCCCCCTCCTCCTTTAGAAGTTTACATTCCATCCTCTGCTTTGCTCTGCCTCAGTCTGAGTCATGTTCCTGGCCTTTCATCACCTCGCTGAGCAGAGACATCCCTCCTGTTCCCATTACAGCTCCACAAACCTGAGACACAGGCTGAGGAACACATGGACTTTAATGCAATAGTTCAGCGAAAAATTGAATTTACAGAATGGTGGAATTTTCCGACTTACCCAAGATGCAGTCAATGAGACAAGACCGATGTTAGGTGTCCATATTTTCCTTCTTTAATTTAGAATTGGAGACTAAGAAATACTAGAAGATACCCTGCTGAAAGGTCCAGCTCAAGACCAACTGACTGCTGGTTTCAGATGGTCTAAGCAGGTCTTCGGTGGTTGAGGTGGTTTCAAAGCTTGTCATCTAAGCAAAAACCTACTGTTATACATACATACAGTTTAGCTTTTCATGAGCATAGTGTATGTTTTCATTTACCAGTATGACCAACTTGACTAAGCTGGTCATTAAAATGGTCATACTGCTTGCCTAGTTTAATAAGGCTGGTTATAATGGGCATGCTGGTAGGCCAGATAAGAACATACTATACTGGTCAAGAGATGGAACACTACAGCATAGTGTAACTGGTAGCTGGTTTCAGGTGGTGTAAGCTGGTGTTTGAGGGTCAATACAAAACCCACGTTGGTTGACCTCTATAAAGTATGTCCAGTTCACCCAACTGATGATATGTTAATGTTTATCTGCCATAGCGAGTCCTATTCTATTGGCAGTACATTAGAAGGGATGTCCACAAACATTTGGACATACAGTCTCAGGGAAACTTATGTGGGGACCACAGATGGCCTTCTAGTTCTCCTGAGAAGATCTAATGATTTCTGAAACATTTTTAGATCGTGTTCATTAAATGTTTATTTGATTTGTTGTTGCCGTGGTATTTATGCAGATATAGCTAATCAAGCTCTCCTACTGGTCAGACCTTTAGGTGCTTTACTGAAATTCTTACACATCGGATTAAGCACCCTTCTGACAATCAAGACAAGTATCAACCAGTCCAAAAAGTCACTCTAGAACATCTGAAGGTTCTAGATAGTGACTTTAAAACTGCTGAATATTCTGTTGCAATCTCTTAAAATACCATTATTTTTATTATTATTATTTTTATTATTATTATTATTATTATTATTATTATTATTATTATTATTATTATTATTATTATTATTATTATTTTAAAATCAGTCATTAGGGGTATACTTTGTGCACTTCTGGTGCTGGTCCCAAGCCCAGATAATTGGTGAGGGTTGCGTCAGGAAGGGCATCCGGAGTAAAACTTGTGCCAAATCTATAATGCGGATCATAAATATGTTGATCTGCTGAGGCGACCCCCAAAGTTCGCAGCCAAAAGAAGATTATTATTATTATTATTTATTATTATTATTATTATTATTATTATTATTATTGTTATTATTATTATTATTATTATTATTATTATTATTATTATTATTATTATATACAAGTTCATAATATTTATGACTCCTATTTCAATAACCACTGTTCAACACTGCCCTTACACTGCATGAGCTGCAGGCCTCAAATCATATGAAGTTGCTAAGGACTTGATGCACCGTTACCTATAAATACAGACCAAACTCTGCTAAATGGCTGCAACTGCTGCTTTTAACTCTGCTCTGCACTTCAGTCCATGTTTATAGATAAGTGTGTCATACAGTGTCAGAAACCACATAAGTCAGAGAAACACATTGTTTCAATTACATTTTTGCTGAACTATAACAGCAGTGAGCACGTTGATGTATTTAGTTCTGGTGAACAAGGTGCCTGTTTTCAGCTTCCCATCCGAGCGAAGAGCTTCTCAGTAACACAGAAGGCCGCTGGATTTATACCCCTGAACTCCGTGGGTACATTAGTAACCCAAAAAGTGATGAAAAAGCGTCCTTGCACACATTCGTCTGTGACATATTAATAAAAATAAGCCCTGGAGTCGATCCCTGTTCTGTTGCACTCTCCTGTTGTTCTTCCATGAGTTATGGTGTCCTCCCCTTTCTGTTTTTCCTGCCACCGCCGGGAGGTGTGTTTTGGAAGTGCGGACCGTCACATACATCAGTAATAACTCTTCCAGCAGTGATGGGAGTGATGGGAGTGGGGGGGGGTGCACTGCAGAAAAGCGTGTTGAATCCAGAAGGTTAACTGGTACGAAGTCACAGAGGGATGGAAATAGAAAGAATAGGAACCGCTGCTCAGGACTATGAGAACGTCCCATCTATTAAAGTCTACCAACTGCGTTTAATTTAGTGCTTCCATTGTACTGCTCTGATAGATTTCAGAATTTGTTACAGCCTCTTTGATCTGAAGAAGTAGCTCTTTTTCATTGTTGCATGTCCTGCAAGCATGAGTTTTCATTCTCGTCTGCATCACTCTCTACAAACGGGAGCACCTTTGAAAACGTTCCCCAGTTAAACAGCCATCTGCAGGCCTACAGGGATGATTTCCACACACTGCAGTACTGGAGCTCCAAGAAAATAATGGAAAAAGTGACCTATTTTTGGGTCAAGACCTTATGCAACTTTCAAGACTGCTCCCACCGAGCCATTCTTGAAGTAATTTGATAAAAGAAATGCCTCACTGTTGTTGAACCCTTAGGGTTGATATTTCAGCACATACACAGCTGACTCAGAACCCTTAAAAACTAATTTTAGATGTTTGAGTGTTTAGAGCTTCCACGCTTTACCTTTATTCTGGCCCATCAATGCAGCGAACACCTACAGTACGGTCCATTTTGGAAATTCAACAAGTAGAGATTGTTAGAGCCTTCAAACTTTTTATTAACCAAACCAAAAATATATGTTGCTCAATTTAATTAAAAAATAATAATCAATTTTAAACATAAAAGCTCAATTCTTATTCAAACTCTAGGTTTAATATTTTGTGGAATGAACATTGTTGTAGCTATTAATCATTTTCTATGAGACCTGATCAGGCCAGCACAGGTCTCCTCCATGCAAATCTTCTCCAAGTTGTCTTTTGGCATCCGAGTGCTTTCCACGGAGTGTGTTGGCTGTCGGGCGTGGATGCAAATTGCGAAAGAGGTGACAGGCTGGCATCAGATGTTTCGGAGAAGGCACGTGCTTGTCTTCTACCTCCTAGTGTCAGGAGCATCACATGTGATGAGGGAGTACTCTAATGGAGTTGGGGAATCTGCATTTCTATATTTGTGGGAGAATATTGAGTAAAAATGAAAAAACAATTAGAGTGCTGACGTAGTTTTCTTTGTGTTTGCTTTACAAGAGCGTCGTGATTAGCTCCATATCCAGTACAATTTCATAACATAGGCTGCAGCAGCATTTGAGGTTTTTCACTTCGAACTCTTTGGCCACATGAAATTGACCATATGAAAAGTTTTTACAGCATTTCAATTTTGGCCCAAAACTGGCCCCACTGACAGCTGGGGCTGTTGGAGGCTGTTGCATTAAAGTACTGTAGTAAGTAAGCCAGAAGTAGGCCACGACTGGTTTGTTAACTAGGTTGGGTTCTATTATTCACATGGTTTGAGTTTTGAGATCTTGGTCCTATTGCCATCTGCAGGGAAAGGTGTCCAATTTATTGTTTGGAATAGCTGACCATGTGTTATAGACACTGGATGGAAAGTGCTGGAGAATCCCAGTAAAGCCAGATAATAGGCTCATTCAGAAGGAGTCGGCTACTAGATGCCCACTGCCTGGATCTGGCATTGAGCCATGAGCTGTGGAGAGATAAACTGGCCATGTCTGGCCAAAACAGAAGCTCCATCACTGCGAGGCATCTGCTCCCTTTTCCTCACCCAACCATCCCCTCCCCCCCAGGGGGCCCAGCTCGCTGAGGCCTCCTCAGGCCTGAAAAAGAATCCCGCACCCTGAAGAGAAATTAGTGAGGCTGGATATTATGTCAAAGGACAGCTGCAGGCAGCTTCTTATAAGTGATTTAAGGCAAAGCTTGCTGGAAGTACAGAGTGTGCTTAAGGAGAAGAAGAAGACCATGAGGCCAGCTTCTCCGGAGCTGTTAACTGTCAGGAGAATTCATCATCTCTATCAGCATCCAGGCTGATTTGGGCCAGATACACTGTAGCGAGAATGATGAGACTTCAACTAACATGTCCTCAGGTGTTACACGAGCTTGGTTCTGCTTCGGTTGTAAATCGAAAGTCTGGAATATCGGGTATTTGAGTTTTGGCTAATTACAATATACACTATTGAGGCACCTGCTCAATCATTGTTTCTTCTGATATCAAGGATATTAAAAAGACTTTATGCTGCTTTTTTTAAGCAACTGTCTCTACTGTCAAGAGAAGACATTATACTAAATGTTGGTCTTCCAGACCTGACCTTGACCGCCATTGTTCCTGTTAACTGCAACAACTGAGAAAATTGCCCCCAAAACACTTTACTACCCACTTAAAGTCTCTCCTGCTTTGTGGGCATCAGTAAAGTTAGTGTTCAGAGTGTTTGGCAGATGCTTAGAGGACCCTATAGCAGCTGATTGTTGAGATGCTGGAATCAGTTTTTATTTAGCTTTGCAGCACCGGGGGTGTCAAAAGAAGATGTGCTTTTTTCTTAACTTTATGCTTAAAGAAGCAGTTTAGATAAAAGAAACTGTTAAAATTCCCATAACCTTTAGAGCCCTACACAAATTGTGTGTCTTTTGTGCATTTTTGTCATTGCCCCTTTTTTTGTAATAACACAGTAATTACATGAGATCATGAGTCACACGGCATATGATATCTTTATGAAAGGCCTTTGGCTTCTTAAATATGTAATAACCTGATGTGTCCATACTATCAGAAGTTTAATATCTTGATGATAAATATATTGATGAAGTTACCAAGTTGTTATAAAAAAATGCCAAATGGCTTTTTGTTGTTATTTTTGAATGTAGAGACTTGAAACTGAAAATAAAAAATAGATTTCTTAATAAAAAAGTTGCAGATGGGTGTCTATAAGTTGAGAATCAAAAAAATAATTATGATATTTTATAAAATAGCTTATTACTCAATTGAGGTGGTCTTAATTTTATGGGAAATTTTGCCTCTTGGATCCATGCCAATCTCTAAAACTGCTTGTCACAGAAGCCCAAAACCTGTTTTTGAAAAATTATTTGTTCAGTGCCAATATGACCAACATCCCAGGTAATAAAAACTGTTTTGTTATATTGGATTTTAATAACAGGAGCTTCTAAAAACAGGTAAATTTTATAAAAGTATGATTTTCCACAATGAATCACTCGCAGATGCTTCACTGCACCACAATAAAATCACTATTGTTCAGGCTGGGTTTGGGTTACAAATTGAGCAGTACCATTAGGGTCTGAGACCCAAACCCGTGGGTACAGGTCGGGTTCAGGCTTCAAATTGATGTACATGCAGACCTCCTTTTGTGAACATATACTGCTTCAAATCTGCTCACAGTGTAGGAGTCATGTAGCATCGTTCAAGACCATGAAAAATTATGAGTTCAAGAAAAATGGCAGAGCTGCATATGTTAGCCATAAAGTTTGGGGCAGTGATGTCTGCACTGATAACAGTTGGCATTTATTTAGTTGTTTTCCCTTTATGGTGCAGCAGATCCAGTTTCTCCTTTAACTTTCTATATAAATAGTGTTAAGAAGATAACAGATAGGAACATGACGTCATCTTCAGTTTGGTTTTATTTGTACAGCAGCCCCTTTGTGAGTCTTGCAGAAATTGACCCTGTTTACATTTAAAGTACATAATAATGGCAAGAAGAGCAAGACCCATTGAGAGGAACCAAGACCAAGAACAAAAGATTGTGAGGAATATCACTGAGAAGAACGAAGACCCTGAGAATTACTGGAGCAAAGACAGAAACTCTTACAGCCAGAGCAAGAACCACTGACAAGAACTAAGTGGAAGAACCCCTGAGAGGAACCAAGACTCATTATGAGAAACCAAGAGGAAGAACCTTTGAGGATATCCAATTCTAAAAATGAGTACCTCTTGAAGACCATGAAGAAGAACCACTAAGAAGAACCAGGATTTCACCAAGATTTAAAAGAACTTTACAAAGAGCATAGGGAACAACGATTAAGAAGAACCAGGACCTCACAGAAGTCAGTAAAATAAACCATTGATCCATGAGAAGGATCCACAAGGTTCTCCAAAAGGAGAACCTCCCACAGACCACAAAGATGAACTACTGAGTGGAGCAAAGATTCAAAAAGACCTATCTTAGGACCTAAGAAGAAACCACAGTGATGGACCAAGAGGAAGAACCACTGAGAGAAACCAAGCATCACAAAGAGGTACCAATGAAAGGAAGCAAGTTTGAAGAGGTGAACCTCCCAATGAGCATTAGGTACCACTGATAACAGCCAAGGCTCAAAAGGAGAAACATTTATTTATTGTCTAATTATTTGATTAATTTAACGAGGAGTAAAGAGCTTTCTGCAGAAAACAGTGTTACATAAACTCTTTTCCCGATCTGATGAACTGAAGTGGACATGGTTCTGTTGATGTCATTGCCAGTGAGAGATCAGAAAGCCCCTGGAAGCTTGCTGGAAAACATGGCTCATTCGTAAGTGCATTTGTTTCATATTGATTAGCATCTCAGGATACTGGGGCAGGCTGGGTTTGGTTAGGGTCTGCAGGTGGCACTGGGCTGTTGAGCGTCAGGGCTGAAGCATGCATGTGAAAAGGAGGAGAATGGAGAATGAGGCCAGCTCTTCAGCACCAGCTGTGCTCATCTTACACCAACAGCAGCGTCTGCAGGGCACTGGAGGGGTTCGCATCCAAATCTTAAACAGGAATGTTCTGTAACGTGCTGAAAACATTCTCAGAACATCCAGAAAATGTTTTGGCCAGCTGCAAATAAGGTTCCCATAATGTTGTCGAAATATTGGAGTTGATGAACGTTACATGAAAATGTTCACAGAACGTTCATAAAATAATTGGGTTCTCAATGTTTCAGCAACATTGCAGAAAGGTTTCTGAATGTTGTAAGAAAACGATTGCATTCTGGTAAGTTATAAAGGTGTAATGTTGAAAATGGAGAAACGTTTATTAATATTATGAGAAAATGATTTCAGAACTCCTCCAGGTACTCCGGTTTCCCCCACAGTCCAAAGACATGTGCGGTAGGTGAAGTGGTGACTCCAAAGTGGCCGTGAGTGTGTGTGTGAGTGTCTGTGAGCCCTACGATGGACTAGCGCCCTGTCTAGGGTTGTTTCCTGCCCTTGCGCTCAGAGTTGCCGGCTGGGCACCGGCTCCCCGTGACCCTATTCAGGGATAAGCGGAATAGAACATGGATGGATGGATGATTTCAGAAGATCCAGAAAAATGTTAGCATTTATATAACATAACATAAACATTGAGTAGTTCTTCCTGATGCTCTTAAGAAGATTCTCCTGCTGAGTGATGTGTTTCTCAGTGGTTCTTCCACTTGGTTTCTCCTGTTAAGTCTTGGCTCTTTTAAATTGCCGTTCCTCATGTTGGTAGGAAAGTTCTCCTAGAGTGTTCTTTTATGTCGGTTGTTCATCCTACTGCTCTTTGATAGGTTGTCCTGCTGAGACTTGGTTCCTTTCAGTGGTTCTTCATCATGCATTTAGAGAGCTTTTCCTGCTGAGTCTTAAGTTCTTCTCAGTGGTTCTTCCTTATTCCTTCTGTTTTTAGCCAACATTGGTCATATGACCAGAATCTGAAAATGAACTGAGTGGCATATTTGATAAAACAATGCTATGACCCGTCTCAACAGGTCAACTAAGATGCTTTTCTAAGACATGTCCTCATGCTTTGCCAAAGCCGACCACCCTGATTACTGTACTCTTCAGCAGAGCCTCGCTCGGTACACCTCAGACAGCTCTAACTAGGACTTGTTTATGGACTTTGCAGATCCAAGGTATGTGACAGGCTTCCCTCCCTAGATTTGTGTTTGTATGACGTAGTGCTGTTTACGTGGATGAAATAGCAAAGAGAGTAGAATAGCAGAGATGATTTTCCAGTTTGGCCCAGCTGGCCGAGCGCTCCTTGAAAAATAGCCCGAATGACAACAGCAGCGTTTCGTGGAGATATGTCTGAAGGCGAAAATGTGGTCACGGTGCGATCTTGAACTTGTTACTGTCTCCCAGCAGAGGATGCAGCTGACAACTGCAGGGAGATTCCTACTTGTTCTGCCCCCGTGGCTAACCTGATCTGACAGACAGACTCTGCTCTGAGGATGGAGCTGCTCCGTCAACTTTCCTTAAGGCACCGTGCGATCTGCAGGAATATACTCCAGTGCAGCACAGAGGTGTCCAGAATTTATTTACACATCGTTGCTTCCATAAGAAAACCCCATTGTTTCTGGTTGTCATTTCTTTACTACGCAGGAAACCTCAGATGCTTTCACATCGTGTGAACATTTGGTGATGAATGGACCAATAGGAGTGCTGACATTAGCAGATGTTGCGTAGTGTTGAGAAAATATGTAATGAGAGGCTTTATTATAAACACATTTAAAACAAATTCAGAATGGGTTACTCTGTGATCTATTAATTATCAATTACTCAGTATCTACTGTAAACTATTTAAGAACCATTAGTAATTATTCTGTACTCATCATGAATGAGTCAGTATCTACTGTGAACTATTCAGTGTCCATAATGAATTATTCAGTATCCATTATGAATGGTACAGTATCTACTATGAATGATTCAGTATCCACTATGAATTATTCAGCATCTATTATGAATGATTCAGTATCTTCTATGAATTAATCAGTGTGCACTATGAATTATTATGTATATAGAATTAATGTTTTAGTAACCACATAATGGATTATTCAGTATCCACTCTGCATTATTTGGTTTCCATTATGAATGAGTCACTATCTATTATGAATTATTCAGTATCTACTAGGACTTATCGAGTTTCGTTTATGAATTATTCAGTATCTATGGTGAAATATTCAGTATCCACTATGAATTATTCAGTATACATTATGAATTATTCTGTATCTACTATGAATTAATCCATGTCCGCAATGAATTATTCAGTATATAGAGTTAATTTTTTAGTAACCACAATGGATCATGTAGTATGCACTATGAATTTTTCTGTCTCTACTATGAATTATTCAAAATTAACTATGCATTATTCAGTGTCCGTTATGAATGATTCAATATCCATTATGATTTTTCCACATTTTTTTCACTACAAAGTATCCAGTTAATTACAGTTATTAGTAATGGTGATGGTTTATTTAGTATACATATGTTTATATAAATAACTAATTTTTCATTATAAATCATTCAGTATGTAATGTATTTATTTAGTAACCATTGTGAATTACTGTCTTATAAACTTATGATTATATTATGATGATGTAATACTTCACTGTAGACCATCACAGCCCTGATAACAATGACCACAGCTCACCCAGTTGTGTCTTCTTGTTTTTACGTAACTCTAACTGGTTTTACAGAACAAAATAAAGTATTGAAAATCCAAACTGCAGTTCAGATGTGTTTTCAGCCAATCAGATTGTGTGGTCAGAGCTAACTGTATAATTTCTGGTAAAACACAGCCAGGGCTGGTCAGCTCCACGCAGCGTAATACTGTTAGGATTTGCCAATTGAGCGCTAAAACAATGCTTCAGCCGTTGAAGAATGCAGATTAATATGCCTGAATTGGACTCTAGAGGGTGGACAGAGGGATCTGCCAGAAACAAAAGCCCATTCTCACTTTCGCCTGCCTGGTTTGGCTCTCGGAGGCCTATAGCTTAAACCGTATTATATTCCTTACGCAGTACAGAAGAGGAAGTTCAGAATGTGGTCTCTGTAAAACCATTATTATACTGGTTAAACTGATAGATCACGGATGTTTTCCAACTGCCGTCGTCCTGAACGCACCTCCTTTCCATAAAAGACAGTTTGTCTGAAATGCACTCTGTATTTCTTCGGTCTGTCCAATTACTTCACATCGGAGCCTGTAAATACTGCGGAGGAGAGACAGCAGGAAGCTGGGAAGGCCCACTGGGGAAAATCCCATTCCTGAGTGCTGTCACTATCTAAAGCAGTCTTAACTCATAATCACAATCTTAACTTTAAAATGATATCTCAGTGAACGTACAAAAGTACATCGTTCTCCTCAAATACCTCAGATGGAGCCACTCAACCAAGAGATGTTCATTGAACAAACTTCTTCTGGAGCTACAAGTCAAATGTAGCTTATGAGTAACAGGAGCAATTTATTTCTGTATGCCTGCTACTGCTGTTTATAGTTCAGGCTACTGTACTCCAGTCCACATGTGTAGATAAGTCATACCGTGAGTCAGAAACAATACTAGTCTGGAAGAGGATACGGCATACCACCGCACAGCTTGAGGAGAGCTGCATCACTGGAAAAATCCAGATCAAGACCAGTTTGTGCTGGTGGCTGGTTTTAGACGGTCTTTGATGGTGATCATCCAGCTCAAGGATATGAGAAAATATACCTTACACTAGAAAACCAGTTGGTTAAACCGGTTTGGGTGTACCTCTTCACCACCATAGCATATATTTTCATTTGAGTTAGCTGGTCTGGCATGAAAAACCTGACCTCTTCTTGGGGGACCAGCTTGGTTATAGTGGTCAATCAATCATGCCGCGCATCCAGATTGGTCTTGACGGTCATGGCACACGGCCATCGAACCATCATCATATGTTAGTCAAGAGCACAGCTGCTTAACCCAAGACTTTCAACCTTCCAGTTATAACAGAAGGTTTAATCTCATATTATTAATCTGGAATGTCCACTGTCATATCTGACCATATTTCATCCATCTCATCGAAGGACCATTTAAAACCAGCACACTCTTTTACCTTCAGGGACTGAAGCTTCCAACGTGTTCCAAATAGCAGCAAGATGTTTAGGGACCTATGTGCATGGAAAAATTATGACTGCATACTGTGTCGATCTTCAGATTTATTATGTACGTCTAATTGATTTTATTGCAGGAAAGAGAAGCAAAGCTACACATGTCCATATGTTTTCCGTATAACGCCCTCTTGATGTTCGCATACATTTCATTGGCAGCGTGACACGATGGCGCTATTATTTAGAAATTTCCCCCCGTGTGTATCTAGCGCACTCAATTGCCCTCAGAAATTCCACACCAAATTGAACAAATTGTAAATTTTCCATGCAATAACACAGGATAGTCTGGAATATCCTGAGTACATTAACATAAGCACTGGGCATAAATCACAGGGAAGTATACGTGTGATGAGTAGTGCAGCCTGGCTTAAGTAGCCGTCACTTCAGGCGTTGTGACATGGGCACTTTCTGAGACTGTAAGACATGGCAGTAGTAAATGGATCTTAAAAGCCCTAACCAAGTGGATTCGTTCTGGTGGACCTCCATCCCTTTCGCTCCTGGTCCAACCGTACATGTGCTGAAAAGCTTACATGTGCAGAAAACCCCTCCTAAACCTGAGGTCAGAATTACTTTAACATATACAGTACAGGTCAGCACTAATTTGCTGCAAGTCTGGAAGTAATATCTACAACAGTCAGCCAAAGCATTATGACCCCTCAGTGTTGATGGAGATGCGTGTGAAGGTCTGGGACGTCTGTTCGACAACAGACCAACAGAAAAAATGGTTCTGTAGTCGACGTGTTGGATTTGGAGACACTGGCAGTATGAAGACCTGGGATATTATGATAAGTCAGATTATTATGTCCAGCTGGGTTGGAGAGTCTCTTCAAGGGCTCCAAGGCTTGTGGGGGCTCCTGGTCAGCACTGATGAGTACCTAATGTTGGTTTCCAGCTTTGGGCAGACAAGCCTCATTGATGTGCCAGGGTGATGAAGGCTAAATGCTTAATGATGGTTACTGGAGGAATGTGTCCCAACATACAGTGCAGCACCCTGTGCATATGGGACTGCCCAGCCTTAGACGGGTTACAGTGCCTGTACTGACCCCTGTCTCCAGTCAAAAGTGCCAGCAATGAACATATGAGAATCGGACAAAGCAGTTAATCCTGGTGTTTTCTTCCGTCACATAGACCAGCTGGTTGCATTGTACTGGGTCCAGGCTTTCAAGTGGACATCAATTTGACACCTACGTAAACATCATTGTTGACCAGGTACATCCGTTTGTGGCAATAGTGTACAATCTTTCAGCATGACAATCCGCCCTCCCACACCGCGCAGATGGTTCGAGAATGTTTGAGGATAATTCAAGGTGATGTCTTTGCCTCCAAATCCTCAGATCTCAATCCAGCCCAGCAACTGTGAGATACACTGGGACACGTCAGGTTTGAGGTGGCTTCCTCTTGCAGCAGTATTCCATCTTCAGAGCTCTTGTGAAGTCCAAGGCTTGTTAGGTGGGAAGTGGAGAGCCAACAGCTTATTTGTTTGTTTACGTCTCTAAAGGTACACTGCTTATGTTCAACATTCCACATGCATGATCAGAAGGTCCAGGATATTTTTTTTAGGAAACTCATTTGCATATGGGAATGTTTTAATCACACCGACAAATGTGCCCAATGTGGTTCGGCGCGTTTCCTTGAGAAATTTGATCAATTCTTTTGAAGTTTAGACGTTGTTCCAGCGCCACTATCGATCTACCTCACACCCCTCCTGTAAACCCATCAAACATCCTATTGACACCTGTCAATCAGCTACGATCTCAGCCCGTAAACATCAGCTCATCAGGGTGTGACTCTCCTCGATAAAACACACTCACTGTGATGAACAACTTCCCTTTCCTGCCGATATACAGCTGTGTGTCTGAGGCCTGGCGCTTTGCTCTCGTAAATCATGCCTTTGTGCAGCAGCAGGATCCAATCAGCTCCAGGTGGAGGCCCGGGGAGTGGATCTGGGGCCAAGCCCGGGGATTAGGAGCCCTCCGCAGGACACCAGATCAGGCCAAAGGGCTGAAACAGTGAAACGGCAGAGGACAGAGTTTGGAGCCCTGAGGGATCCTGACATGCACAAATGCATGTGTAAGGATACGTGTAGTCATGCCATCACACAATCACCTTATCCTTCTTTCCCTCTTACGTACATGGACACGCTCACACTCGTTCCTCCCTACCACTCTCGCACATACTCTATCACTCTCTCTCTCTCTCTCTCTCTCTCTCTCACTCTCTCTCTCTCCCCAGACCAGAGCCCTCCACTGGTGTTCTCTCTGAAGGGTGTGTAAAGGAGGGGGGTGGCCAGTGGGGGGATGTTGATGAAAAGTGGCACGGGCTCATGGAATGCGATTTCAAGCTTCCACATCTGCAGGAAAGACGAAACCAGCCTCCTAATTTTACAATGATGATGTCAGCCGGCCTACATGACAGTGTGCGGCTGAAGTGCCAAGTTTCTTTTCTTTTCCTTCGCTGCCTACCCCCTCCTTTCTTTCTTGCTGTCTTTTCTGGTCCTTGTGCTCTTGTTCCTTCTCCCTTCACCCCCCCCAACCCCGCCTCCCATTTCTGTTCACAGCGTATATTTATTATACTATTGCATGTAGACTACACTTTGGATTCACACGGGACTATATTAACCAGGTTTCATATGGAGGGGAAATTGAGAGCTGGTAATTGCTGATTTAGGTTAATTACGCACGTAGTATGTTTTTGGTCTGGAGTCGGCAATATCTTTAAGATTAGCCCAAAATGCTGATCTCACAGTCAAGTAGAAATTAAACTCACAGTATTTAATGAAAAGGAAGTTTGGATTACAGTTAAAGCAGGAATGGAGCAATTATATCCTGAATTATATTATGAGATTTTTTTTATTTCTTCAAAGAGATGATGAGGAACGGAGAAGTTCACACTGGCTGTTATTACACTGGTCACAATACACACTTGTGATATACTTGATGAGTACTTATGTTGATTTGAAATGCAGATGTTTTTGGTATTGGTATTGAGATCAAGGTGGTCTTGACCAGTGTTGGGTATGCTCACATTTGATTTTGATGGTATAGGTGATCTATCAGCATGACGAGACCGCAATGATCCACCAAATTGAACAGATTGATGAGACTTTTTCCAAACTTGTTTACCAGTACTATCAACTTTTATTGATCAGCATGAAAAAGCAGGTCAACTATTATGACCAGCTTGACCAAATTTGTCAAAAAAATATGACCAGTTTGACACTGAATTTGGTCAATTTTGGAAGGTCAGTTTTGGTCTTCATGGACATCTGTGCAAGGTGGTAATTAGTGGCCATCCACTTTCATCTATTATTTTTACTATTGAAACATCTGACCATCACACATATGAGTATAGAGCTTGTTCAGCATCACATCTCAAGTCCAAGGAGTCTTCTGCCTGTTTGCACCTATAACAGCCTCCACTCTTCTGGGAAAGATATCCACAAGATTTTGTAATGGGTCATTGTAAGAATCTTTGCCCATTCGGTCTAAAGAGCATTTGTGAGGTCCTGATTTGAATGAAAAGGCCTGGCTTACAATCAACATTCCAGTTCATCCCAAAGGTGTTCAGTGGGCTTGAGGTCAGGGATCTGCATAGACCTCTTTTCCTTTTTTTTTCCAGTTGAAAGCTTAGAACTGTGCCAAATATATGTGTGTGCTGTGGCTTTCAAATCACCATGTTAACTGGAGCTAATGGTCTAAATACCAACCCTGAAAAACAGCCCAATATCAACATCCTTCCTCCACCAAGCCATGTTGCTGGCAGTAGGCAGTTTGTTCATTATACTGCCACATAGTGAAGCATGAGTCATCACTCTGGAAACCCGTTTCCACAGCTCCACTGTCCAGTGGTGGCATGGCCTAAGAGCAGCTGCTCGGTCATAGAAATGTGTTTCATGAAGCTCCTGACTCTTGTGCTGATGTTGTTCTCAGAAGGTTAGAGCACAGTAGTGATGTAGCGAGGGGATTACCTTGAGGTTACAGCCTCACTACTGGTCTTCGGCTTCATGGCTGGAATACTTACATTTTATTAGTAGTTATGGTTGTCTATGGCAGCTTTAGCAGGATGGAAATTAATTCACTGACTTATGTTAAAAAAGAAATGCCTGTAACTACTGTCAGTGTTTTGTCGCAGGATACTATATTTGATGTTTTGGATTTTTGATATACATGATTTAAATCTAGTTGGTGAGTGTGTGTGTGACACACACAAGTCCACAATCCATTTGCTTGGATATATCATTTACATTTATTATTTTAGCATTTGGCTGACGGTCTCATCCAGAGCGACTAACAAGGTTATATATTACATTACAGAGTAGTGTTAGAAGTCTTATACAAGGATTCTCTTATTTGTGTAGCACAGCAGAGTTCCCCCCAGGCTGATCTGAACCTCTGTCTCCCACATGGTGTTGTGGCTCACTGGTGGTGTTGTCTGTGGTGCCCCACCAAGATATACCATGTATTTCAGACTTAACCTATGCTGTTAGTACTTCAGTTTTGATATAGACACAGAAGAACTAGGTGGCTGCACCAAAGCATTAGCTTTCCTAGATCAGCTTTTCCCTAGTTTATATAAGAATACATGGGTAAAGCTGGCCAGTCTAAAGGCTCTTTTGGCAGTTAGTGACATCTGCCACCCATAGCAGGTCGACCTCATAGAGTCCCACTTTATTCCAATGATGACTATTCCTGTATGTTTTTCTAGTGTGAAGCCTTTCTTTATGAGAAACAGTCTAGTCCTTTTCAGTGGGGAAAGAATTCTGGTGATTTCTCTTCCGCCTGGTGTGTGTGTGTGTGTGTGTGTGCTAAAGCGAGTGTGTTTTTAAAAGAAAGGGGTTTCATCTTATTCCATCAGTTCTGCTTAATAGAATACCGAGTATTTTATTCGTTCTTTGCTCAGAGTGGTACCAAGGCAACATAATGACCCCATAAATTGCACTTTTACATGTGTGTCCATGCCGCTTATGTGGACAGCCAGGAAGGAGGCACCTTTCATCTAATTTGACTGAAATAAAAGAAAGATGGAAACATTTCTCATGCACTGTGCCAGTAGCCATGACTTTCCTTCCTTTCCTTTTTTTTTAACTGGAGTGCACAGAGGGGAAAAAGACCCCACTCTCTAAAAAAGGCGACTGAATTTCTGCCAAAAGCAGAACGGTGCAAAATAATATCTTGCCTACCTGTGGGTCACTTACAGTTAGCCCCATGCTTTGATCAGTCCTGAAGTACCCCCCCCATCCAACCCCCCGATTTTAGACGTCCGCTGTAGACCTTCACTCAAGAAAGAGAGGGATTAAATTTACATATTAAGTAAAGCAGCAATGGGGGGGATGAGGGAAAGCAGAGGAAGAAAGGATGAGAGACAGAGAGAGGGAAGGAGGGGTGCATTATGGCCTAGTGCTCCAAATGGAAGCATTTTACTGAACTGATTTTGCAGGGATACTTTCAAACCAATCAGTGTTAAAACGGAGAGGAGAGCCAATGGGAAAAGCACACACACACACACATTACACACACACACACACACACACACACACACACACACACACACACACACACACACACACACACACACACACTCTGACTCATTGTCAGGACCTGAGGTCATGCTGACATGACCCATTTGTCATATGTATACTAATCCGGCCATATGCCCAATATGTATTATTCTAAGTATATATATATATATATATATATATATGTGCAAATAGATAAATATGCATATGTAACCAAATATAAGCCGGTTCTGGAACCACAGAAACCCCAGGTTTTACTGTTAAATTAAGACAAAAACAAAAAATGGAGCATTTTTTAATGTCAGGACATTTCATATTTCATAAAAATGAATAAAAACACAACCATCACACACTCTTTCAGTCTCTCTCTCTCTCTTAAGCAAGTGTGTCCTGTGGTGTGTGTGGTTTGACTGGGACATTTGCAGTGTTATTTATGGCCGCCTGGCTGAAGTGGAGTCAAACTCACACTGGCTTTTGTAAGCAGTAGCGGGTCAAGTGCTGTACAACAGCACAGGCCAGTTACCAAGAGTGTGTTTCTAAACAGCAGCGCGTTACAGTAGGAACCACATGGTGTGGGCCAGAGGTCACCTCACGACCAATCAGCCTCACTGGCAGACTCAAAAACTCTGTTCAACAGGAATGCTCACTGTCCACTTTATAAGAAACCCCACTCCCTTGAGCTTACACGCCCTTTCAATTCTACTGTCATTTAAGAAAATACACCAAAATATGTCAGATGTCTAAACGAAGCAATAGGATCCACTGCCACGGTATCCTAAACAGCATCACTTTGTAGCTTGAGGTTTCTACAAAAACCTACTTTTGTCCATTTCAGTAGAGAGTAGTATGTCATAGATGTCCTCCAGCTGAAGGAAAGCTTTGAAACTGTGCTACAGAGAAGCTGCCCTTTGTCTCGGCAGATGTACTCAAGCTTTAGGGACTTTTCTGTAAGCGCTCCATCTGAACAGCCTTATAAAAATGTGCAGGCTGCAGAAGAGCCTACATCTGAGGTGCATTACACAGCTCTGTTATAGAGGGAGAGTGAGGAAAGAGGTGGGAGGAAGGAGGGGTGTGTCTGCTGGGCAGAGTATGTAACATTAACCTAAAAGTTTTAATGTGCTTATGCACAGCGTGAAAGTATTCCAAAAGGCCTGAGAATTCCTTCCCATGATTTGGGAATGCCAGTTGGAATCAAAATGTTATGAGGTCTGGTAGTTTATGGCCTTTCACATTTATTATTCACACATGAATTTCAGACACTGTATTGTCATTTCTGCAGTCAGAAAGCAGAGATAAAAGCAGTGAGTATTGAGGGCTATAGTGAACAGAGAAGTGTGTTATTGAGGAGTATGATATTGAGGAGTATGGGTATAGAGAAATATGATATTAGAGTGGGTATAGAGAAGTATGATAATAGAGTATGGGGTATAGAGGAGTATGATATTATATGGGTATAGAGGGATAAGGGTATAGAGAAGTATGATATTAGAGTATAGTATAGAGAAGATGATACAGGAGTATAGGGTATAGAGAAATATGATATTAGAGTATGGGTATAGAGGAGTATGATATTGAGGAGTATGGGTATAGAGAAATATGATATTAGAGTATGGGTATAGAGGAGTATGATATTGAGGAGTATGGGTATAGAGAAATATGATATTAGAGTATGGGTATAGAGAAGTATGATAATAGAGTATGGGTAAAGAGGAGTATGGGTATAGAGAAGTATGATATTAGAGTATGGGTATAGAGAAGTATGATATTAGAGTATGGGTATAGAGGAGTATGATATTAGAGTATGGATATAGAGAAGTATGACACTAGAGTATGGGTATAGAGGAGTATGGGTATAGAGAAGTATGATATTAGAGTATGGGTATAGAGAAGTATGATATTAGAGTATGATATTGAGGAGTATGATATTGAGGAGTATGATATTAGAGTATGGGTATAGAGAAGTATGATATTAGAGTATGATATTAGAGTATGGGTATAGAGAAGTATGATATTAGAGTATGATATTGAGGAGTATGATATTAAGGAGTATGATATTAGAGTATGGGTATAGAGAAGTATGATATTAGAGTATGATATTGAGGAGTATGATATTAAGGAGTATGATATTAGGAGTATGGGTATAGAGAAGTATGATATTAGAGTATGATATTGAGGAGTATGATATTAAGGAGTATGATATTAGAGTATGGGTATAGAGAAGTATGATATTAGAGTATGGGTATAGAGGAGTATGATATTAGAGTCTGGATATAGAGAAGTATGACAACAGAGTATGGGTATAGAGGAGTATAAGTATAGAGAAGTATGATATTAGAGTATGATATTGAGGAGAAGGATATTGAGGAGTATGATATTGAGGAGAGGGTATAGAGGAGTATGATATTGAGGAGTATGGGTATAGAGGAGTATGATATTGAGGAGTCTGATATTGAGGAGTATGGGTATAGAGGAGTATGATATTGAGGAGTATGATATTGAGGAGTATGATATTAGAGTATGGGTATAGAGAAGTATGATATTAGAGTATGATATTAGAGTATGGGTATAGAGAAGTATGATATTAGAGTATGATATTGAGGAGTATGATATTAAGGAGTATGATATTAGAGTATGGGGTATAGAGAAGTATGATATTAGAGTATATGGGTATAGAGGAGAGTATGATATTAGAGTATGGATATAGAGAAGTAAGGACAATATAAGGTATAGAGGAGTGGCGGGGTATAGAAGCATGATATTAGAGAGGGTATAGAGAAGTATGATATTAGAGTATGGGTATAGGAGAAGTATGATAATAGGGAGTATGATATTGAGAGTATGATATTGAGGAGTAAGGGGATATTAGAGTATGGTATAGAGAAGTATGATATTAGAGTATGGGCATAGAGGAGTATGATATTAGAGTATGGATATAGAGAAGCAAGGACACAGAGTATGGGTATAGAGGAGTATGGGTATAGAGAAGTATGATATTAGAGTATGATATTGAGGAGTATGATATTGAGGAGTATGATATTGAGGAGTATGGGTATAGAGGAGTATGATATTGAGGAGTATGGGAATAGAGGAGTATGATATTGAGGAGTATGATATTGAGGAGTATGTATAGAGGAGTATGATATTGAGGAGTATGATATTGAGGAGTATGATATTGAGGAGTATGATATTGAGGAGTATGATATTGAGGAGTATGGGTATAGAGAAGTATGATATTAGAGTATGATATTAGAGTATGATATTGAGGAGTATGGGTATAGAGAAGTATGATATTAGAGTATGATATTAGAGTATGATATTGAGGAGTATGGGTATAGAGAAGTATGATATTGAGGAGAATGATATTGAGGAGTATGGTCATGGTATTATGTAGTATGAAAGTTTTGTGGTACTGGGGTTGTTATTGTGTAGTGAGCTGCTGTGGTATCGTGTAGTATTAGATATGTTTTGTCTGAACAGTACTGGTCTGGGTTTCGTGTGGTGTCTGCATAACTGCACAGTGGCTTTGTTTTTAAGGATAGAAATAACACTGGTGGTTTTAATGATCTGCTGGTTTAATTGGAGCAGAGTTTGCTTGGTTATGTTAATTTGCTGTTGAACGGTCTGGTTCCCTCTCAGTGTGTGTAATTGGCGATTCCTCACTGGAGCAGAGTGAAAACACCCCAAATTCAAAAAATAAATCATGACAGTGCAGGCCTGCTGTCCCTACCGCATAAACCACATACATATGTACTGTCTCTCTTCTCTCTGTCTTCTCTCTCACTCTCGCCTTCTCTCGCCTTCTCTAGCTCTAAAATTTTCACAAAGTGTCCAATGTTTGTGGACACCCATATCTAATGAATCCATTCAGCTGTTTTAAGTTGCACCTGTTGCTGACAAGAATGTGCAAACGCACACAAACAGCTGGAAGAAATAAGGAATGAGCAGGTGTCCAAATACTTTTGTCCATATCTATCTCTCTCTCAATAAGCGCCTTTCAGAGTGTTTAACGTAAACTTGTGTGTCCCTAGACACACATGTAGATGACTTAGTGAGCAGACACACACACACACACACACACACACACACACACACACACACACACACACACACACACACACACAAAGCATGGTGACAGCTCCCTTCCTATTTGGCTGTGTCACCAGAGCTGCAGCATTTTTAGCTGCATGATTGGAGTTATTAAGTCATTTTCAGGAAACAAAGCTTTTGCAGAGGTTAAACTGGTGTCTGAACATTTATCTGTGCCTCTATATTTAATCTATATATATAGAGAGAGAGAGAACCAGTGGGAGTATCTCACTCTCTCTCATATTCTCCCCACACACACACACACCCTCTGTTTTCTCCCCATCTGTTCTGCATTTTCTCCTAATTGCCATTTTTCAAGTTACAGTCATCTGTTTTTGTTAGGGTTAAAGATGTCAGTCACAAAACTGCACTAGTACTATACAGTGTGTGTGTGTGTGTGTGTGTGTGTGTGTGTGTGTGTGTGTGTGTGTGTGTGTGTGTGTGTGTGTGTGTGTGTGTGTGTGCAGTGTGTTTTACACACATGTACAACTGCAAAGCAGGTCCTAATGTGTGTGCATCCTTTCTGTGCAGTTTGTCATTTTCGTCCACAAACAAACACCAGACACAGAACAGTCTCTGTCTTTACTCAATCGCTGACGTGAAACTAATCTAAAATCTAATTTCACACCCCCTTTGAACCCGAATGTAGTTCACCCACCAACACACAGTTCAAAAACTCAGAGTGGTTTGGTGTGAAATGCTATTTTCATGCACGATCGGAATAGCTTACAATAGCGGTTAATAAAGCCAGACATCTGAGGCCCTAAAAGCTTATGAACACGCGGCTTAATGCCCGACACGCGGCTTTACCAGAGAAGATTGTGGATCTGAAGATGTCCGTTCATTACAGTGGTGGACGTTACGCATGCGTTACGAGGCAATAAGTAGTCCTCAAAGGTAAGTGTTTCTAATAGTGGCCAGTGAAAGGAGCACAGTACGCAACATGGCTGATGCTATTTTTAGCAAGATAACAAAATGATTCTCTCTGAGTTTATGTGAAGCATGGCTGCTGGGAAGACGCTATTCTGACCTGACTTTCATTTAGCCATGAAAGTTACTTCAATGAGAACCCCGCCATCTTCTCATTCTCTCTCATTCTCTCTGTCATTCTCTCTATCACTCAATTTTATTCTCTGCTCTCATTCTATCTTTCCTCATTATGTGTGTGTGTGTGTGTGTGTGTGTGTGTGTGTGTGTGTGTGTGATTCTCTTCAATTTCTGTTATTCTCTTTCACTCTCTCTTCATTTCTCTGAAACATTTTTCTCTGCAATGATGCCAGATCTCCAGAAGTCTGGATCAATAAATACATTAAAGAGAGAGAGAGAGAGAGAGAGAGAGAGAGAGAGAGAGAGAGAGAGAGAGAGAGAGACTGAATGGATTATATATGTTGTTGGTGAGAGCTGCAGTCTCACTCGGTCGTCTCTGTGATCGGGGTTGAGATGTGTTCACTCACTCTGTTGTGGGACACTTTCGAGGCCGACTCTCATTTTCTTTTAACAACCAGCTAACATGAGGATTCCTGAGGTTTAAAGCAGCTACCCTTTCCCCTCTACACACTCCCATCCACAGCAAATCTCACCAAACCCATATTAATAGACTCTGGCACTTAGCCATAACATTACAACCACAGCTGAAGTGAGGAACATTGATCATCTGGTTCCAGTGGCTCCTGTGAAGGGGTGGATATATTAATCTAAACGGACGAGAGTAAGAATCTGAGACATTAGACCCGAACTGTGATGTTCTAGGCGACTGGCTCAGAACGTCTCTAAAACTTCTCCAAGCAGGTCCTGTGGGGTGATCTCAGTATGCAGTGGTCAGTGCATACCAAAAGGAGGACAACCAAACATGCTGGTGCTCAGGGACATCCTACCTCACAAGTTACAGGGCATAAATGATCGACTGTAATGTCTTGGTCCCAAGTACCTCAAGACACTTTCAGAGGCCTTGGGGAGTCCAAGCCTTGACACGTCAGAGGCACTATATTATGCAGTTGGTCGTAATGTTATGGCTGATTCATGACCTGTACTGGGAAAGTATTCTCTCTATCTCAGTGGCTAAGAAAACACATGACAGCACTTATTTAAAGGGACTTGTGAACATCTTTGATGTGTGTGTGTGTGTGTGTGTGTGTGTGTGTGTGTGTGTGTGTGCAAGGGAGTGAGTTTATTTAAACTGGCAGCATCCACCCCATTCCCCGGCGCTCCAGTAAGCATCAGGTGTTCCGTTAGCTCCCCCCAGTGCGCTCTGGGAAATGCGGTCCGCAGCTCACCCACGCAATCAGGATGCTCATTTCACACTGCTCACTGAGGGATGGGCTGTACGATTTATAGCTTTTCACAAGGTCTCCTGTTTTCCGTTTTTCCCTTTTTTTTCTCTTCTCCTTCACGAATGTTACAAAATATTCTATTCTGTACAAAAGATGTATGTACACTCGTTTAGTGTAAACTATGGTACACTTACGCAAGCGTACTACATACATAGTACACTATACCATACATGGTACTACATACGCAAGTGGTGGCCACAAAATCATGGACAAATGTCCTTCGACTGGGGAGGAAGGAAGGGGTGATAGGGAGTCCCCTGCAGTCTTTTTGTTACAAGAAAAGGGATGAATTACTTTTAAAACTGGATGCTGCTTCAATGGTGTGTCTGTGTAAAGGTCCCTCTAACAATCTATTCTTTACCAAAAAAAAGAAAAAGAAAAAGAAATGAAAACCCTAGGAGAATGAGATCATGGCCACAAACCTCCCAGTTTGGAAGTACCAGTTACCCAACCCATTTAGGATGGTCCCACTATCACATACAATGCTCCACTAGGAGGGTGAAGACAAGCATAGGCCTCCTCCAATACATGAGAAGCCAACACAGAAAGTGGCAGCTCCCCAGCTCCGATAAGGTGGCAAACAGACGCCTGTGCCGACCAGCATCACACTGGTTGTGATGTAGAGAGAGCACTACTTAACTACCCAGAGAGAGCATTACCAATTTTGCTCTCTCAGACTCCACCTGCCTATAGCAAGCAGCATGACCTGGGATTCAAACCTGTGATCCTTGGATCATAGAGCATCAGATCGCTGAGCTACCACCACAACTCATTTTTTACTTATGAAGGATGTCTCGTTAGGGCCGGGGTGTCGAACTGGGTCAGAAACGGGACGGTGTGACTGCAGGTTTTCAGTCCAGCCAAACAAGTGCTCCGGTGATCAGTCGTTTGATGATTGGCTGATTGATTAAGTGAATGGAATCAGCTGCTGCTGCTGGCTGTTAAGAATGAAAACCTGCATCAACACCTGCCGGTTTCTGACCTGGTTTGACACCCCTGTCTTAGGGGCTCCACAGAAAACATGAACTGTATCACAAAATAGAATATTATATTTCACTATTGCCCTGGTTCGCCTGAAAGGGATGATCAGTGTTGCCAGAGTAAAAATTTTGGCACCTTATAAAGTCAGGATTGGCTTCTGTAGAGCTTCATAGCACACTTTAAGCACTGAGTTTGTGACAAGGTTGAGCATAAGGTTTCCTTCTTATGACTCATGTGGTTATACTCTCCCCTACTGAGAACAGTGATTCATATTCACAGCGTGTGCACTTCATCTACTTAAACAGCACTAACTACTCTCTCTGTAATAGAATGTATAGTCTGTCAGAGTTCTTAAGGCTCTGACGATATCCATGATAAGCTCAGAGAAGTGATGGTGATAAAATCATGATGCATTTAAATATTATCACATTGTTCACACCTACCCTGGACCCTTGTCACATCCAGTTAACCTGCTGGGCATCGGGACCTTCTTCATATCTCAAGAAACTATTAAACAAGTCATGCAGATAAAATAAGGACGGCTCAGTTCTAACTCTACACACCAGCATCAAAACAATCTAACTTGATTGGATCCTACACCGTAATACTAATGAACCAATCAGCTGGTAGAGAGGTGTAGTCGTGGTCAGATAGTAGAGATACCTTCACTTCATTACTGACACTCCTCCTCCTTACTGTGGAGGTTAACATCTGTTCAAAGCTGTGTGGATGCTCTGGAACAAACAGATTCTACAATCGTTGGGCTTTTGAACGTTGTTTCCAAGAGAAACAGCAAGCTACAGCACCACCTCTGAGCATGAATCCACCCGACAGCAGTGCAAAAAAACGTATTAAGTGAAATCCGTTTAAATATATTTTGAAAAGCTAACATTTCTCATTTTGAGATTATTGTATTGTATTAAAATAAATGATCCTATTCTTGTTCTTGTTTCAATGGATTTCATCTGGTTATTCTATTGGCAGATGAATTCAATTACAGATAATTTAGCTTTTGTCAAGAAATAATGTTTGGGCCAAGCTAAATCCAATCGGTCACTTTCAATATACAAAATCCCTTAAAAAAATTCATAAAAATCTGGTACTAATAAGTTGAAAGGTATTATAATATTCCTACAATGTAAAAAGAGAACTTTTAGAGATAGACCACACAAAAGGATTTCACATGCTTAAATGTCATTTTATATATGCTTAACACAATCAAGCATATATGAATATTTTGCTAATTATTAGAACATTCCAACAATGGTGTCCCATAGCACTGCAGTCTTTCTGTGCTGAGTCTGTAACACTGTTGTTCAAGTTCTTCTGCTCTTCCAATTATATCGACACTCTATACTCTAACTGACCATATTACAGGGCCTTGAATTTAAAATTTTTCACGTTAAGCCCACAAATTAAATGTATTATATTTTTTTATGCAAGACCAACACAAAGTAGCTGTGAGTAGTAATTGTGAAATGAAAAGAAAATGCACAAGCTCAGTCAGGCTGATGGAGAGCGTCTGTGAACAGCAATTTTCAAGTCTTGCCACAGACTCTCAAAGGGATTTCGGTCTGGACTTTGACCGGTCCATACTAACATATGAATATGCTTTGATTTAAACCATTCCATTGTAGCTCTGGTTGTATATTTAAGGTCATCGTCATCGTGTAACAGGTTTTCCTCTTTCCCTTTATTTAGCTTGATCTATTTTCCCATCAACTCTGATCAGCTTCCCTGTTGCTGCTGAAGAAAAGCATCCTCACAGCATGATGCTGCCACCATGCATGTTGCATGTTTCATAGGTGTGTTCAGGTTGATGTGCAGTGTTCGTTTTCTGCAATACGTAGCATTTTGCACTGACCAGAGCACCTTTCTTCACGTTTGCTATGTCCACTACATCACTTATGGCAAACTGCAAATGGTACTTATTATGGCTTGCTTTCAAAAATGATTTTCTTCTTGCTATTCTTCCAAAAAGGCCAGATTTGTGGAGTATATGACTACTAGTTGTCCTGCAAACAGATTCTCTCTTCTTAGCTATGGATCTCTGCAGCTCCTCCAGAGTGATTATGGGTCTCTTGACTGCTTCTCTAATTATGCCCGGCCTGTCAGTTAAGACGAATGGTCACGTTTTGATAGGTTTGCAGTTGTGCCATACTCACATACTGTTGTTGGACGATGGATTGAAGAGTGCTCAATCCAATGTTCATCCCTTAGGATATTTTTTTTATAACCTAACTCTGATTTACACTTCCCCACAACTTTTCCCTGACTTGTTCCTTGGATTTCATGATGCTGTTTGATGTTCTCTTATAAACCTCTAAGGCCTTCACAGAACAGAAGAATTTATTCTGTGAATAAAGTTCAACAGGTATAAACACTTTTTCAAGGCACTGTATATAAAATGTTTATTATCGCTGTAGTTGTAATCTTTATCGACACAAGTTGAACAAAAATGGTCCCTCCGTTGTTGCCATGGAAAATAGGTATAGGCATATCTTTCATAGGTTTTAAAAATGTATAAACCGTCCTCGTTGTTCCAGGCTGTGTCTTGCAGGCTCTGTGTTGCTGTTTCTAAAGAAGCTAAAGCAGTTGAAGGAAAGCCGAGGTGCAGTTCAGAAGGAGAGCGCAGGTTTTTCTCAGCACTGGTAGGAGCAGATGGTCAGCACATTTTGCACATCATTTGTGAATGATTTCAAAATCTATTTATCTATTCCGAAGAGATCGCTGGAATCCCCATCTGCCTCTTTTTTCTCTTCTGCCTCATAATCGTTTCCATCCTTCCACCGCTCCGACCAGAAACGGAGAGGAAGATATTGGCTCGGAGGGAGGGAGGAAGGGAAGGGGAGGAGGGAGACGGGGAGAAAAAGAGAGAAAAGAGAAAAGATAGAGGAGCGCTGTCATAAACAATGTTATATTGCCACTGTTCAAAATCAGGTAGCGAAAGGCAATGCTGTGCCTTTCGAGTGAGTGAGCGACTTTAATGCATGTTGCAGCTTCTCTGCCACAGAAATGCCTACATATATGCATATATAATTACAGGCTGTAGTCCATCTGTTTCTCTGCATACTTTGCTACCCTCTTTTCTCTGTTCTTCCAATGGTCAGGACCTCATATGTCCACCAAAAAGCAGGTATTATGTGGGTGGTGGGTTATTTTCATACTGCAGTGACACTGACATGGTGGCACTGTGTTACCTTGCATTCACACTAGCAGGCGAAAAGTCGCTTATGACGTCCCAAATGAGTCTCGTTTGTGTGCATAGAGGCCGCTCTATACACCAGGATGTCACCAGGGGTCCTGAACGTTGAAGATCAGGGTGAAAGGAGGATGAAAATGTATATAGAGAAACTACAGACTACAGTCTATAATTATAGAACTACAAAGTGATCCTGTATGGTCAATGGAACTGATCAAATGAACAGCGAGGGAAGGATGAAGGACTTAATGATATGGCTGTTCGGTACATGTTAGTATATGTGTACAGTCATCTGTATGTGTGGTCCAAATCCTCCCAGGATGCTGAAAACAAGAATATGGACAGGTTGTGGGAATGTTGCGCTCTTCTCCACAAAGAAAAACACTTTTCTTCCATAAAAACTGCATTAAAGTGTAAAAGACTAAAGTTGATCCTTTGGATGCTCACATTTAGGTTCGATATAGTCTTAATATGGTGTGTGTGGTTCTGCAATATTCTGTCAGCAAGGCTGCCTTGGTAACGGTTGCGAAGCCGACAAACAGTCCACACAAAGCTTCAATTGACAAACAAACATTTACTCATCTGCACTGCAGTTCTAACTGGACCTGGATGAAAATGAGCTGGAATTAATTTAAAGCCCTAGTGGAGTTTGCTGCTGGGTTTTAAGGGCCATAACTCAATTTAAACTGCTGAAAAAAAGGGACGCCTATTGATATATTGAGCTGCTAGTGCGTGTGTGTGTGTGTGTGTGTGTGTGTGTGTGTGTGTGTGTGTGTGTGTGTGTGTGTGTGTGTGTGTGTGTGTGTGTGTGTTTGTTGGTTTGATCCAAGTTCTAGAAATAGAAAGGTCTTTAAAAAAAATGTTTGCCTGTAATCTGCTGGTATAAAGTATCAAAAACAGCAACAGTTATCCGGCAGGAAGAAGACCAGTGACTATAGCTTTCTGGAGGTCAGGAATCCTGAGAGTGGGCCATTGTAAAATGCACTACATGTCCAAATGTTTGCGGACACCGTTTCTAATGAATGCATTCAGCTTGTGTCGCACCCGTTGCTGACACAGATGTACAAATGCACACACAGCTGTCTAGTCTATGCCAATAGCATAGGACTCTCTGGGGCAGATGAACATGAACTTATTGGCACCTTGACTATTGCCAGGTGTACCCCCACCCCCCTACACACACACACACACATACACACACACACTCCAAATTGAGAAGAACTGTGTTCTGTAGAATGATGGTGCTCCAAGTTGCTGGCTTACTTGTCTAGTGCACTCAGTTGCACTGTAGCGTCCACATCTGCCGTGTCACTCCACACACTATTAGAGTTTTCCAATACAACAGAGTGTGCAATACTTTTTTCTTCTCCCCGCTTGCAATTATCTATAATTTATCTGTACATGTTTCCTTCCTTTGTTTATTATGTATAACGTTGTACTACAGTACTCTGTCTATTCTTGCTAGCCCTTTGCTGCTGCAATGTTCTGAAAGTTCCCAGTCCCGTCCAATCCCCCTCCACTGTAGTGGAGCTTAGTCCATTTATCTTCTATCACAGGAAGTCTATCTGTTAGTCTCTGTTCTAAAATTTAGTGTCAATAAAAAGCTGCAAATTGAAGTGTGTTGAAGAGGGTGCTGCAGGAAAATGGTTCTTAGCAAGTGAGATCATCTTAGAACTGACCAATAGGTCAATAAGTATAAATATGAGGTGTTCCAACTCTTAGAAGATCCACACTTTGTTGTCTGTTAGATTTTCAAGGTTTCATATCTCAGAGTAACCATCAGCCTTGATACACATATCAAATCAAACCACAAAACGTGTCCTATCTAACAACCATTTCAGGCCGAACTAACATCATCATTGTGTGAATTATCGGTGAGCTCAAAATACAGCTAAAAATCACTCGTTTCTAATGGAATTAAATCCCAGTTTAAATGCCAACACATCCTTTCAGTGCATGTTTACTGCTCTGTCCACGTGTACATGCATAAAGACTCTGACTGAGAGGGGGGTGGGGCTGAGACCTCACTAACCCAGATACTGGGTATAGAGAAAGATGAGAAGGTGAGAAGATGCTCACGCAATGTTCAAATTTCAGAATAAAAGCCCTGAGAAGGGATAATATTGATACATGCATACATAAAAAAAAATAATAAATTATATTCGGGTTGTTTTATTTTATTTGGACTACTATTAAGTACATTGAAGAACTTATTGTTATAATTTCCAATTACAATTTCGAACTGAAATTGTAACTATTTCTGTAATCTAACTATTTCTAGTTTCTGAGAAATAAGGTATTTTTAGTCCTAAACAATATATCATAGGTGCAAGTAAAGTTTTGATCTAAATATTGTCAAATTCACATCATGTTAAAATTTTGTTAATATTTACATCTCAAATGAAGACAAATTGGAATAGCCTAAAAAAAAAAAAAACAGTATATGGTACTGTATGTGGAAATGTCTCCTTTAAATGTGTTTTTTTGGGTGAATAAAAGTATGTTAAACTACAAAAACATCCCACAAAAGACCATTTCAGAGTTTACAGTTCTAGTAGTTCTAATTAAATAATTAGGTAAATGTTGATGCATTGCATGATACTTTGCAGGGCATCTAGAATCAACCAGCCTGGACACTGTACCAACTAACAAGCGACAGCATTGCAATCTCATAACATTGATCTCACAATATTCATGCAACCACCTGGCACACTCTGCACACTGTAGTACAATGTATGTACTGTTTGGTATGCTGAGGTGCATATTTCATAAAAGGTATGATATTAGACTTTTGGTACATTGCAGTACCTTGACTGGTACAAAATGACTGCAGAAGGACATGCACATAAAAGCCCCAGCAACAATACTGAAATCTGTACTTCATCTTTCTACGTAGGTTGTTTAACATGTTATGTAGTGACAATGTTTTATTCTATTTGCAAATAAAAGCTTAAAACGAGCAAAATCATCCCATGCTGTTTATTTTTGGATGCTTTAAGTAGATAAAATTGCTTGCAACCCGTAAAAATGTCTAGAAATCTCATAACATGAGAAACAATGACTGCTTTGAAGATGCTTTTGCTCTAAAAGCTCATCACTCAGTTTCGTGCTGACCTGATGATGTTCTGGTGTTTTCCGTCTGTACATAGAAACCCACATGAGTCTGGTGGCTGGATTTGCTCCCCACAGAGCTCTACCTCAGAGCCCAACCTTAAATTTGCTGTAAACACGTAAGTAATTAAAATGCTCCAGGTAATATTTACTGCAGCTGCACATGCATTTCAAATCACTGCTGTTCAAAAGCGCTTCATCACACCAGCAACCCCTGAAACGTCCAGGGTCGGCGCTAACTTAGGTTGGCCGCACCGTCCACATATCATGTTAAGTCATTTTGTTGGGATGCACGCGTGTTTGTTTTGTTTGGGCTTTTCTAAAGTGTTGGCATCTGAGCAGGACTTTTTATCCCTGTCCAAAACTGAGCACCGCAGCCTGGCTTCAACAAATAACCACTGTGTAGCACATCCATCATACTTGAGGGGCTGTAGGGGGTGTGCCTGGGCCGTTCTATGCTAATGCTTTGCCCAGACCCACTAAGTCCGTCTGCGTGAAGCCAACTGCCCCGACGTCTGCTTTCTCCATTCAGCGTGTAGCAGCATGGCGGAAAACCTATTATCACTTAGCTGAGCGAGGGATAAGAAAGTACCTATTAGAGGATCCAGCAGCTTCGGAATCCACTTCTGAGTAGGACATGGGGTTATAAATCTCTCTTTATTCAGGCAACCGTGCTGCGTCTCTTCTGTACTGTACACTGTGAAACTTACACATACACACACACACACACATATATGTATACAGTGGTGTTTTTGGTTCTAAAGTCCTAAAAGTAGAAAAAGAGAACCACATCCAACAACAAATATGCTCATTTATTTATTGAAGAAAATGATTCAATGTTACTAATCTGTTAGTGGCAATACTGTAATATATCAACCTTTGCTTTCAGTATCTGGTGTGAACACCCACCCACCCCCCTTGTGCAGCAATAACTGCAACTAAACGTTTCCAGTAACTGTTGATGAGTCCTGCACGTCAGCTTGGAGGAATTTTAGCACAGCTTCAGATCTGTTGTACTGGTTTCCACCCATAAACTGCTTGTTTCAGATCCTTCCAAAGCATTTCTATTAGGTCAGGACTTTGACTGGGCCACTCCAAAACATTAACTTTATTCTTCTTTAACCATTCTTTGGCAGAACGACTCGCGTGGTTAGGGTCGTTGTCTACTTGCATGATCCACATTCTCTTAAGATTCAGCTCACAAACACATGTCCTGGTTTTCTTTTACAATTTGCTGGTGTCATTCAGAATTCATGGCTCCATCAATAATGGTAAACTGTCCTGGCCCACATCCTGCAAAACAGGCCCGAAACATGATACTAACACCCCTCTGTTTCACAGATTGGATTTTGATACTGGAATACAGTGTTTTCCTTCCTCCGAACATATCACTTCTTATTTTAACCAAAAGATCTATGTTGGTCTTATCTGTCCCTAAAACATTGCTCTGTACTGGGAGCCTTCTGGCTTGTTCATGTTATCTTTAGCAAATTGTAGGAGGGAAGCTTTCTCCTTGCAAACCTGCCATGTACACCATCGTTCTCCTGGTGGGGGATTCATGAGCTTTAACAATCTGTCTGATTGTGAATTGGTGGAGGCTAAACTCTTAGAGATGGTTTTGTAACCTTTTCTGGTCTGATGAGCATCAGCAACTCTTCTTTTGGACTCCTCAGAAGTTTCACTTTGTTGATGAAAATCAGACTGTGTGTGTGTGTGTGTGTGTGTGTGTGTGTGTGTGTGTGTGTGTGTGTGTGTGTAATAAAATAAATAATTCTATTAGCCTATATTTCATCAGACTGTAAAACATATATCAATAATATAACATCAGTACCTCAAAACACACTATTTCACAGAACACCACTGGACATCGATCTGATCTCGATCTCTCTCTCTCTCTCTCTCTCTCTCTCTCTCTCTAAATTTATATTATTCTTTTAAAATCATATGTAGACTTTAAGTAAGTGACTGGTCTCATTATGAAGAGCATCACAAGAGAAGCAGTTAGTTTAAATAAAGAATAGCACCTGTAAACTCACCCCAACATATCTTTAACTGTCATTTAAACAACCAAATTTGCCTACATTTTATAAAAATTAAAAAGCACTTTACATCTGCCGAGACGTCTGGCATGTTGTCCATCACTGTATATCACAGTGTTTCAAGGCAACAGCTTAATATATCATCCAAAATGACATAATGTCTATTTGATTTACATTCCAGTTACATTATATAAGGATTGTACTTCTAATGTTCTTTTCTGCTTGTTCTGATATGAAATAATGCCAGATTTTACTTTTACTGACTTTTCATCAGTTCTGATGTATGATATAAATATGTCCTCCTCTACTTAGAAACTCTAATGTGGTCTAGAACCTATGCTTTAAGAAGAGGATATAAGAAGGCATATCAGGGTATGTACACCACGAGGGACCTTGGTGTACCTAATTCAATTATACCACGCATTTCAATTTATCAGATTAGCTAGAGTGTCCCGAATGTACCAAGCTCATCATGGGACGCAGTTTATGCGGACATATTTTCAGTATTTACGTCAAACAGCCCATTTTAAACATTTCTGTAGGATACTTTATTCACTTTACATTTACCGAATGATACACATTAGCCCTTAACATTTTTGTTTTGTTTAGTTTTTTTTGGTGAACAAAAAACATGCTGTCATTTATAAGAATTCAAGTCTGACTGTAGGCTATTGAAGGCTTTAAGCAGGATTAGAGCATCAGTACCATTCTTTAGTCAGTCGTTTGTAGGAATAAATAAACTGGAACAAATCGTGGATCATGTAATTTTACCATTTGGGTGACAGTTAGAGGAGATGGACAGTCTCACATTAAGAAAGTGTACACGGGCCTCCGAGTCGCTCAGTGTCTAAGGTGTTTGTACTATAGTCAGAGGATCACGGATATGAATCCCCAGGTCCTGCTGCCTGCCATCAGCAGCCAGAGTCTGATAGAGCTAAATTGGCCATGCTCTCTCTGGGTGGGCAGCCCAGGCATCTGTTAGCTATTGCATCAGAGCTGGTGACCTCCATGCAGAATGGCTGCCCAGCAATGATGCAAAGGCATCCCAACAGAGGAGGCATGTGCTTGTCTTCACCCTGCTAGTGTTGGTAGGGGTTGGTTAACTGGCACTTCTATTTTGGGATGGAAAATTGAGGTACAATAATTAAGGACAAGCAAATGCACACTGATATTTCTCCACAAACGGATGCTTTTATCAACAGGATCAACATTGCTCCTCTTGAACCTGCCAAATTGATGGATACGTTCAAAAAGTGGAGCTGATTATGATTGTGAGTGTGATGAACATTTACTGTTGTCATTTTTGAGGTCTATCCATATGGAATGTAAACAAGGCTCAGCTCTTCAAGGGTTAACTGTTTGGGTGCTTAAATGGATCTTTGGTTTGTTAAAGTGTTCTTCAAGAGTTGTCTGGTGAAAGGGTTCTTCACAAGTTCTATATTAAATGCAGTGGCTCTGTACAGAACCATGACAAATCAAAGAAATAATTAGATGCTTCACTGGTTCTTTGCTTGGTTAAGAGGTTCTTTAACATTTCTTTAGTAAAGGCAGTGGTTCTATACAGAACCATAAATTCAACGAAGGTGAAGGGTTCTTTGAATTGCTACAAATATTAAAAAACCTTTTTTTAAGTACTGCATAGAACCTTTTTTGGTAGAGTGTAAGGGTTAATGAGCACTATGGTAAATGTGCCAGTTCTTCATCCTTCCATTAGCTAATGGATATAAACAAGGTCTGAAATCAAGATTTGAGTGACATCTTTTTTCAGCCGTTAACTCTATCAGTTTTAATCCATCAGCATGGCAGTACAGAAGGAGACACAGACTGATAAATTGAATTCCTGTTGCCCATCACAACAGATTTTCCAACCCCTGGGGCTTCGGGTCTGTACAGATTTACAGATTCCAGGAGAAAGGCTGGTTTTAGAAGAATCTCATCACTTGCTATGAGGACAGTGTGTGCAGGAGTTTGAGTCTGACGATGTGTGTGTTCAGTGTCTGTGTGTGTGCGTGTTATTGTATGAAACATCATGAAAACATGAATGTTTTGTTCTGTGTCAACATGTTTGTTGCAGAGACAAAAATTATATTTTCATTTGAGTAAAGGTAGAAGAGGCCCAGAAACTTGCTTATGATACGAGTTTGTGGATGTGGAGCCCTCACTGTTGAAAATGTACAAATGTAAGTGCTTATGGATGTGAAGAAATGTTGGTGTGACACTATCAGAACTGTTCACAGTGGGGGTGAATGGAAGCAGATGTCTGAACACAGAAACTTATTATACCTAATGGTTATGAATACATTGCCTGACGGCTGGAATGCTGTTTCATTTTTTGAAGACAAAAAAAAGTATGTTAGCAGAAAAATATATACAAAAAAAATAATTTAAATTTCTATGGATATTGTACATTTCTGAGCAGGTATTGACTAGGTATTGCACAGAAATTGGAGATATTGCACAGAACCTGTGTATGTATTGCAGTGCCATTCTGTCAGCAGCAGACATTGCATATTACACCATAAGAACTCATGGTGAGATACAGGGGTTGGACAATGAAACTGAAACATCTGTCATTGTAGTGTGGGAGGTTTCATGGCTAAATTGGAGCAGCCTGGTGGCCAATCTTCATTAACTGAACCAGTAAGAGCAGAGTGTGAAGGTTCAATTAGCAGGTAAGTTTTGCTCAAAATCTTGCAATGAACACAACATTATGGGGGACATACCAGAGTTCAAAAGAGGACAAATTGTTGGTGCACGTCTTGCTGGCGCATCTGTGACCAAGACAGCAACTCTTTGTGATGTATCAAGAGCCACGGTCTCCAGGGTAATGTCAGCACCACCAAGAAGGACGAACCACATCCATCAGGATTAACTGTGGACGCAAGAGGAAGCTGTCTGAAAGGGATGTTGGGGTGCTAACCCAGATTGTATCCAAAAAATGTCATTCCCAAGATGAATTGATGCTGTATTGGCCGCAAAAGGAGGCCCTCGTACACCATACTAATAAATTATTGTGGTCTAAAACCAGGTGTTTCAGTTTCATTGTCCAAACCTGTATGTGCCACAGATGCCTTTAATGGTGTGGAAAGATCCATAAAGTGCTTTACTCTTCATTTTAACTCAAGTATGCTGAACATCCTGGATGCATCACAGGACAGATGCAAATGTGAACAAAAGAATTTTGTGTTTGGTTAGTGTTTAAGACAGAAGCAGCTCAGTGTAGTTTTTGTTTCTAAAGATCTGTTTCAACCAATTCAACTATTCAAACACTTCAATAAAATGTCATGTTACTTTGGGATATTGTACATAAGAATATTTACAAAATCATCATGTGATCTCTCGTGAGCTTCTTAATTATTAATAGATACATTTATTTTGATCAATATTCACACTGGGCCTGGGCTCTTATGGGCTACTTAGAAGTATGATAAGATGTAGCTCCATGTGGTGTGGTGTGCATAAAACTCAGAAGACCCATGTAGCTTGGTGATCAACACCTGCTTATATTCAACACCACTGTGAAGAAACAGTGAAGCCCAATCTTACACCAACCCCCCACTCTGAATGACGTTTACATCTCAAACCACTTTAAAGAACCTTCATATAATGTGATGGTCCTGCACCAATGTAAGGGCTCCTCCAACAGTCTCTTGAAACTTAAAAATGTCATATAAGGATATCAAACAGGTTCCGCCTTAAAGAAAAATCTGTCAGAGTTCATTCATACAGAAGCACATGGCATACATAAACACCACACACACTCATCCCAGTATATCCCAGTACAGCTCATTGACTGTATTCTCAGCTGTATTGGGAAAGTACTGTGATTTAAGCTAAAGGAACACCTTTAAGCCAAGAACCTTCAGCATTATTTCCTCTTTCATGCTTTATTGTTTACTCTCTGTCAGAATTGTTAGTTTTAGCTCAGCATGGATGGACAGGACTGTCAAAGTGACCTCTATTACTGCAACTCGTTGGACATTTGATTGAATTTTCTGGAATTTTTCGCCATTTTTGAGCACAGCTACAGCAGGACATGCTTATATGTTTTCTTAAAGCTCGTAATGGCTGACTGATGACATAATTTCCTTTACGGCTGTGCATATCTCCTCCATGGGGGGAACCGCGCTTGCTGAAGAGACAATGACCTTATAATTGCCTGTTCCAGGCAGTTGCTCTCAAGGGCTCGCCTTAAATCCTGAGAGTCGCATAGAGAGCAGGGAACGTGCTTTAAAGACTTCTTCAGGGTAGTTTTGGATGTGATTCTGCTTGCAGTCTGACAGTGAAGCCGAACGTTCCTTTCTGCAGCTCCCTGAATAAGCTTTAGCATAGTTGAGTAATGAGAGTTCAGTACATAGAAGTGACCGTCTGTGAAGCTCAGACACCGTTGTCCCTTCCTCAAAAGAACGTCCAGCAGAAACAACACAGAGCTGCAAAACAGGTCATTTCCAAAAACCTCCAAACTGTTATGTAACAGTTTGAATCACTGTGTTTACACCCCCAACATTTACATACACCACACCCACTAGAAAAGGCTCAAATCAAAGCTTGTGAGATGGTAGAACAGGACAGCAACCTGAGGAGAATGCAGTGTTGCTGAAACTGGAGAGCAGCTTATCTCCTTAGTTATGGGAATATGAGTTGCAACAGGAACCAGGGCTTGTGACTGTAGTTTTTCCTGTGTCAGTGTCTGCAGAAGAGGAGCTCAAACTCTGCAAGCAAGAAAGCAAAACCTGAGGGAGAAAGCCATAAATTATAATCTCTTCTCTCCATCCCTTTCTCCCTAAAAAACTAAATGGACTCCCCCTCAACCCAAACCAAATTGGAGTTAAACACACATCAAAAAAGAAAAAAAAAGCAGAAAAGTCAAACCCAAGGAAGCAGGTGGGGTACGGCTAAAAGATATCCGACTTCAATATCTTTATCATGCAAACGGCACATCACACAGGACTGTCTGGTAAGATTTGAATTGAATAAATTGAATTAAATTGATTCTACTTGTTTGATTTATCCCTGAAAGGCAGTTGTACTGGACACAGACATCACACAAGAACTACAAAATATTTCATATTTAATACGTTTTTACACAGTGTTTTATTTAACACATCAATTTTCATAGATTCAGCAGTGGATACTGACCAGTTCGACCTGCTCCTTGGACCCCTAATATGAAGAATGGACACAAGGAGGATCTATGGTAACATTAATGAAAGCACAGATGACACAGATCCCTTGAAGACCCGGAGGTCAGTAGTTTTAAGATTCAATTCTGTTCTTTAAATTTCTTTATTAAGGAAATTCTTTATTCATTTTTTAATTATATTTGAATTAAATCACTCATTCAGTGGCTAATTTGCACATCTACAAAGTTGAACATGTAGTATAGACAGCACAATGCCAATCATCACCTCATATTGTAGATACTATACTGTATGTACTATACTATTCTTTGTCTATTTCTTGAGTCCCTTGCTATCCATTTGCAGCCACAACATTGTGAATTTCCCCACTGCAGCACTAATAAAGGATTATCTTATATTTACAACCCGCATTTTCAACAAATTAGCTGCATGATCATGCCTTTCTTCTCATGAAATCAATTACAATACAGTGCAATCTTATTAGAATACCAGAAGCTGTTGTAAACTATTTGCTATCCATTTGCATTTGCATACATTCCCAAGGGCTCAGATTTGGGGTCTATGAAATTCATGTTAACGGTTATCAAGTAGAGTCTAACATTAATCAATGGTATATAGGGTTCATCTCTGCACCCTGAGCTACAGTGAGAGACCAGTGATCAGACAGGGTCTGAAAATTTACACTAAAAATAGTCAGAGCATTAAACATGAAAATCGCAGCAGAGCAAGTTTTGATTATGCTAACCTTCATGGCCGACCATGCTGACTGCAACACTCCATGCCTCCTTCCTCGTTTTCCTTCTGACTGTTGCTATGTTGCCAAAATATTATTCCTACAAACTATGTTTCCGTCCTTGAGAAACATAGTCCTTACAACGGGGTTGGGGGGGTGCGACGAAAAGAACGAATTGCAAGGGTGAAACATTCAGGAGTTGACAGAGGAAAGAAGAAGCCAGATCTTTAATCACTTCCATATCTCCTCAAGAGTCCCCTGTCGACGGAATTTTTCTTACTGCCGGTCACAAAACAGTATGACATCACCCTTAATTCTGTTACACAACAAATTCCGCATTCAGGAAAATAATACAGGACGTGGCTGATATTTGGTGTGTTAGTGACACCCTCAATAAAAACTCCTATACACTATAATATGATATTAGTCCAATAACAACATCAATAAATACTTTTTTACACTAGAATATGATCAATTAGCCTAAAGACATCCTCAATAAACACTCCTTTACACTAGAATATGATCAATTAGCCTAAGCACACTAGAATATGATCAATTAGCCTAAAGACATCCCCAATAAACACTCTTTTACACTAGAATATGATCAATTAGCCTAAGGACACCCTCAATAAACACTCCTATACATTAGAATAGGAGATAGCATTCCAAATACACTTTCAATAAGCTCTCCTATATACTAAGGACGATGCCATGCTAACACCGATCTTTGTAGAGATTTAGGGTATCAATAAGGACAAGTCAGCTGCAGAACTTCTCTTCAAGCTGCTTTTTATCGTGGGCTTCATCTCGGTCCAGGAGAAGGTACACAGATTGTATAAAGCTATAAATTAGTTTTGATGAGACTTTTATGTGATGTATTCCCGCAGTTCAAGCGGTTCAAGGAGTCAAGAGCTTTGATATTTTTATCTGGCCTCTGGAATGCCGGAACAGTAGCTTGCACAAATCATATGGAACATCTCAGAACATGGCCTGAAAAGAAAAAACAGCACAGAACAGAGAGCAGTAAATTGAATCAGGCACAGTAGGTCTGCAGCCTGGCTTTCTTTTTCTACTTTGCTCAAGGTTTGCATGCACAGCTCAGCAAAAACAGCAAAACATCATATTTACGCCATATTCAACATCATATTTTCTAGGGGTGCTTCTAGGGGTACTGTTATATTGGAACACACAATTGTCTTTACATTTCAAACAGTGATGAACTGAGGTTGTACTCAAGTATTCATATGTATCTTTCATTATTTCATCCGGTGGATAAAAAAAAATTTGCAGAAGCTTTTTTGTCTGTGTATTTCAGTTGTAATTTTAGTTGATTTTGAAGCTGTAGAATCTTCAAAGACTTCTCAGACTTACACTATATAATAAATAATATTATAGGATAATCTTGCAGCTTATCATTATCTTTAGTTTTGGTGCCAAAAACACTAGAATGCCCATGTTTGTGAACTAGCATGTAGCGAAGCAGCTAAAAATATAAGATTAAGCCAAGTCTTTTTTTTTGACTCCATCTCATTGGACGGCGGTGGCTCATTGGTAAGAGTGCCACTAGCCACTTACTATTAGTCCATAAACATTCTTACAAATGGATCAATAAACATTGCTATACACTGGGATAAGAGATGTGAGTCCATAAAGACCTCAGTAAACAATCCACTACACTACAGTACGGGATATTAATCCATACACACCTCACTAAGCAGTCATATACACTAGAAAATGAGATATTAATCCAAAAACATCTCAGTAAATGTTTCTATACACTAGAAAATGAGATAATACACAATATTGATCTTAAATAAATGGTCGGAAAATGTCAGAATAATGAATGTTGTAAGTATGCACACCCACACAAGCTCTTTAGCTTTATTTATCCCAATCCTGACCTCAGAGCAGCTGTATCTGTTACTGAAATGGCAGACACAGTGTGGTCTTCTGTCTTATGTCTTATGTTTGTAAAATCAGGACTTTCAAGGCAATCCGGCAGAACACACTGTGAATGCTTTTGGATCACACCAGTCCAGGCTCAGCAACTGGTTTGAAAGGGTAAACCATGTTACAAATAACCTTTTTTTATGATAGCTCCTTTCTGTATTCCAAACCCAATTCACGATTTGCAGGTGGTTCAAATTGTAATGTAATCTGACGATTTCTGGCCAGGCTTTATTGCAACGGACATTAGAAGCTGCCCCTATATAAATATTACATTTCCATTATTTTCTCCCTGTACAGTTGTGCAAATTGCAGGTGCTGAAAGCTTATTATATTCAGAGCTATGCTGCGGCCCCTGTAGCCACCTGGAGTGCATAGACGCCCAGCAATACTTTAATTTACAATTACTTACAGCGAATTAGAATAAAAATATATCTGCAGGACCACCCCTGCCTCCTAAACCGAACCACATGTAGCAGATATTGTGCAAAGATCAAAACAGGGAGAGACGTTTTTTTTGTTTCAGTCGCCTGCAAGAGTTTCTCCAGAGGCCTTTTTTTGCCACATAAAGCAGCTGGACTGTGGAGCAGGCCTGACACCCCTAAGAGAGAGGTGCTGAGAAAGGCAGTGCATGCTGGGTAAAGAAAAGAATGGCAGGGTATTATTTAAGTGTGTGTGACTTTTCAAATGTTCAAAGGGGAATTGGTAATGTTCTTCAGACTTTACTTCGGCTGAGGCGAAAACATGGGAAAACAGTGACCTGTGTGCACATTATTGCTAAGGGCATTGGTGCCACCGGGCTTCGCAGCAGATATATTTGGCTTTTTTATGAATTAGATTCATAAAAAAAAAAAATCAATGCCTTGCATTGGTACTAAACACTTTTAAAAACCATCATATTCATATGGTTTAATCATAAACAACCAGGTTGCTTTAAAAGTAAATCTAAATAAAAGCCCCTTCTTTCCATTTGCTTCACCTCTTCTTCTGAGTTGACCTACAGACCATGTTAATCTACACTGGACAGAAGTACTGGGACACCTGCTCATTCTCTCACTGACTCTCTCTTCTTTCCAGGGTAGACTCTTTACCAGATTTTGGAGAATTGCTGTGAGATTGATTATATTCAGTGACAAGAGCTAGCAGTAGTGAGGTCAGGATGTTGGATGGTCACCAAACCACCTCATCCACAGCTCCCTAACTCACCACAAAAGTATTGGATGAAGCACGGTAATTCCAGAGAACATAGTTCCACTCTTCCACAGCTTGATGATGGGGTCCATTTAGCACAATCCAGACATTAGTCATGGTGCCAACAGGTCCATGTTTACCTGTTCCAAAGAATCCTATTCTTTTGGCACTATTTCTCTACAGATCATAGAACAGACTAGACACACTGTGTGTGTGTGTGTGTGTGTGTGTGTGTGTGTGTGTGTGTGTGTGTGTGTGTGTGTGTGTGTGTGTGTGTGTGTGTGTGTGTGCGTGTGTGCTTTTGCATCTCTGTGTCAGCAATGGGTTCAGCTTAAGGTAGGGTGTCCACAAATTTTTGGACATATCATAAATGTTCATCTAATTTCTATAACCTTTCCAGAGGGTGTGTGAAGATCATGCTTTTGATAGTGCTCTCTCTGTTGGTGTGTGTGGGTGTGTGTGTGTGGGCGGGGGGGTGGAGGTGGGTAGCTGCGTGACAGGGTTGTAATGAGAAATCCACAGATTTCTGAAAAGAACATTGTTGCCTGTCAGGGTTTGCTAAAGATCATATAGACAAGACAGAAGGCTACTGAGACCTTAGGAGGACGATTGATACAAAAATAGCCCCTTTAGTTTCAATGAGAAGCGTTATGTTCGGAAAAACGTAAACACCGCATTCCAGCATTGTTCCACCTGTGAAACACAGCAGTGGTAGTATCATGGTATGGGCCTGTTTTGCTGCATCTGGATGGCTTGCCCAGTGATGATGGCTTGCCATCACTGATGGATCAATGAATTCTAAATGATACCAGAACATTCTGAAGGAAAATATCAGGACATCTGTCAGTGAGCTGTATATTAAGAACATGGATCATGCAGCAAGACAGTGACCCTAAGCACGCAAGTAATTCTACCAAGAAATGTTTCAAAAAAAGCAAAATTAATGTTTTGGAATTGCCAAATCAAAGTTCTGACCTTAATCTAATATGAATGTTGTGGAAGGAGCGGAAAAAAAGCATTTAATGGGAGGAAAACAAGCATAATAGATTTTAAGCTGTTATAGAGTCAAGAATCAACAGTTGTACCTGGTAAACCTGGCAGTTGATGGAAAATAAATGTCATGTTGGAGTTATTGCTGCACAAGGGAGTCACACCAGATACCACTCACAGATATGTAATACTGAATCATTTCCCCAAATAAATAAAGTGTAATATACTCCTTTTTTAAATTCACATGGTTCACACTCTACTTCTTCACACTGTAGATAGATTTTCTGTACCTGTTAACAGCTTTCAGCTGTGTTGCAAGTTTTTACCAGCTCAATTTTCACTTTTTGCTACTAGATCTTACAATATTTCACTTGTATTCCATTGTATTCTAATGACAGGAAAATTTGTCATTTAAGAAAATTATCTTTACAGGCCTTTAGAAACAATTGACCATATAATAAAAGTTTATTAATAAAAAGTATAACTTTTTCTGTAATTTCACACAGTGTTTGTTATGCTGACTGTAGAGAGGATTCTATTTGTCACATGACCGTCCGCTCAGTCACCTGATCATGACTGATCATGTTACACCAAAGTACAGATTTGGTTCACCTGTCTTCATATGCTTATACAGCACCATCTCCATGGGCCCTTTTTCACCCACGCAAAACAGGTTCCATTCCAGTTTGCGAACTTAATCCTGAACCGTTCAGCACATTTCCACCAACAAAAATAGGTTCCAAAACCATGAAAAGTTCATTCACATTGGGAACCAAAGATTAGTATGTTTTTTGGAGAGAAACAAATGTCTATAGCCATCTTCTCACATTTGTTTACTGTCACTGTGCAGCGCCCTCCGTTGATGACGTATTCTGTGACGTATCCTCGGTTCCACTAACACTGATGTAAAAGCGGGATGGGTCACTTAAAAAGACCACGGTTCTTATAAGCCTGAACGGAACCAGTTCAATAACCAGAGATCTTTTGGTGGAAAAAGGCCTTTATGGAAAAAAAAAATAAAGAACACCCCTGAGAGCTTAAAGAAAATCTATTGTGAAGAACAAAGATGCAAGAAGAGGAAACTCTTAGAGCATGAGGAAGAACCCCTGAGAGGAATCTAAACTCAAATAAGCACACCCCTGACCACATGAAATAGAATTCATAAGAGGAGCCAAATCTCAAACTGAGAAACTGCCTAAGAGGATAAAATAGATCCACTGTGAGGAACCAACACCCAAAAACAAAAGGAAAGGTCTACCTCTTGAAGGTCTGTCAAAGCCATCAAAGATATGGCATATGCTCCACTGGCCTGCTCTGTCAATGCTATAATGACATTCAGTGGTTTAATTACTGTAAGCGTGGACAGGAGTAACCCTGGCCTAAGTGAATTTGCTCAAAATAGCCAACACACTCACATAACCTCCACCTCCATCAGTGAGCGTCTCTTATGCTGTTATTTTAGATGAATGAGCATTTCACATCTCAAGTAAGATGCTGCACTGTGGTTCATAACTGTCCTTTCCTTCAGCTTCTTTTCAGCGTTAGGAGGCCACAGGCAGTCGAGACTAACTCTCTCTATTTTTTCTATTAAGTATTTAACTTCATGCCAATGTAAAATGGAAAGGCGGGGCTTAAACAAATGTGTTTAATGCTGTAAACATCTGCACAAAGAATGTGGTGACAGTAGAAGCAAATGCTGACACATAAACGTATTAACACATAAAAAAAATGAACATTTTGCAGAAATGAAGAGGACGTATGGTCACCCGATTTGATCTGGTTAACTTAACCACGGCTCTCTCACATTCTAAAAGTGTTCTTCTGCTCCAATCCCAGCTGCTGGTAATTGTTCTACTTCACACTCTAAAGGAGTCGTGATTCGTCTTTGTGGTTCTTCCTCATGCTCTTAGGGATAATAGTAGCCATAACTGCAAATGGACGGTGGTGAATAGCAGCATTGTGTTGTGATTGCTGTGTTTGCAGTAGGCTGAGTTTGGCAGACACCTCCAGGCTTAATAACTGAGCATCATGTGTTTATGGGCCTGTGTTGCTCGTGTTTAGCTCATAGAAGCATTATATCAAAATCTTTAGTGATGCAGGCTTATAAATATTACTCATGTAAGCTCATAAAAATGTAATGTTTAGAGATTATGTCTGAAAACGTCTGGCAACAGCTCCTGGCAGATCTGCATGCATAAAATAATACAGAATTATTAGAATAAAGGCCACTCAGCTAAGGAGATGCCAAACAAAGGAAAGACTCGGCTGAAACATTCGTTCCCAAGAGTACACTTTGATTATTTGTTTATTTGTTTATGTGTTATTTACTTACTAAGCTCCTGTACATCTATGGTGTTATGCTTCCCCTCTGGGAGGTGTTATGTATGTTCTGAAAAACATTTCACTCAGTGAACACACTCAGTCTGATAGATAGATAGATAGATAGATAGATAGATAGATAGATAGATAGATAGATAGATAGATAGATAGATAGATAGATAGATAGATAATATATATATATATAAATAATATTTTTTTTTAAGTGCATGCCCTACACTGTGCATTTTAGAGACAGAAACAGAGAGAAAGAAAGGAGAGAGGAACAAACAAAAGGAGAGAATTAAGAAAGAGGAAAATTAATGAAGAAAAGAAAGAAAAAGAGAGACATGAAAGGCATAAAAGAGGAGAGACATGGAGGAATAGTAAGAAAGTGGAATGATGTGAGAGGCAAAGAGAAATAAGAGTAAAAGGGTGAGAGACAGGAGAGAGGAGATTTACATGGAGAGAGAATTGGATTGAAAGAGAGAGAAAGAATTGAATTCAAAAAGAATTGAGCTGAGCAGAGATAACTGAATTGAAAGAGCTGAATTGAATTTAGAAAGAATTTAGTTGAGAATGTGAAAGGAATTAAGAGAAAATTTAATTGAGAGAATTCAGTTTAATTGACAAAGTGAGAGAGAGGGAGAGAGAGAGGGAGAAAGAGAGAGAGAGTTGAAAAACAGAATTGAATTGAGATATAATTTAATTGAACTAAATTGAGAGGAATAAATTTAGAAAGAGTTAATTGAGTTAAGAGAATGAAAGAAAATTGAATTGAACCGAGAACAGAATTGATTTGAGAGAGAGAGAGAGAGAGAGAGAGAGAGAGAGAGAGAGATGAGTTGAGTTGAGGCAGACAGAGACCTGAGCTAGGAGAGGGGGGAGATTAAATTGAAATGAGAGAGAGATGATATAAATGGAGCATAACAGTGGTTTCTGCTTTCAGTCCACAATTAAAATGTAAGCAGATAAAACCCATTACTGTCATTATTTCCATTCAGTCATGAATCGATAACGGCCAATTAGTGCTCAGACCCCTCGGACTGCTCTATCACTTCCTTACCTTTCTGCATCTCTCTCTCTCTCTCTCCCCTCTTTCTGCACAGCCAGTTCAGAAGAGAAATAGAAGAATCCTGGGTTGTTGGTTTTTTTGGGTGTTTTTTTTTCCGGATCGTACGACAGCCTGAGAATGGTGTGTGAGGAGAACGTGGATTTGGCTCAGTTGGGCGTTACAGTGTTCCCCGGAGCTTGGCAGATAAAATCTGGAATTCTTACATTCTTGATCTTCATTTTCTCTGTCTCGCTCTCCCTCTCTATCTCCCTCTCTCTTCTTTTTTTATTCTCACTCGCCCTGAAATCTCCTGTTATTTCCAAAAAGCCGTCTCTCCTATGGTTTACGTAAGCTCACCAAATATGTTACACATTTCACAGGCCAGTAGTTTCGGACAGGGGGATGGGGGAGGGACGTACTGTGGGGGTGCAGCCTGGGTGGGGAGCGCACAGTGACTCTTTTGGGTGCTTTGAAAGAACGATCTGTGAAAGAATGAGCTGCTAAAGGCCCACTGCATTCAGACCCCCAGAGACATTCCCCTAATTTCAGTCCAAACATTTCTTCTTTTTTTATCAGAACTGCACTGAATCACTTCATCCATCCCTCCAAACACACACACACACACGCACGCACACACACACACACACACACACACAGCTAATAAACAGCTTGCTTTTGATGAGGTCAGAGGTCGTTTTGGGCCTTAGCAGTAGTGAGTAAGTGAGTGCATCTGTGAGTGGACTGGGAGAGGTCCATTACTGGGAACGAACAGATAACACATTCTAAACAGATATATAAACACAGACACCACTAGGTGACGCTCCATTTGTCTTTTTTGGGTTTGTGATCAGTAGCAGATGTAATATTGTGTGCATTGCTTTCATGGCATTGTGCTGCATCCTTAGCAATGGAAGTGGGCGTGGCATCAATTTCAAGCTTTCATTGAATGTTAACTCTTCCTTTAGTGTATTACACTTTAATAATGATATATATATATATATATATATATATATATATATATATATATATATATATATATATATATATATATATATGTGTGTGTGTGTGTGTGTGTGTGTGTAAGATTGTATGACCATATGCATCATTATTAAAGTGTGCCCCTATGCTCTCACAGAGGCTCTCACAATGAGTGTGTGGACCATAAGAACATTGTAGAATTAAAAATGATAGAATTAGAATAGAGTGACTGCATGTGTTATACTAACCCTGTAGATCGTTACAGGGTTCGTTTATTTCTCAGTAAATGATGAGCAACATATTGAAGTGTCCTCAAACATTTGCCAGGCAGTGTAGATCTTGTTCAGGAGGGCTTGGGAGGTTGAAAAACGAGTGCAGGGCATGAAAAAGTGTCCTTGTGAGACCCTGCAGCGCAGCGAAGCTTTTATGAGCAGAGTGGTGTTTTCTGTTTTAAACGCCATAACGTTTTATGAGGTGAAACACGGGTCTCACTCTTACCTGAGAAGAGCCTGGTCCTCGGTGGAGAAACGGGATTGGATCCAGATGCTCTGACCAACGGCCCCCGAGACTCTGACGCTCACCCAAACACACTCACACACACACACACACACACACACACACTCAAGAACATGCCCCCCTCTGACCTCGGAGGCCGTGTTCTAGTTCAGTAATATATTTCCGATAAGACGGCACTCCTGTTGCAGAGCAATCTAACACTAAGATAACACCAGAACGTGGACGTATAGGCTTTCCCCCAAAAAACTCCCAACTAATTAATTAATCAGTGAGCTCATATAATTAACAGGGTGGTTATCATAATATCAACACAGCCGTTTCCTCTGCGGGATTGGGTTTCTGGTGGAGAGGACAAAACTATACCCTGCATAGCATAATGAAATCTTCACGAAACCCTTGTCGCGCAACCATATCGTGTTAGGTTCTTCACTTTCTGTCAGAATTCATTCCAGTCTTGCTTGTTGTCACAGAAAAGAGGGAACGTTAATGCTGTGACACCCCGTCACTGGTATTTTGGCATTGGCATGAATGTCACGTTCAATATCAATCACTAATATATTTTTAATCACGATCTTAAACTGTACTGCACCTCTCAACACATAACCCAACCTTCGTCTATCCTGTTTCACTTAATCACACCACTCAGCTTCTGTACTTCTCTTTAGTTCAGCCAAACAAGAGCTGTAGAAACATCTGGGGGATTTGATCACGGTCAGTCGAGTCACGTGTTTGTTTGTTTCTTTAGTTTTTGTACCAAATTCCATGCCTCCAGCTAACAAAGAGACTAAACTGAAGTTCTCTAATACAGGCACAGCTCATACAGAGTCTAGAACAAGGAGAAATGAGTCTTGCAGAACAAAGACGCAAAAGGTTCTAAGCAAGTACCCTACAAAAACTGAGACCAGACTTTGGCTTGCACAGCAGAGCCTGGATTTGGACTTGCACCCTACAGCCCCAAGGCTTGACTCAGACTCACAGCACAGAGACTTGACGCCTGACTTGGACACATTCTACAAAGACTTAAGGCTTAAGGATGGACTCATATTCCACAGACTTAAGATTTCCTAGGATCAATTTGGATTCAGACCAGTACCTCAGAAACCACATTTGCAACCTCAACTCACACTGACTCATCTCAGAGACTCGAGGAACAACTAAAGATTTGGACACTAAAGATTTGACTCAGACTTGCAAGAGGCTCAAACACCAGACTCAGACTCCCACCTCACGAACCCAGTTTGAACTCACATGAAGCAACTTGTGAGCCTGTTTTATTTTTATCATAGTTAAAAAAAAAAAATCAAGGTTACAAGGCTTGTCAGTGCTGACCTGACCTCCAATCTACAAATGCTGAGACTACACTGGCACATTTTCATTTTCAATCAAGGTGTATGATGGTATGATTTAGAAGGAAGATCCAGGAGATGTTCTTCACTAATCAAATTATCTACTGCCTGCCCAAGAGATACGATTAATGACCCAGTGGCCTTTCTCCAGGCCATATCGATACAAAGCAAGCAAAATGTCGATCTGCCCTCAGCGAGTGAGTGTGTTACTGCTTTAGGAGTTGGAGTGCCAGACTGAGAGCGATTTCAGGGGCTCTGGACAGGAAAGCACAATATTCTGACCTAAACTCGCGAAATTACCCGAGCATTCCGGAGCGAACTCGCTGCTTGTACAGCATACCTTTAACAGTGCGACTGGCCTGTTTTTATTTGTGGGTTGGATTAGGAAAACTGGCATGGTACCTGCAGGGGCTGAAACCCAATCAGCACAGTAAAAGGAGATCTGAAACTGGAACAGTTTTGCAAATAATAACATTAATAAAATAACTCTTGGCCTGCTCCTAACTTCATTCATTAGATGCCGTGGCACCGGCTCCAGATCACAAACGCAGTCATGAATAGCGATACGAGCTATTAAATTCAATGTTGTGTAGCATTCTGTAATTGATGTCAGACTTCTGTGCTGTTCGGAATCACGGAAATGTTTCGATGATCAATTTTCCTTGCTCGGGTCTCTGAATCCATCTCTTCTTACAAATTGTATCATTATTTTAGCTCATTAGTAGCATTAGGACAAATGCTCTTTAAAATGCTCTTTAAAGTCCATGCCTCACTTGAAGAGGCAAATGAGAAGATTGATGGTTAATGTCGGTTATGTCAAATTAATTCATGTATAGGAACATACATTCATATGTTACGGAGAAATATGAATGTATGTAGGCAATAATAACCACAGAGATCTGGGATTTGACTCAGACTTACACCCCAGAGACATGAGAGATTTAAGACCCAACTAGGACTACAGCCCAGAGATTTGAGATTTGCCTCGGGCTTGGATTCACGCTCCAGAGTTTTCGAATCAAATCCAATCATGATGTGTTTGTTTAGCGCGTTTTACAACTGATGTCACAGAGCAGCTTAACAGAAACGAAAAACTAAAAAAGGTGAACAACACATGAAGCAAAGGAAAAAGACATAAATCCCGCAGTGAGTCAAAGGGGGACAGTGGGAAGGAAAACTCCCTCAGAGCTGGAGGAAGGAACCTTGGGAGGAACCAGGCTCGCGGCTCTAGTTAGGGGACACTGGACCCCCACGTGTCCGCTTGCAATACTCAGGTGTGCTGAAGCTAATTAAGGTCTGCGTAAATTTGACAGCAGGTGAGCAACTAGTCCAGGGCAGGGTGGGAAGCAAGTTTTAAGACCAAACTTGGGCTCGCACCCTAGAGACTTGAGACCCAACCCAGAGACACAACACCTGACTTGGGCTTGCAGCCCAGAGACTTGAGACCGGACACAGACCAGAGACTTAATTAGGCTTAATATAGCTTTGATTTAGACTCCTAGTCTCCAAGTGAGCAGATAGATGGTTCATATCCTGTAACAAATTAAATATATATATAGCAGATTGGGAACAGTGAGTGCTTTGGTCCAACCCAGTGAGCATACTGTCCTGCTTCAGGGTTGTGTTTTGCTTGTCGGTGGAAAACTTAGGTACACAGGCAATTTACAGCAGTGGGCTTTTCTTGGTCTGTAAATGCACATAAAATTTTATAAGCCTTGTAAAGTGCCCACTGTGAAGCGATGGGCTTCTGTGTATTAGAGACGAGAGAGAGCAAGACCGAAGGAGGAAAGAATCCAAATGACCCCGCAATGACCTCACCGTCCCTCAAAACACAGCAGCTCTAACAGCTAATGTAAACAGACGTTACTGATATACCGAATATGGCTGAAACAAATAGAGAAATAACCATGGTCAGCGTTTTACGACCATGTAAAACCACAGAGCCAGTCTTACAGACCTTAAAAGATTCCAGTGGTTCTCTCATTTATTTTTGTTGCAATTATACAGAAGTTTCCAATAATGCAACTGGACATCTACACATCGCTTAAAATAGCAACACCGTATCTCCATGTTGCGGTTATGTTTGCATGTCTAGAGACATTGGTATGCAAAGTTAAAGATGACAAAGAGTTCAACAAAGGAAAAGGGCTCCAAGCAAAAGTTTAGGCACCCTGCACCCGTTCCATTCTTCTTGCAGAAGGTTCCAGTTCTGTGAGGTTCTTGGGTCATCTTGATGTGCTGCTCTTTTAAAGTCTAGCCAGAAAAGTTCAATGATGACTGTGAGGGTCATGGCTAAACCTTTAACCCGCAAACCGTGAGGCATTCCATGGTGAATTATGAGTGTTGATGTGTGTTTAGGATCATTATCCTGCTGTAGAAGCTTCAGCATTTTTTTACAGATGGTGAGATGTTTGATCTTTGCTTTCAGAATTTACTGCAATTTAGAATCTGTTCTTCCTTACCAGTGAGTTTCATGTACAACTGGCTGCAACACAAACTCGGTGTGATCAGTCCATCCCTGTGTTTAACAGTTGGATAGGTGTTCTTTACATAAAATTCATTCGTCCACAGGACTAGTTTCTAAAATGCATTCGGCTTGTGTAGACATTTGACAATAACATTTGTGGAGAGGATGGAGTAAAGGCTTTCATTGGATAACTCATACATATGAAGGTCTGGCGGACTGTATTAGTTTCTAGCTAAGGATATTTTCTGAGTGAACAGCAAAGCACTTTTGTAAGTCGCCCTGGATGAGGGCATCTGCTGAATGTAAATGTATTAAATATTACACTCCTACCTTCTGCGAGTGCTCGGCAGCTGTTTAGCAGAGCCCATAGCTGCTGATTGCTTGCACAAAATTTGAGAGGTCAGAGTATTTATAAAGCTTACACTTAATGTAACGAAATTCTGTTTCAGTTCTACCGGAGACCAACAAAATTTCCTCTGAATCTGACTGTAGCCTAAACAAACACCCTAACCTGGCCAAAACCAGATGTGAATATTTGGATCCAGTCCTAGATATTTCTTGAGTAGGCCAAGCCTTCCATAGTAGTTCCTGTCTATTAACCTGTCAATGTAGATGTAGATGCATATGTACCACCCCTACCCCTCCACACACAACCTTCATCATAGAAAGGGTGGTTCTGGTCTAGTAGCTGTAATGATGGTGGTCCCATGAGATTCGGGTTCATTACTGTGCTGAGAAACATCTTTACTCTCACAAGACAGGTGCATTCCACTGAACACACACATAGACACACACACACACACACACACACACACACACACACACACACACACACACATACACACACACACATTCATAGAGTGCCCTGGGAAAGCGCTAATCATAAAACTGCTCCTAAATCCCACTCATATGCCAATCATGTAGGGCCTGAAATTGATTGCAGGTTTCCCTGTGTGCTCAGAAGGGAAAGGGAGGTGCAGGTAATTGAGCTAAGGTGAATCACACTGGAGAGGAGAGCATATCAAAACACACACACACCCTCCAATCAGCCTCATAACGCATTTCTGCATGAGCGGCAGTGTGGATCAGGTTCGTAGAGGACTTAAGGAAATAATGGATCTGGTCTGAATCTTGAATGCATCTTGATTGGCCTTGTAAAAAATGGGGCGGATGAAAATAGATCTGATTAAAGACGTGGATCACGTTTAGAAAGCTTTTAGAAAGCTGGGTTTAGGCAGAACCACAGTTTTCATCCGTTTTTGTGCCTTTTAAAGACTGGAATATGTAAATGAGCTCAGCTCTGATTTGCTGCCTCTATGTTATGCAAAACAAGTGAAGAAAAAAATGTGTCCAGGCTGAAACACTCTTTATAGCTTCAGTGACAAAGAGTCACAAAGGTGAATATACCATATATGGAGATCTGGTGGGTTTCGTGACATCACAAATACAAAGGATCGAAAGGTGAATATATAGTATGAACACATGATCAATTCAGTTTATGTGCTATATAATATTTGAGTTTTTAAACCCAAAATTTTAAACCCATTTTTACACCACATGCTATTTTTGGGACTGAGATATGTTTGACTGGATCTCCTGCAAAAAGCAGTGCAGGCTGAAACACTAATTATAGTCTTTAGATTTTATACACATTATAGTCTTTAGATTAGGTAGAACTTTATTGATCCCTTGGGAGGGTTCCCTCGGGGAAATTAAGGAAATTAAGTCTTATGGTTTGGGATAAAGTGCTGTAGATCCGAGTATGCAAATATACTTTTATTATGATATAGAGTATTATATGTAAATGAGCTCATTCTGTGCTCTCTATTGGGCATCTGCGAAAGAAGGCTGAATGACTATGAAGACAATGCTGTAGATCAAGTAGGCAAACATACAGTTTGCAAATATGACGTCTCAAAGGCAATGATTTTACAATGGACTGTGGTTTGATTCCATCGATGAACGTTTTGATGGGATGTGTCCCTATAAGTCACGTTTATGCAAATCTATTTTTTATGCAAATATATATTTTGATCATCTCAGCTGAATCACTCAGAACACTGCTGTGCGGAGGATTTGATTGCAGTCAGCTCTGACAGGTCAGATATTGTAGCTGTGTGATTCAGTGAGTTACGTGACTCCAGCTCATCCCAAAGGTATTGGATTGGAGGTCCATCACTCCAGAGAACCTCACAGCAGAATGCTGGGGGCTTTATCCCTTTCTTCCACACACTCAGCCTGGGGCATGTTGACGTTTACGGTCGTGCTTGGCCCCTTTCTGTTGATTAGGTGTCATTTTATGGCCTGTGAAGTGTTGTCTGGACAGTATGTAATGAATTGGCGCATAAGCAAAAGAGTAGCAGAATTAAAATAGTTTCAAATGCCTCGTTAGATCAGATGTTTGCTTTATAATCAAATCTTAGGCTACTTGAGAAGCACAATGTATTTTTGATATGAGAGCATACTTATGTTATTAAGTCCCCATTGAAACGTATGCTTTTAAATGAAGCACTGATTTGATTAAGTGGCTGCAGCTGAGGGTTTTTTTAATGCTGAAAAAGGCAGCTTTCCGCCCGCTAACAAGCAGCCCCAAAGATCACATGATCGTAAAAGCAGGAACGCAGGTCAGTAGCAGTTCATGTTTATGTTAAAACCACAATTGAGGTTTCAGTAAAGCTGTTTTTGCTTTCGGTAAACTTCTCAAAAGGCTAAATGCTGCCTGAATCAGCCAGCTTTATTTAATGGGATATGGAGAAAAGTTTTGGGGCACTAAAATCAAGGTAAGAGGGTCTCTACTGTCCAGAGAAGACTTCCTACTATATTTTGGAGTACTGTTGTGAGGATTTGATTGCATTCAACAAGAGCATAAGTCAGGTGAGAAGGTTGGATGATAACCACCCCTCATCATCCCCAAAAATATTGGATGGACAACCATTGTTCATCACCGTTTAGGGCTTTATACCCCTCTAGCCCACACCTGGCATTAAGCATGGTGCCAGAAAGTTCTTATTGCCTGTCATATTCTATCCCTACTGATACTAGACAAGCTGTGTGTGCATTTACACATCTGTGTCAGCAATGCGAGGAACTTAAAGTAGCGGATTACAGTCATTAGAAGGGGTGTCCACAAACATTTGGACACGTAGTGTATGTGACGGATGGTGTTTGGTTTCAGAGCTCTGCAGACACGTTTAAAAAATGCTGCATGTTTCTAATTCCTTCGTTCAGCTCTGTTCTCCTCAGATCCCTGATTGGGACTTTGGAGGAGCCGTTGGAGGAGCAGAAAAACAGCCACCGCATCTTGTGACACGCATCATTTCAGCCAATTATGAAATTATCCCTGCCCGCAGAGTGGGTTCGGGTCATTGACGGAGAAGAAAAGTATGTATTTGGTCTGGAAGTTGAGGGTCACAGGAATAGTAAAGCTTGGTCTGTGTGTGTGTGTGTGTGTGTGTGTGTGGGGTGCTAGGCTCACTTTCTTCTTACTGTAAATTGTGAAGATGTGAATTAATCAACTGGATGTCAAAAACTCTTTGAAATTGGCCACGCCTCCTCACTCATCATGTTGAAATGGTCATTTTTTGGTGGTAAAACTCTGTTCTACACTTTAGTAAAGATCTCCTGGAACAAAATAATGTGATTATACACATTTATAGTTGTGGAATTCTTACCGTTTACTCCTCCCGTAAGGAGGGCTAGTGGTCACTGTTGATCTGTACTGTAGAGTTATTGAGTATATACTGTGAATGAGTTAGCATCCACTATGAATTATTTGACATCCATTAAAATCTATTCAGTAACAAGTGAGTTATACAGTAACTACTGAATGGATTGCAATGCATTTACTAAGAATTATTCAGTATCTGCTATGAATTGTTTCCAGTATGAATTATTCTGTATTTAATATCAATTATTTGGCATTCACTATGAATCGTTCAGCCACTGATTTATATACTAACTGCTGAATGATATCTAATATCAATTATTCAGCATCGGCTCACAATGAATCCGTAACCACCTTGACTTGTTCGGTAACCACCATGAATTATCCACTATGAATTACGCAACGTCTATTCTTAATCATGGAGCGTCCACTATGAATTCAGCACTCACCAGGAAGCCTTCCATATCCACTGTGAATTATTTCGCTTCTACCACGTCTGTTATGAAGTATTTGGTAGTTGTCCTGCGTTTATTTATTAAACCCTGGTGATGATTGATGTGTTTAAACAGATTTTTGTTTTCCAGACAAGAGTAACAACAACGTAACAACAGGTTGCTGAATATGAAAAGGGGTTCCAAGCATAAGGTTTACACTACAACGCACTGCACACTGAGCCCCAACACCAGTCCGCCTGATGGCCGTTTTCAGGAGTGGACGTTTGTGTCTCATTCACACCGTCTCTCACCTGTGAACAGCTGTGCAGCATTCAGAGAGCACAATGTTAACCCTGTCCATTTAGACCACTGGCTCGCAGTCAAAACACACAGGCTCAGGGCTTCCAGGCTACCTTGCACGAACATTTTCTTGCTGGGAAAATTTGTAGCAGATGCCACCTGTCCACTCCAATCCATCAGCCCGGCTGTTAACCGTCCACCTGATGCGGAACATGGCCAAGAACCATCTTAAAATGCAACATGGAGTCAAATCAAGGTGCAAGCTTGACCACGAACGGGACGAGCTGGTGGTTGCCGTGGCAGCTTCAGAAAAGTTTCTGTTTCATTAATAAACATCATTAAAGGGCTGATATCCTATATTTTGCTTGCAGTTTATGTTCTTCCTGAGGTGCACATAAAAAGCCTGTATGGATTTATGAGACAAGACCAGTCACCCTTCATATTTAGATGACCTGTTTTTCTGTTATTGTCCCCGATTGGCTGTCCTGTAATCAGTCTCGTTCTGTTGCATTCACAAATGCAAGGAATTTAAACCAGGATGTTTCTGTGGCTTGGCTTCCACATATGGACTGAAGGTGAACACTTTAACAGTGTAAACTGCTGTAGGATGAATATTCAAATCCAGCTGTGTCGTGGCCTAATTTCAATATCAGGGTTTGTGTGGACTCAGAGCAACATCATAGCTCCCGCAACTTAGCAACCACCTGGAACACCCAACTAGACTGAATGGAGTCCAGTGGGGTGCACCTTTTTATGTTACAATGATGTAACACCCAACCAACCACCTGGGGTACCAAAGTGGCTACTTGGCAGCCACTTAACTAACTTAGCTACCAACAAGAATCAGCAACACCACAGTAACCACATAGCATGAACAAAACCTTGAACCTTAGTAACCACCCGACTTACCATAGAAGCCACCATAAAACCCCTTTAGAAATGATATAGTACACACATAGCAACCTGAAATACCTTTGCAACAGAATATCATAACAACTGCATAACAACAACAACCATCTGGGATGTCATAGCAACCACTGAGCTAAAAAGCCACCCTGGTGACCACATAGCAACAAACTAGCAAGTGCATGAAAGTAGGAACCTCTTAAGTTGTGCAACCATTATTCATTTACTTCAAAGCATTTAATTATGATGATATAATGTCCTCTCTAGTTTAAACGCCTCTGCTCGAGTCAGATATGATTCATAAATTCTAAAACACTTCTGCTATTGTATGCAATAACTGTAACACATAATGTGCAAGGTGTCAGTAAAGGTTGTAAAGGTTTATCCTTATATCCCTTTCCTCCAGAGAGGAAAACATTTATAAACATTCATTTGAGTGTGATTTCTCAGGGTTTGAGGCACCGACTCTATCTTGAACGAAATGTTTTTCATCTTTCATATCATCAGATAAACCTCGCTTTAGTAATCCATCAAGCATGACAGGGGTGACGCTGGTGTTGAAACGTGCTGATGGAGCGCAGTCCCAGAGAAATGAGCTGGGGCCGAGGGGCAGGCCCAAAGGTGTCGCTCACAAGCTCCCTCAATGCCTCTGCCGTCCAAACCTTCACACTGCTCCCTCAACCCCCAACACCCCCATCCCCCCCCACCCACCCCAACTCAAACCAAGAAGGTCAGCCAGTCCCCCTGCATTGGCCCAGAAACAGACCGAGTACACTTTATAGAAGATAAATAAGACACAGGCCTTTTTTGCCTGCATAATTCATAATGGGAGTGCAGGGCTCTGATCAGATTAGCCAGTATCTACGACGTTGTTTACCATGATTAAAACCCAGAGCAAGGCCAAGAACAGCAATATGAACTAGGGATCCAAGCACCTAACAGCCTGAAAGGGGAAACTGAATATTTCACATTTCACAACTCCCCCTGGCCACTTTATTAGAAACCTCAATGTTGTGCTGCCACTTTCTGGTCCCGTTATTGGAAAGCCCAAGCTTCTATGTCCACTCACTGGCAATTTTATTGGAAACACCTACCCTGTGCTTTCACACACTGGCCACTTTATTAGAAACCCCTCTCCACCTCACACTCCCAAGCTGCATTATTTATACTTATTATTCACTGGTCAGTTTTAGCTGCATGGCAGATTATCAGTCAGAGCTGAGAGAGAGAACCCTTAGTAACAGTGTGTATTCCCAGTGGAAGGTGATGCACTTTTGACCCCTGATTTCTCCCTGCCCCTGTCTCTGTTTGGCTGAAGCTAATCTTAGTCATTTTTTTCTGGCTGGCCTCCATCACCCCTTCTCCCTGAGCTGTGGCATTTTTGGAACAAATCGCAAGCCAGTCATGTTCGCAATACCAGCGCTGTTCAATAATTATACCCTCGGGGAAACAACATGGAGTTGCTCGCCTCTCTCTCTCTCTCTCTCTCTCTTTCTCTCTCTCTCTCTCAAAGCAGCTCTGGACAGCATAGAAGCTGTTCGGGTCAGGAAAGGTCAAGCAGGACACTTGAGTGAGTGCTGCTGACGGGCCAACAGAAGTCCTACTGGCAGCCATGAGATAAGAAACTTGTCAAGAAGTCGTCAAGAAGGTTGCCATGGAATGATCCCAAGTGTTGTTGATGAAGTCAAATATGTTTGATAGTTCTGCACTGCAACTAATGGAAGCTGGTAATGGAATCATATGCTTGCCCCTTTAGATACAAATTCAGGCCATGTTTACAGATAAGAGACTGTCAGAAACCACATAAGCCAGACTGTTTGGAATTACCTAACAGCTTGACTGTGTGTGATGATTGAGGCATGCACCTAATGCTAACCGGTGGAACTTGAAATGCCTTTACTAGGCCATCGCTTCAGAAAGTGGAACTTCTCAAGTGGAATCTTTTATGGCTGGGGGAACGATGCTTCAGGGATTGTCCCGTAAGACAAACAGGGCTATAAAAGTTTACGCCGCAGACTTACAGCTAATCTGTAACGGAGGGCTGCGTGTCTGCACCCTCGAACGGAGCGGTGCAACAGCCCTGCCAAGCCAGATGTCAAGGCGTGGGATGAGCAATGTTGGATATCCAGATTACAAAGCGTTATTTGGATTTGCCCGTCAGGCCTGCGGCATGGACAACACATCTGTTTCCACTCAGAGAGGTTGTACAATCTACAAGTCCTGGATCTACTGGCATCTCTTTCCGCATCCCTCTGTGGGATTCCCCTCTACCCTGAGAAACAATACCCTGGAACCTGCTCTCAGTAGTATTTCAACACGGCTGTGAGATAACGCTGCAGCCCGGCTCCTTCGTCCTAGCCGGTTAAAAAGAGTAATTTATGGTGGGTCCTTAAATTAGTTGCTAGCTGAAATGTTTGTCTCCCTAAAGACGCATTTATTCATTTTAGGATAAGCAGGGAACACCCGGGTTGAGTGCTCCCTGGGAGATGTTATTGTGGAGGGGGGGGGGACCAGGAGAACTAATATCATCAGGACTGAACTCTGATGTATGGCTCGCAATTTTTTACATCCCTTTTCCTTTTCTGCAGTCAGCCATAAATTAGCAGTGATTGGCCAAGCCTTGAACGTTTCCGTCATCGTTTGAGATGCTGAGGCTGTTCAGAGCAATCTCTCTATTGAAATGTCACATGTGAGGTCACATTGTTATGTGTGTTACTGTTTGTAAGCCAACTGTCTTGTGAGAGCCGTTCACCTGAAGGCTTGGGTACTTAGCGCTGGAGGTTGGACCCCATTAGAAGGCCTCAGGAGCAGATTTACAGGCAGAAACGAAGATGGAATACCTGCACTGCACCACAAAATACTTATCCATTCGGCCTCAGAGGCTGGAAAATGTGACATTAATTATCTTGCATTGATATGTTTACAATCAGCACATACTGGCAAGTGGGGAAGGAAGAAGCAGTCGCGCTCATGATTAAAGCTCGCAATCACACTCGCGCTGCACTGCCATCGCTCTGCAGCGAACCAAAACCTTACAGCACCAACGGAATCTCCTGATAACACATTACCCGATATTGTTCTTTGCTTTTCTGCCCCCACTTTTCTGCCCCCGTTCATAACAGCAGTATGGCATGTGTAATGATCTGAAATGAGTGTGCCTCCAAGAAAAACACAGTGCAGGAAGCGGGTCCAGGAATGTGATTAATTCATTAGATTAGCCGGCTATAAAAGTGGTTGTGGGTTATTTGATTATTCCTGACTGAGGTGGCGAAGGGGCTGAAAACTACTGGTGCGAATGAACTACAGGCCCACATGTGCTGGCAAAGCGAACAGTAAAGGGCTGAGACTTGACTGATACTGCCAGAAAAATGCTGGAGCAAATGCTGGATCACATTTAGAAGCTCATTAGTAAAGTGTCATGTAAGAACCGTTGGAGAAATTGATCAGTAACAGTGCTTGCCGTGAATCACTTTCCTGCACAAACTCTGTTTACTTGATTGTACTCTACTGAGCTGTAATAAGGTTCTTATTTCTCAGTATTAAGGTTCTTGTGTTACTGATTCACCAGATGTTTTATCAGAAACCCCTTCCTCGCCTTTCCTCCTTAAGAGTATAGAGCTCGATACTGTACTCCATCTGATGCACAAATGGTGTTCGAATGCAGTGCTGGACAACTCCATCATAATCCAGTTAATCCATAATTAGTTCTACTGAGTTCAGACTCCACAAATAAAGGTGCCACAAAACGTTCTTGGGGTGATGCTCAAGAAGAACCTCTATTAAGAAATCTCAAGAAAAAACATCACAAGAAGATTAATTAAACCTTTAAAAGGTTGTTCAGAGCATGGTGGCTGAACCAAATGTGACTGTAGATTCTCTTTTGTATCCTCTGTAGATTGTGGTATCACTCAGAACCTAAGAACCTTGTGTAGCACCTTTTGAAAAGTTTAGTTGGTTCCAGAGTAAGATTCCAAGTTCTAAGTTACTAGGTTCCGAGTTACTGGAATTGGTGCAGTTAATTCCAAAAGTCATGGCACAAGTTGGTCTATCAGAAGAAAAAGTACCACGTTAATTAAGTATATCCAGGGTCTGTGGATCCATGGGTTCATGATGTATAACCAGGGGACACCAATTTTTAGTCTGAGTCAGTATAACCTGCCAACCTGCAGTTGTTCCTCAACTGGTTCCTCTGGTGTTGCTCAAGGGATGTTTCTAAGGTGTTGCTTGGTGGTTGCTTTGGTATCCTGCATGCTGCCATGTGACCTAAGGTATGACCTATCCTATTTCACTTGAAAAAGTCCACTTGAAGAGCTAAATTTACTTACCTAAAAGGGTGTAAAGATTCTGGATCCTCCTCTGTTATCTCTTTTGGGTGAACAGATGTTTCAGCACTGGTAGCCAGATATTTTTTTCTTCATTTTCCACTCTGTCCAAAGTAAAATACAGGCAGTGCAATGATGTGTGTGATGTGGAAGGACAAACAGACAGGATAAAGAGGGTGTCTAGGTAATTTCCAAATGCCTGCAATCAGAGAAGGACTCTTTTTTGAATCAGCTTCTAGGTCCAAGTTTAGTAGGTGTGCTATGGCAGGAAAATCAGCAAACCGTCCTGAACTTTGGCCCTTGGTTCCCCACCTCTGATATAACCCTTCAACAACGTTCAGCTTCTGACCACAGAGTCGCTCTTGGCTGCATATTTTTGGGAGGTGGACCCATTCTGGACCTAGCAGTGACACCCTCGTGTGTAAAAAGCAACACAGCTGTGCCTGATGAAACTCTGTAAGGTAGACCTATAAGGTGGATCTCATAAAGTGTCCAGCGGCTGTCTAATAAAGAGACTGGAGAGCATCTCCTTCACCATGCTCCCAGTTGAGCAGTTCGTTGCAAGTTGCGTAGTTTTGGTACCAGGGTTTGGGCTCATGTAAAACATGATCCTCAGTGTTGTTTAAGGTCATCGACACAAGCCGCTGGCTGCTCTTCTTGTCAGTGATGTTTTAAACCATCTAACTTTGCCTCCCTCCAGCAGCAGCACCTCAGGGGTTCGGGATTTCACACATAATCATGTCTACCCAGAGAACCTGTTGCTTCACTTTCAGTCCATGAGCAAACAAACATCTCCGTGTGTGCGCCAGTGATCCATGTGATGCTCGCATAGCACGGTTCTGGCTCATGACTGCTGTATTGTCTCATCCTGGAAGGGTCCCTATCGTGGCCATAAGTCTCTAACCTGGAACGAATCTTATCGTTACTGTATGGTTTGATCTCATCCAATTGCAGTGCAGTGCCAACTGCCAGGCCACGTTCAGTGTTTAGTGCCTAGCTCTTAGCAGCTAGTGTTCAGAAATTGCTCTCCGGAGAGCCGTACATCTCGACACTTCTAAGATGTAGAACCACCGCCGCCCTCAGTTCCATGTCAGGCCGTAACTGTGGAGATGACCTCCAACCTCCTCCACTGGGAGCTGCGAGTGAAGAAACCTGGAGATGTTGTTGTTCTTGAGCGGTTCGATGAGAATGTGTGTGTGTGCATGTGTGTGTGTGTGTGTGTGTCTGGGTGAGATGTTATTCTTCCACCCTTGGGGGACTGGCTGCTTTGGTCCTGACCTGTGATTTAAACCCCAGTAATCTTCAGCAATCACACAAATATGTCCGCACTGTCTCAGCCCATACTGTAGATACAAGATTGCTTCATTTGAACTCTGGGGATCCGTAGAGAGCAGCAGGGTGGGGAGCAATTATGGGATGCTTTTAAAGACCATCCCTCCTGATGATGTCATCCCTCAGCAACGTAGCGCGTGCAGCGGACAGGCGAGAATGATTAACAGGCACCGGTCCGGGTGTCAAGGCCGCCCTTCTTAGCGTTTTATCACATTTCATAGTGTTCCTCTTAACAGGGTAAGCCTGGTTTGGAGAGTGTGTCCAAATCAGAGTATTAGGAATAATACTTCAGTCATACTTTCAGGCGATTAACCACTTCTGGAGGCGTTCTAAGATTCATCAACGTGGTATAGCAATGTGAACCCATTCATCTCACCATCTCACCCCTCCTAGTATAACTGAAACCCCTCCCCATATGGTACAAAAAGTCATTGGATTCTCAGCTGCCCACGCTGTTGCCTTCCCCTAATTTTGAAAAAATTGTGAATTTTGAGGCACAGACTATTTTTAGAACGGCACAGGAAGAGGATGAATGCATAGACTATTCATCGATGAATGAATAGCAGGTTCCTACACAGCTTTCAGATTTCATTCCCACAAATTGAAGGTGCATGCAAGTGTAAGTTGAAATCCAGATACAAGTCACGTGATGTGAACAGATATTCAGATCTGGACCACTAATGTCCATTTAGATGTCCACAGTAATGTTCAATTTTTACACAAGTATTAACCCCAGGACTTTTTGAAGTAGCTCTGGACTTCCATATTGTCCCAGACATGCTTTGCTGTAAGACATTTCACCCAAAATGCTGACAAATGTCTATTTAGATGTTCAGGACAAGCTGGGGGACTCAGCAGGTTACTATGGATGGGAGTTTCCTGGACAACATAAAGATTTTTTGTTCGTGTTGAGGTCGTTTCTTTTTTTAAAGCCTCTCCTGAGGTCTCTCCCGTAGTGTTGACTGGTGTGTTAGTTACGTAGTGCGTGTCTCAGTGGGGTATGCGTGTGTAGGGGGGTTAATAAGATGACTGTGGTCTCTTTTTTCACTGTTTGGCACCGAACCAAGTTTCGCTCTCTTTTTCTTTCTGCCTATTAATAACAGTATGGCAGCTATGATCTGCACAACTTTTATGCTCTTCCCTTTTAGTGGTTGCCATTGCTTTTATGCTTTTGTTTTGAAGTTATTTTCCAAAAACTGTAATAGTTTCAGAAAAAGGAGAAGAAGGAAAAAAAATGTGAGCATATTTCCAGCAGGGACCCCTTACAAGATCGGCCGCAGTGGCCGACCAGAAGAAAAAAAGGCTATTGTTTCGAGAAACACCGCAGGGGTTCTGGGTGCACATCTGATGTTTTTTTCATTTTAAATTGGGAATGGTGTAAGGAGGGACCTAGAGGACCACAGTGTGTGAACTATGAGAGTCAGAAAAAAGCAGCATATGCATGATTTTATATCTGTGTTAACTAAGGCTGCAACTAATTATTATTATTACATTATAAAGCATTACAGAGCACCCCCTAGTCTTTGTGTAGTGTATTACACTGTGGAAAGCAGTGTGTGGATCACATGATTAATATACCCCATTATAAAACAGGGGCTGGTCTTCCTGCAGTGCATTACAGCCTGTCAGAATGAGAGCATGAATTGTATGTACGTTATAGATCAGGGGTGTCAAACCGGGTCAGAAACGGGCCACTGTGGCAGCAGGTTTTCATTTCAACCCCAAAGAAGCTCATGTGATCACTTGTTTGAAGATTGGCTGATTGATTAAGTGGAAATGGAATCAGCTGTTGCTGCTTTTTGTTTAGAATGAAACCTGCATCCACACCAGTCCATTTCTGACCCGGTTTGACACCCCTGTTTAAGAGCACTATAGAGCACCGCCTACATTCCCTATAGTGTGAACTGTATGAACATTATAGATCATTATAGTGTGCACCCTACACTTCATGTAGTGTTTTACAGTCTGTAAGAATGTATGTGTGGATCTAATTAATATTGTAGAGCATTATAGAGCACCCCACACACACACACACACACACACACACACACACACACACACACAAGCGGTTTAGGCAAGCTGTTTGTGCCCGGCTGAGAGTGTTCGATATGAACACTGCTGGAGGTGCATGAGAACAGTGTGAGTGTAACACCTTCAACAAAGAGGCTGTGTGTGTGTGTGTGTGTGTGTGTGTGTGTGTGTGTGTACAGGGGTGTAGCATTGCGCAGATGAATTCATACTTTCCTGAGTGTGTTCAAATCAACCTCATTCTTCTGCTGCAGTACATTAAAGAGGAAGGTCTTCTTTTTCATGCTCCCAAAACACCTGATTCAACTAATCAGTTCAATGACAAGCCCTCCAGGGTTGCAGGGGGTGGACTAATGCAGCGATTTCACAAATGTGTGCCAGGCAGGGGTGCCTCCTGGACCAGAGTTGAGAAACACTGCTCTGGGGTATCACTAAAAAAAACCCTTTAAAATGACTTTTATATTTTTTAAGACCACAGTTCATGTTCACACTTTGCTGGTGTGATCTGATTACAACAAGGCCCGGTGCACTTGAAACTCCTGGAAAACCAAGACCCCCCGAGACGGTTGGTCTCAAACACTTCCAAACATTCTGGTGGGGTTCAATACAACTGTATTTGAACGCATGCACATTCACAAGCCATTAATTGGTAGTAATAGAATAGGAATACTTTTGTTTTTAAATTTAATTCATGTCATTATAAAGTTCATGATATACTGTATACAGATACAACCACACATACATCATAGGGACAAAAGTAATGGGACATTTGCTCATTTGTTATTCCTCCTGAAATCAAGAGTATTTAAAGGCAAAAGAGACTTTATCCTGTTTTTGTTGGCGTAACTGTCTGAACCTTCCAGGGACAACCTTCTACTAGATTTTGGAGCATCGCTGTGAATATTTGATTGCATTCAGTGAGGTCAGGAAGTTGGATTATCACCAATCCACCTCACCCCCAACTTCCCAACTCATTCCAGAAATACTGGATGGAGCACCATCATTCCAGAAAACAGTTCCACTGCTCCACAGCTCATTGCTTGGGGGCTTTATACCCTTCTTGCCCCTGTCTGGGGCTTGGCATGGTGCCAATAGTTTCTTGTTTATCAGCTACAGAGGGTCCTATTCTATTGGTAGTACCTCTCCACAGAGACTAGAAAAGCTGTGTGTGCATTTGCACACCTGTGTCAGCAACAGGTGCAGCTTGAAATAGCTAAATGCATTCATCAGTGGATGTGTCCACAAACATTTGGACATATAGTGTGTCAGTTCTATTATGTTATATTAAGTTTTATCCATTGTATAAAAGCCGGGAGCCACTTGAGGTTTCAGGAAAACCACTGTAACGCAAGATCTTTCATAGATTCCTGCTCTGGAATATCACAGACAGATTGAACAGAACATTACTGTGACTTTATCTGCATTTATGTCTTTTGGTTTGATGTCTAATATGTTGAAATTAAACTTCAACCATCTGCTTTGGACCAAACCAAGGTCACTGAACTACAAATCCAAATGTTCCCTCAAACGTTCAACCTTCCTTTTTCCAGTGCAGTTTTATCAGGACCTCCAGGAGCTTCTGGACCTCAAAGTTGGAGCGTTTGCATATTTTGTGGCTTCCTTCTGGTCTGAACATTGAGAATGTACACAAATTAGAAGGCCTCTTTTATTAGTGACCTTGCCCTGAGCCAGAGATGTGGCCTGAGGCTCTTGACTCACTGTTTTTCCTTCATCTGAGAGTTGAAACAGCAAGGCATTCTTGTGGTTGGAGAATGAAATGCTATAGATGGGCCACGCATGTGGATCTGTCTGATTGTCACCTTGTTTACATGAGGAAATGATGTAAGCCTGTAAACTGTAATTAATAACAAACTGGACGCAGCTTGTCATACGCTCTGTAATGAGGCAACAGTTGAAGTGGAAGTGTCTGGGTGATGACGTCTTGCATCAGAACTCCTCAGAGCATGTGTGGAACACCTATTTATACATTGTTCTCCATCTTCTGCTCACTAGAAACCAAAAAACCTGGAAAAAGCTTGGCCCCAGGAGTACTCTATTGTGTTGAGCCATCCCGAGTGGACAGAGCAACCCTTAATTGCTGAGTCCAAAGGTTAGGACCCAGAACTCTGGTTTCTTCAGGGAGACGGAGCACCAGGTCCAGCTTGGAGGGCTTTTAGGCTTTTTCACATGTCAGCAAATGATTTGCCAAATCCACAGCCATTAGCACTAAGCAGCCTGCCTCACTTCCCAAAACCACAAGCGCAGGAACATCCCTGATGCAGCCCAAAACTCTGACATCTCCATCCCACACACACTCTCCCCCCTGTTCCTTCAGCAATCCCCGCAAAAGAATCCACATTGTTGCCTGGTTGTTCTTTCCAGGTGTTTTACAGAGTTTGAAAACAACAGTTTGACTTGCTCCATGGATGAGACTTTCCAAGCCTTTTGTGTCTGTTTCAGGTACAAATCTGCCCTGAATTTTGGCACAATGGTGGTGCCACAGACTAACCAATGGGTGCCAGTTCCACCATACATTCTTAAACATCTCAGATCATTTACTTTAATTCAGATTTAATTACATAGCAATTCTCACAGCAGGCATTTTAATAAAGCAGCTTCTTAGCCAAACAGGTTTGAACCTATTTTGAACAAATTAAACTTTTTTGAAAAACTGTAATAATTTTAAGTCTAAAAGTGTTAAAACCAAAGCTGTTCTGAAGGACTGGCACCCAGTTTTCCTCTGGACTGACTTTAGCTCTGACCGGAACAAGCAGATCAATCTAAACAGCCAGATCTTGGAGCAACACTAAATAGGACCAAGCAATGCACATGGTAGTCTCCCTTCTCATATTAGAAACCAGTGATGAGGGAAGTCCTAGAGACTGTGTGGGTTAATTAGCACTACTGAATTGGGAGAAAATGGGGGGAAATGGGATGAATAAAAGAAAAACAAATTTTACTGTTGTAACACTTTGCCTAAGTTGGGAAAACCACAGCGCTTCTGACAAAAACAAAGGCAACTGTTCATTTTTCAAACAGTAGTAAAAACATGGTAGCTCACAGAAAGCGCTGATGGACTGATTCTACATACAGCTGCGGTTACTGTACGCAATGTCAACAAGCGCAGAGGCCCTCTCCATCCAGTGACCACTAGGGGCAGTTTTAATGAATTTGGAATTTACTTCAAAGAGATATCATTTCCTCATTATGCTGATTAAAAGCAACAGTTCATTATTCACAGATAACAACCGCAAATCTTAAAACGCTGGCCAAAAAAAAATAAGGTTTCATTCGGAATAAACATATCTTAATAAGGTAAGTAAGACACGGTATAATCCCAAAAAATGATGAAGTGTTGATAAAAAACAACAACATTTATATGATGATATTTTGGAGGCAAATGTCATGTTGATCAATACAGCTGCACATGTCAAAGTGATTCTAATAAACAAAAATTTGAAAGATTTTTTTACTCTTCAAAATTGAAATTCTCAAGAACAACTGACTAGAATTGAACTTTGAAAACCCTTTTTTGAGCTTAATGTAAATGCTGTGGACACAAACGGCACCTGATTTGTGTGATACAACAGGCGCGACCTGGAAAACGTTTGATTGGGTGTCAGTTAACCGAATAAGAGCAGAGAGTATAAGAGTATAAACCTGTTACTGACATGATTACATTCAAATGCTGCTTACGCTGTAATGTGAATGACAGCCAGATGTCCTGGTACAGTGTTTTACTGTAAGCGCTGGAGTTTCCCTAACAAGTGTGTCATCGCAAGAGTGCACTACAGCCTTCTCCACAGCCAGGAAAGCGTGGGTCATGGTGTGTGTTTTAACACAACAGAAGACCACGCTAATCTTCTGAACCTGGGCCTTATAAACCTGGGCCGTAATGTGAGGTGACGTTAGTGTCGAGTTTGTGCTGTAACTGAAAAAGCAAGGCCTGATCCTTTAAGTGCAGAGGACGAATCAGTTGGGGATTATTGGTATTGTTTCTGGCACTGACGGGCTGTGCACAGCCCTGCTGTGAAATGGCACACACACACACACACACACACACACACACACACACACACACACACACACACACACACACACACGTGGGCTGTTTGTTAATGGGACCTGAACAGTGACATCCAAACAGCGTCCGGGGGTCCAACACCACTCATACGAATGCTATCATGTACCTGCTGCCCTTTCAGTGCTACTGTAACCATTAGCTCTCCCGCACTGGGACTAATTTGAATAGATGTAAACAGATACACACAATCTCATCTCTTGGGTCACAAATGTCACAGATAATATTGCTGCACTTTATCAAACTGCATAACCCCTCTTCCCCACCCCACCCCCACACCTGAATCTTATTACACTGAATTCAAGAGTGAATTCGGGTTTGCGGTGGTAAATGCTGAGCTGAATACAAGAAGAGTGTTTAATGTTAAAAGGGAAATGTGAATCCTTAAATAAATAAAATGTTACCATCTTATAACAAAAAATGAGCTCTCGTGCATAAATAAATAATATAAAAAGTGCTCTTGATGTAGGAGTAGTAGTAACATTAAAATGATCCTTAGAATGTTAATAAATTGGATACAAAATACAATACAAATACAAATAAATATATATATATATATATATAGCAATTTATCATTTCTTTTGTTTTATATTTCAGGTTTTGTGTTGTTTATTTATAATGAAGCTAAAAAACATTTTTAAACATTTGTTAATTATTATTTATTTGTACACTTTCAAAGTGAAAAAAAAAGAAGCATCTTGATATCCCTGAGGCCTGTTCACAGTCGTCGTTAGAAAAGACGAGATGATTCAGATTTCAAAGCTTTTTAAACATTTTGACTTTTCAAACATCATCCCACCCAAAGATCAGCAGCCATGAGCTCCTGTAAGCAGCGGCTGAGCCCTCTGAACACTAACAGCCAATGACCACAAAGCAGGAGCATTTTCAGGAGTCATTTCCTGAGTTTGGAATGTACTTAAGGAATGACACTGTAAAACTGTAAGGTCAAGTTCAGGTCTGGAGGACCAAGAAACCTTTCAGAGAGAACTGCTGGTAGGATTGTTAGAACGGCAAATCAGAACCTCTGACTGTAAAAGTGCATCATGAAGACTGACCAGACTCTACCTGCTGTTCTGCCTGCACTGATAGGACCTTTATATAGAGTCAACAGAGGACAACATCCTCAGCACAGTAACTGGAGACACCTCTGAATACTGGTCTGTAGCATCTGATACTGTATGGGAATCACAAACAGTTCTGGGCAGATGTCTGAGAGAATGATGTGTTTTTCTGGGCAGAAGGAGTTAATGTGTTAGATAATAAATACAAATAAACGAATAAACAGTTGTGTTGTGTTTGTTGTGTTTGGGTGTATTGCTTAACCATGTCCAGCATGCTCCTGGAGGAAGGCCAGTTTCCCCAGTTCCCATCCAATATGTAGTTCATCTATTCGAGAATTTCTTAAACAGACTATAAGTCCAAATGTTTGTGGAAGCGCCTTCTAATGAATGCATTCAGCTACTTGAAGCTGCAACCATTGCTGAAGCAGATGTGCAACTGCACACACGCCATAGATAGTCAACAGAAGAGGAATCTGAACCCACGCTAATATCTAATGCCAGGTGTAGCCTTGAGAGGGGCAAAGGCCCCGGTACTGAGCTGTGGAGCAGGAGAACTGTGTTCTCTGGATTGATGGTCCATCCAATACTTTTGGGATGTGTTGGGAAGTTGGACATGAGGTGGGTGGGTGATCATTCAATATACTGACCTCACTCATGTTCTTTGAATGAGAAATTGTCCCACTTCTTTTGTCCATATTGCAAAGATAAACTAGGCTAGTTTTCTATTCGTTCTGACCCAACATTTGATACAGAACTTACTTGAACGAACTGCTGTGAAGGCTTATGTTTTTATATAACATTCCGATCTGAGATGCAATCAAAACTGGCAAAAGCAAATAAAAACAGTGTCTGTGACAGTAGGACGCCTGTTAGAATAAGCCTTTTTACAGCCTAACGAACACATCCATTCAATAGAGACTTAGTGGAAATTTGATTCATCAACAGATCACACACACACACACACACACACACTGATGTGTCCACATTAAACAGCAGAAGACAGCAGCTGAGCTAAGCTGGTGTGATGTCACCCTCAGTACTGGGTTTTATGCCCCACATTAAAGAAGTTCTCCGCTCGCAGGCAGAGATTATGGGGGAGATAATGGCCCACCTGAATGCCAGAGTTTTGACTTCAACTTATAAAAGCATTGGACTGGAAAAGTGTGAGCAGCAGCTGAGTGAAGACACACACACACACACACACACACACACACACACAAATGAACATTGGAAAAGGAGCAAAAAAAAAAAAAAAAAAGGTTTGTTTGTGGTGCTAGTTACTGAAGATGATCTGCTGCCATTGCCGTCGTCCTTCTGGGTGCAACTGTTTGACAAGTGCATCTGGAAAGTATTCACAGCTTCCCTTTTTGCACATTTTGTAATATTTCAGTCTTATTCCAAAATGGATTAAATTCATTTTTCCCCTCAGAATTCTACACACAATACCCCATGATGACGAAGTGAGAAAATTTGACATTTTTGCAAATTTATTAAAAATAAAACTAAAAAATACAATCTGTACATAAGTATTCACCGCCTCTGCCATGACACTCAAAATTGAGCTCAGGTGCATCTGGTTTCCACTGATCATCCATCCTTCAGCTTTATTGGACATGATTTAGAAAGGCACACCTCTCTTTATATAAGGTCTGATAGTAGACAGTGCAGGTCAGAGCGTAAACCAAACCATGAAGTCTAAGGAGTTGTCTGTAGACCTCAGAGACCACTGCACTGAAGGTCCCAGTGAGCACAGTGGCCTCCATCATCTGCAAATGGAAGACGTTTGGAACCACCAGGACTCTTTATAGAGCTGGCTGCCAAGCCAAACTGAAGTAATCGTGGTAGAAGGGCCTTAGTCAGGGAGATGAACAAGAACCCAATGGTCACTCTGACGGAGCTCCAATGTTGCCGTGTGGAGAGAGGACAACCAGTTCTGCAGCACTCCACCAATCCGGCCTGTAATGTAGAGTGGCCAGATGGTAGCCACTCGTCAGTAAAAGGCAGCCTGGCACCTAAAGGCCTCTCAGACCATGAGAAACAAAAGATTGAACTCTTTGGCCTCTGTGTCAAATATTATGTCTGAAGGAAACCAGGCGCTGCTCATCACCTAGCCAATACCATTCCTACAGTGAAGCATGGTGGTGGCAGCTTCATGCTGTGGGGATGTTCTTCTGCAGCAGGAACTGGGAGACTAGTCAGGGTTGAGGGAAAGATGACTGCAGTGATGTACAGAGACATCTTTGATGATAACCTGCTCAAGAGCACTCTGGACCTCAGACTGGGATGAAGGTTTATCTTCCAACAGGACAACGATCCTAAACACACAGCCAAGATAACAAAGAAGTGGCTTCAGGACAACTCTGTGAATGTCCTTGAGTGGCCCAACTAGAGCCCAGACTTGAACCCAACTGAACATCTCTGGAGATACCTAACAATGACTGTGCACCAATGTTCTCGATCCAATTCGATGGAACCTGAGAGGTTCTTGAGGGTATATACAGAACATAAACAAGTGTAAGAGAGAGGGGGGAGATGGAAAATAAGTATGATGGGAATACCTTTGTTTTTCTTCCCTAACTCTCCCTCTCCTTCCACCGTTTTGTGGGGGTTTTGCACTGGTCTAACTGTGTTTACACTGGTATTCACTCTAGTGTCTCCCAGTTCCTCTGGTCTGATCTGGTCAGACTGGGTTCCTCTTCAGTGGAAATGTGTTTTCAGTGTTGGGAAGTTAAAGGAGGAGTGAGAGCAACAGTGCAACAGTAATCAATGACATCATATCGACCATAAATAACCTGCTCTGTGAAAGTGTTTGCAGAGGTTCAACATTTTTGGGCACCTTCACTTTCAGCTCTCGTAAAACAGAGAGAGAGAGAGAGAGAGAGAGAGAGAGAGAGAGAGAGAGAAAGAGAGTCTGTTACATCTTACACTTAACTCATAGTAGGTTGCCGTGTTTGATGGAGTCCTGGCGAGTTGCAGCACATTGTTTGCAGGTGTTTTGCATTTTTGCACACAGTGTGTTTCATTTATGACTTTCCCAGATATCCCTATCCCTCACTCTCTCCCTCTCTCACTGAGGAGCTTTAGAGGAGATGGATCCACAGTATTTACGATGTGCTGAGGCGCTGGGATATCTTGACAGGGTGCATTATATAATAGCACCCTCTAGTGGACTTTATATACCTGCAGGCCAATAGAAACATCTACCTTGTGCTTCCACTCACTGGCCACTTTATTGGAAACACCCACATTGGGATTCCACTCACTGGCCACTTTATTAGAAACACCCACCTTGTGATTCCACTTACTGGCCACTTTATGAGAAACACCCACTTTGAGCTTCCACTCACTGACCACTTTATTAGAAACACTCACCTTGTGCTTCCACTCACTGGCCACTTTATTGGAAACACCCACTAAGCCAAAGTCGTGTTTCTCTGCTGCAGCTGCTCTGAGTGAGATCAGAGCAGAAGTCTCTGATATTAAAAGATCTGATTTGATGCCTGTGTTGATTTTTATTGTCTTCCTGTCGGCACTGCAGTAAAAACCCAGGCTTCAGACTGAAGCTATTCGGTCAGCTTTTCATTAATCACGTTCTTTGGAATGTGCTAGAAAAGAAGATTTGATTGAGTGGCTGAAGCATCAGCTGTGGTGAGAGCTACCTGCAGGTCCATGATGATATTTCAGGATGGCTGGAGACACATCTTGGGGTCTGATCTTGGATTGGACTTTCTAGGAGGGTCTGACCTGGATATGGTTGGACGTTGTTTTACCTGTAAATGATTCAGGGGTCAGTTCACTTCAGCAATCAAGTGCAAACCAACCTCAAATCTGAGGTTTAACAGCCTAATTATCGGCACCTGATTCTGATTTTACACATTTTATGTATTTATAATAACAACACTAACAACAACAATATTAATAATAATAATAATAATAATAATAATAATAATAATAATAATAATGCATCACACATACAGTATATATCCCCTTTTCACATACCCCAGTATGCGTTACAATTAAGTACAAGAAAAAAAAAGATCAGAGGGAACAAAATTAGCCTGAGAAAAGTTTTAATCTGAGTTTTGAAGATGGAAAGGGAGGAAATAGAAGGAGTTCCAAAGATTCAGGGAAAGCCTGAACCTAACTTCCAAAAGATCAGAATCAGAGGATGCACAAAGACACTTAACGGTGTAATAGAGCACACAGAAGAGTTTTTCTAAGACCTTAAAGGTCAAGAGTAGGATAGTAGGTTCAGGCGTTCCCTTTGTGAGTTCCCTTTGGAAGTCCTTCTATTCCCTCTCTTTCCATCTTCAAAACTCCGATTAAAACCTTTCTCAGACTAATTTTGTTCCCTCAGATTTTTTTTTCGTATACTGGGGTTTGCCGGATTGTATACCAGGTTCATACTGTAACCGGTGGTCAGCGTAGCTGCAGTGTAGTTCTCAGATGTGTATACAAAGACGTTTAAATGTACTGAAGAGTGAGAATGCAGGATCTCAGCATATTTAAAGTAAACAAAAAAAAAAAAAACTTTTATGGTCATAATGGTTTTGTTCCAAACCAGACTTGTTCACCCCAAGTGATTCAAATGAGGTTCTGCTGCATTTCAAACTGAACTGATTACATAGAGAGGATTTTCCCTTCTAAAATGCAGCAGTGGGCGACACCTCCGCACTCATTCTCAACCATCGAGACGTATTTTTAAACACGCTGAGAAGGTGGATGTACTCGTTAAACGAAGCAAAGGGAAGACTGCATCAACTGTGAAATGAAGTGGAGCAGGTTAAAAAGAGAGGCGGTAACATCGGAAGCAGAAAAGTCGCTGACGGCTTGCTTTCTGCCCTGCTCACTCCTCGCTAAGCCACACCCCTGCGCACTCGTTCTCGACAACCGTTAAAGATTCTGAGAGGCTAGAGGCTCGCTGATTTGGAGGATGGATGTAAGCAGGGAGAATGTGTTCAGGAGAACTCAGTCAAGTGGTTTGAATCCCCCACCAACCTGCAGAGTTCTCTGAAGAGACCATTGTCCCCATCTGAAATCGCATCATAATCCCCACAGAGTGCACTACACAAAAAACAAAAACAACACAAAAATGTTGAAACAGTGACAGCATGTTCAATAGAAAGCTTTCTAACCGACGACTGAATTGAAATGACTTAAATCTGAGGCTGTAGTGGCTTTGAAAACACTTAAACTAGAGGAGCTTCTATACACAGGTGAGGAAAGTGCTACCGACCACAATCCGGACCACAAGACCAAGCCCTAAAAAGGTGATCTCAGTCCAGATCAACTAAACCAGGGTCCGGTTTGTTTCCAGTTTGAAAACTTCTTTGGACGGTTCAGACTTTCTGACCGATTAAAAGAAGTTGAAGGAGGCTATCGTCATAAATCAAACAATAGAAGATGAAAAAGAACCGGCGTTGATAAAATAACATCCACTACACGTGCAATTCCTGTGTCTAGAGAGGAACCTTTATTCCTAAATGAGGAGTGGAACAACAGAATCCAAGGGTTATCTGCCATGCTCGCTCCACCACACAGCAAACATCCGCCTGAAGGAGGCAGGATTCGGCACAATACCTGGGAAGTGAGAAAAAATTGATTAGAGCACAGGACGAAATTTGCATTTTTTCCTTTTGTGTTCAGTGTTCACGATGTACAAATGTTTAAATTCAAATGTATAAATAGTTAAATGCCACTCATTTCCAAACAGGATTAAATCTCAGTTTAAATGCCATTGCAGCCATTACTGCTCTGGCCACACCTATAATTTGGACCTGCATGCAGCTGGGGTCTGTCTCCTCATGATCAGACAGATATTCCAAAGCCTGGGCTACAGCCAAAGCAGGATGCATTTCTCGGTTGTTACGTCACTGATCTAAATGGAAAGATCCTTCGTATACAGCTGAGAAAGGTTTGGAGGACTCAACTGATGTATCGTTTGTGGCCATCAGTTATCCACAGTAACAAGTACCACCTTGTTTTCCCTTCACAAGTTTAGCCCTGCAAATGCAAGAGGCAGATCTCTTCTGGTTGCATCACCGTGCAACCTATTTCGACTGTTCCAGATCAATCCATTTCTGTGACAAATCAGTTACTAAGAAGGAGACAGTCCTCCCGAGGACCACTCAAACCTCGACTACAGCCAAGGCTATGATCACAGCTACCAAATTACAGATAAAAACAGGAAAAGAGGGGCTGTTTGTCCAATAACATTACTCACACAGAGTTCAAATTTCAGTATAAAAGTTCTGCAAAGGGATAAATACTGATGCATAATAAATAATAAAAGACACTGGGTTTTTAATTTTATTGAACTACTGTCACATATTATGAAGAATTTATAAATATCCTTGTCAGTCTAATCATTACAGATAATTGATGACAATTCTGGATCTGGATGATCAATTTCCTAACAGATTTCTGAGCTGTGTTCTGATGTGCAATCCTTACAAGCAATAACAAAAAAATTGTAGCATTGTAGAATTAATTTTTTGTAATCAAACTACGTCAAACTACGAAAAGATTCCACAAAATATCTGATGTGCAATTTGCATGAAAGAACTGCATTCAGTGCAGGTATTTTGGCAGTGATTTAATATGTGAGAAAAAGCCGTGTCTATGACAACGAGATCAAATGCATATCGAATGTACGTGTGGTTAAACAGGTTTCAAAAGTGAAAGGCCTCAGCGAAGGGGGATCTGCAGGCTTGTTTTTTGAGTAAACTCTTTGTTAAATGCTCTTGCTGCTGCCTCTCTGAAATCGTCCAGGCTCAGGGACTGTGGGGGTCACGCCTCGATGCATTTTAAAGGTTCACGCAGTCCCTGTGGCCTGAGGTAGCTGACAGGTTGAAGATATTTTGTCCAACGGTAGCGTGGGCAGGAAAACTGCTCCGTTATTCCCCAGCACAGGCTTTGGTGGAGCCGTGACGAATGGTGTACTTCCAGCAGCGGAGATGTGGATCATGAGAGGGATTCTGGCACTTTCCATGGACGCTCTGCAGGTGGTGACGCAGGTATAAAGCCCTACACTCTGTCTTTCAGACAAGTCCGTTTATAGGCTCTCTACACACACAAACACACACTGAGCGACCATCTGCTCCAGGGTTTCACATTAGAGGTCTGAGCGTTTCTGACAAAATCAGAAGTGATCGGAGATGGAGTTTTTTGACAGGCGGTAAATGATATTATTGTTTATTGAATGAGCAAACTGTTGTGTCTAGGGGACCAGCACGCATAATGTATGTCAGAGTTGCTATTGGATATACGATCCCAAATTTGGATCCGACTTTTCTTTGGACTGTTCTAGACTAGTCCCTCCTTATAGGGTAAACTCATGCCAGTGCTGGAAAACCGCTCTGAAATCCTCCATATTCCCACATTTCAATGGAGCGGAGGATGGTTTAGAAATGCAAAGGAGAAACTGAATCTTAACGCAAGCGCGACAAATACCTGTTGAATATTTTAAAAGGATACATCTGCTCTGATTTATGGAGCCAAAAGTTTGGAACCATCTTCAAAAATGATTTGTCGTTTGACAAAACATGTGAAAACTATGAGTTCATTTCATATTCCCTACCAAACCCTTTGGACATATATTGTATGCAAAATGTACTGGGACCACTTAATCATCAAACTCAAGTATTTTATTGTCACAGTTGTATAAAATGTACAAAATCAAGCCTCTAGCCATGCAGTCTGCCTTTACAAATATTATTGGAAGAATATGTGGCTTTAAAGAGCTCATTGAGTTCATAGTGGTACTGTGATGGGTGGGCACCATTGCAACATGGCAGTTGAGAACATTCCTTCCCTCCTAAATATTCCAACATCAAATGCCACAAAAAGTTACAGAGTGGTGTTCAGAGAGCGGATCGAAATTAGTGAAGGTGTCCCAATACTTTTGTCCATATAGTGTACATATTTTTTGTTCGGTTTCTCTCCTTGTCCAATTTTCCAATCTCCAAATCTGCCCAAAGCTTCACTACACTGGGAGGGTGAAGGCTCCAAGACATGTCTTGGAAGGTGGAAGCTGCACCACAGCTAGTACAACACCTCAGAGCTCAACACACTTGGAGGAGAACACTAACCACTAATCCAGTTACATTAGCTAACAGACGCCTGTGCTGGATAGCACTGCCCATGCTGTCCTACCAAGCCAGAGGTTAGCAAGGCCGTTTATGCTCTCTGGTCATGTTCACATTCCATGGCTTTCAGAGTTCTCATATGTTTGTACTCTTCACACTACACAACTTGTTGTCTTGTAATTGGGAGTCATGTAGTGGCTGTAGTTTGCACACTACACCATTATTCAGCAAAACAGATTTACAAATTACAAGACCCTTCACCAGTAAGAACCTACTACAAATCTGTCTGATCTCGGGAAAAAAAGGGTTTTGTCCTGTAAACTTGAAGTTTTGTGCACTGATCTGTCGATTGAACTTGGCATTATGTGTCCCAGCTATTTCTTAGTTGTTGTTAGGCTATGGTAGTTCCAGTGGTACTTCCGATGGTACTTCCAGTGGTACTTCCAACGGTACTTCCAGTGGTTGCTAAGGTGTTACCTATGTGCTTGTTTGGGTAGTGTGTTTGTATCATTGTGATTTTAAATCCATGGAATCTTGCTCCCTGGGCTCTTGGTCTTTGCTAGGGTGGTTGCTGTGGTGTTATGTCTGGAACTTCCAGCAATTACTGGATGGCTGAGGCATCACCAGAGATCCAACTTGTCAGGCTTCCAGACTTTGCATCTTGCTGTCATTCTCACCAGCTGTCTTACGAGGACCTACTTATGATGCTTGAAGTTTGGAGAAGGTTCAACTAGAATCAGAGAGCACTGGCTGTTCAGTCATGTGGTTTCTGAAACTGTATGACTCACTGTTAAGTATAAACATGGACTCAAGGATGGAGTAAATTCAGGCTTCAGAATGGGTGCTACTACTGTTTTTATCCAAGCTGATCCCAGGCCAAGAACCTTGCTAAATTACCATCTGCAGTGGTGAAAATGACACAAAATGCCTTATTAGCCACCCTCCACGTGGTGAAAAACGTCTGATTGCCCGTTAATAAATGGAGAAGCCAGTTGAGTAAATGGTTGTATTGACACAAAGTTTAAAATCCTCCCATTTTTAAAAAATGCTCATCTATTCTTTCCATTTACATTTTTAGGTTTAGCCACACCCACTCTAGAATGTGCAGATGCACATCAAATATCCATCAAATATTTGCTAGAAATGATTCATTCTTCATTTCCAGGGGCTTTGATTGAAATTCTAATTATTCTAAATTCTAAATTCAATTATTTAAAACAACAATAATAATAATAACACATTGCCATATATAACGTTGCCAACCAATACATACATATAAAATGGCTTAACCCCTTTTAAACTCTAACATTTACTGATTCAAAGGTAGAAATGAAGGCATGAATGAGCCACAGGGGGCAGAAATATGTATCTGATATTATTTTCTTATTTAATTAAGTAATTTTTAAGTCCAGGAGAAATCTGGAACCCAGCTTTCTCAACTGCTTCCTTCGGAATACTGTGTACAGTTTAATACGGTATGCAGGAGCACCATTTGGTGGCTAATTGGTGTATAAGCTTGTAAGCAAAACTCCAGACATCCTAATTCTATATGTCCAAATGTTTGTGGCCACCATTTATTATGAATAGATTCAGCTTCTTTAAATTGCTCCCATTGTTGGCACACATGTGCAAATGCACAAACAGACTGTAGGCTAGAGAGGTGTAAAGCATTTACATTTACGGCAGAGCGACTTACAAGGTTTTTCACATTACAGAGTTGGGCCGGAGCAGTGTTAGGAGTCTTGCCTAGTGACTCTTAGTGGTGTAGTACAGCATAGTTGCCCCAACCTGGAATTGAACCCCAGTCTCCCACATGGTGGGGTGGCTTAGAGGAGGTGTTATCTGTTGTACCAAAGCAACCACCATGAAAGCTGAGGAGCAGTGGAACTGTGTTCTCTGGAACGATGGTGTTCCATCCAGTACTTTTGGAATGATTTGAGCAGTTTGTGGGGTGGTGATCGTCCAGCATACTGACCTCACTAAACACAAATTCCCTGGACAGTAAAGACTCTAACAAAAGCAGTATAAGCTCTTTTTAATACCCATGATTTTGGAAGAAACAATGATCAATCAGGAGTCCCAACACTTTTGTCCATATAGTCTATGAATTTGTTGGTGGACGTTTTTGTCCAGCGCTGTGTAAACATGTAAAGCATCGAATGTGGTGAGGTTTTCTGCAGCAGATGCCTGCCCATAAAAGATTTTACAAGGGACACATTACTCCTCACTTTAATTTGATGTTTGCACCTGTTCATTAATGGCCTCTTCTCTTTTACCCTCCTTCCACCCCTCGTTCTCTTTGGCAGACAAGAGGCCCCCCGCCGTTTTAGCACCTTCTGTGGGTCTTCTGGAGGCCCAGGTGCGATGCGCCAGCCAGCCTTGCCCAAAAGCCCTCTGGGAAGATGAGGAGGTGCCAGCATGGCATGGTCCAGACACTCAGCAGAGGATTGGAAACACTCTCAAATAGGATGTGGTGATGAGGATGACTCAGAAACAATATCTGGGAGTAATGAAATTTAAACAGTGTACGAGATGATCTTACGTCATGTGTTTGGGTTCTTGAAGCATGCCCCCCAACCAGCATTGTGGGTGAGCTGCATGTCCACACTGGTCAAGATGAAATGGATCAGTAATTGGAATCATGCCTACTTTTACCACCTACTTTCACGTCATTGTAGCAAACCTTATTGATTTGATCCAGGGGAAATGTTATTGAGTACTACGGTATCCCAGGTGGTTGATAAGATGTTGATGAAGTGTCCCTGGGCATTGCTAAGGTGTTGCTAAACCATTGATATGAGGTTGCAAATGGGTTTCTTGGTGGTTGCAACAGTGGTAGTTGGGATCATTCAGTTTGTTGCTGTGGTGTCTCAGGTGGCTAGGCTGCTGGCTAATGGTTGATGTGGCCTTTGGGGTTGATTGAGTGTTATTAGTGTGTTTGTGTCACTGTGACATGAGAAGTGCACAATCAATGAAGCAATTGTGGCCTAAAGGTTAGAGAAGTGGGCTTAGGTCTGGTAAATTTGATCGCCATGATCTTATACCTGGGGTGTGAAGGTATTTCGTGGTGGTTACTGTGGTATTTAAAGTGGTTCCAGGTGGTTTCAATGGCTGCTAATGTGTTTCAGGTGGCTACTAAGTTGTTGCATTGCAGTGTCCACAGTATTCGTGGTGGTTGCTAGGTAGTGTTGTTATTAAAGTTGATGTCACTTGTGTGTGTGTGGTGTTTGTTCACTGTTATAAAAGGGTTCGTTCTAGAGTTGGAATTCCGTTGCACTGATGTGCAGTGGCGATAAAGTGTGTTCAAGCTTAACCTTAACCTTGCCGTACATTCACAACCATGCGTTTGAAGGTTGTGTACATATATAGGTGCTGTTTAGGTACCGAAAGTGTTCATTTTTGACCACAAGAAAGTGAGGAAAAATATGTTTTCTATGATGTGGGCCCTGAAAAGGCAGAAATAGACACTTTTTGGCTCAGCATTAAAGAGTGTGAAGTAGCATGGCTGACAGAGGTGTGTGTGCATGTGTGTGTGTGTGTGTGTGTGTGTGTGGAGACAGAGGAGGTTTGAGGCTAATAATAGTCGATTATGGTGGAAAATTCGCCCTCACTGCTGTTGTTTAACAAGAGGCATTTTTCGCCCCCTGCACCTGTTTTGCTAAAAACATAAACAATGCATTTTCCATTAGACAGCTCCTTTTACGAGGTTGAATCACTGCCCGCTCTCAAAGCGCCGCAGCTAATACCTTCCTTCACTCTCCAAGCATTTACTGCCAGCAGCTGGGCTGCGCTCATGTGATTCTTATCTCAGCACCTCTGAAGAATGACAGAAACCCCCGCAGCCCAAAGCTCCAGGATAGCTGTGGATTTAGGCCTTAGGAACTGGCGGGAGCTGGGAATTACACACTGCTGCATTTATTACCCATCCAGTATCTCTGACCTCATAAGCACTACAAATGGGCCGAGTCACTTGCCATGTTCTGTCATGGATAAGAAATGATGTGCAGGCAACAGGGCTGGGAGGGTTACTGTAAAATGTATTTGGTTACAGATTACTGATTACCTGTTCTGGTACTGGTACTGAAATCTGATGCATATCTTACATGTGGCAATGTGACTCAGTCAGTCAGATTGGAATCGAATTACTCTCTCACTGTAACAGATTACAGTTACTGTTTTTAATTGTACCCTGATTATGTTATTACATTGTTATTATATTATATATTTATTATGATGTATTATATTATCATGCATTATATTTATTATATAATGATTATATTGCATATATTTTGTTACTACTCAACCACGGTAGGCAGAGTTCTTACGTTATTTACCCAGAATGGGACTGTTTATGTATGATGGCAATGTCAGTAAACATCAGAGTGAAGGTTGGGCTAAAGATGTTGCCGGCCCAGATATTGGGTTACAGAGGAAAATGAGAAGGAAGGGGCTGTTTGCTCTCTTTCTTTGCTCATATTGTGCTCAAATTTCAGAATAAAAGTCCTGAGAATGAATAATACTACACATCAATAACAAAAACGTGTGCACACTTGTTACTGTATATCACAATGATACAAATACTCACATATGTTACCACGGCAACCACATGGCAACATCCTTACAGCCATAAAACACCATAGCAAAGACCACAAGCAGCTTAACACAATAGTATTGATGTAACACCTGAAACACCCACTATGCAACACTTTAGTAAATACCTAAAATGTCTTAGCATCTGTCTTAGCAACACCTTGTATGCCATAGCAATATGTACACCTTAGCAGCCACTTGGGACACCTTAGCAACCACCTGAAACACCATAGCAATGTCATCGCAACACCCTGGCAGCCAGCAGGAATACCATAGCAGCTGCATAGTGACTGCTATTCTATAACAGAGCAACATCATAGCACCCACCTAGTAACATCTTAGCAACCACTTGGGACATTTAGCAACCATCTGAGACAATTTCATAACACCCTAGCAACCACCAGAAATACCCCAGCAGACAATCCCAAAAATCATTCATTCATTCTGCAGTTTCATTCTGTTATGTTCATTCATTTCTGTAACAAAAGGCTTGAAATTCGAGTTCTGATGGGTTTTCAGTGAACGTTTACTTTTTCTATATGTAGGAATAACCTGGATATAATTTCTGGTTATATAGGAATAACCAGACTAAAAGAATATACACACTGAAGACTCACTTAAGACACTAAACTAAAGAATTGACTCAAATTCTACAGACTAGAGACTCGTAAGTGAGTGATGTATAGTAAGGCCGAAGGTGTTTTCTGATTCATTTCTTTAATTCATATGTTTGCATTATACGGTGAGGAGGATGAAATCCGTTCTTTTCAACATTATTTTACAACTCTAAACCTTCGTATAGCAGGTAAATCACATCTGACTGTGAGAATATCATAAGGTCAATATTCATATCCAATTTATGCCAAAACATCTTACGCTCTAAATTTTGCCCATTTGGTTTCACTCACAATCGAACATCCTATTAGGCCCACATTTCCATGAAATGGCCCTCTGGAAGTGTTGGTGAAGCTTATGTTTAAGTAAAATCTGAACCTGTTTAGTGCCATAAGTACTACTTTATGTACCACGTTAATAAGAAGGTCTCCATATAGCTATAAAAACAACAGCTGGAGAAGACAAACAAAGAGAAATTGGGCCGGCTGTCTTAACATGCTTTGAAACTGCCGCTGACATGAATAAACATATTAACTTTTCCCTTATGCTGCAGATGCAGATGCAGGACCCAGTTTTAGTGTGTTTGTAAGGTTTAGTGCTGTGCTGACCTATTTATTTTCTGACCAGCAGAAAGTACACTGTGTTTAATTGTTCCGCTCTGTTCACGTCAGACAGATGCACAAACATCTGCCCACCAAATGAGTAGCTGTCTCATTTAAAGAACGCGACTAAATCATGAACCAACTCTAATCTAGACAAGAGAAGCTTGGGTTTTCTCACTTCGGCCTGGGAGGTTCCAGATCTGCAGACGTTTTTCCATTACAGTCACCATTACGAAATGCCATATTCGTTTTTAAGGAATGTGACAGAAGTCTGAGCCTGGCCTGCACGTTTGACTCATAATGGCAACAAAGGAGACACTAAGGGCCTAAAATACTATTTTTGTTCATAATGGAGTATCATATAGCAACACTGGGAAAGAAAACAGACGTGTTCGGCCAGATGAAGGTTTTTTTTTTTCTATTTCCAGAACAGGCCGGTTTTGGCCATGGTGCTCCAGACCTTTCTTTGCCGGCCCCCTTTCAGCACTGTGTGTATCCATAGGGCTTCACGCATTTCCCAGCGGTGCCTGTGCTAATTTATGAGCCCATAAAGGTCTGCAGAGCCTCCAGTACAGCTTTGATAAATTCATCATGATAATGGCTTGTAAAGCCAGTCCAAACCCCCTGGGAGATTTTCAGCACTTTGTTTACGAGGACCTGTTGCAAAGACCCGGGGTGGTGGTGCTGATGCTACAGCAGGGCTGTCCAACAGGTGTTGGTGGAGCAGGTAATCATTTTCAAACTCTGTCTGCCAGTGCAGCTCCTCTTTTCTCTGAAATGAGGCCTGGTGGTTTGAACCTATCAGACCAAACATCTCACTGACAGCATGTTCTGAGACTTTGGAGATGTCATCATAAATCATCCAAAATCTGCCCCTTGAGCTTTTGAGGCCCTGAAGGTCATTGCTGTAGATTAGAGCTTTCTGTGTGCTATGGAACGTTCGGGGTGCAACATTAATTCCACCTTTTTGTTTCTACATTCACTGTCCATACAGGAGCACTTTGTTTTGCAGTATCCAATATTCCCTGAGCAGGTGTTATTTGGGTGGTGGGTCATCCTCAGCACTGAAGACACTGACATGGTGGTGGTGTGTTAGTGTGTGTTGTGAGGGTATGACCCATCAGACACAGTGTGTCGCTGAGAACAGTCCACCGACCACAAATATGCAGCAAACAGTGCCCGGTATGTAGCACAGCAGTGAGAAAGAATGACACGTGTGACACAAGAATGACCAATCAGGATCCTGTGTTCTAGATGAGCTCAGATTTACAGTCATTATGAATTAGTTCAGTTCAGTGTTCAAAATGGGGAATAACCCCCCTCTTCTCAATGAAAAAAAAAAAAAATATGTGTATATATATATATATATATATATATATATATATATATATATATAGGTGTCACATGTCTGTGGTGTTTGGTTTCCATGCCTGTCTCTTCTTGTCTCCGTTCCATTTTGTTTTGGTTCTCCATGTGCCCATCCAAGACAGTAGCAAGGAAGAAACCTTGGGAGAAACCAAGGCTCAAAAGGGGAACCGATCCGCCTCTGGTCGACATCAGATAGCAAAGACAAAATCAGACGAAGTCTGCATGCAGGTTGAGCACTCAGTGATGAGAAACAATGGTTAGATAGTGTATCATATTTATTGGTTACAATGATCCTGAGATATGAAGCCTAGAAATGACATAACTGCTCGCAAAGTGCAAACAGCTGAATCAATAGCATTCTTGTTCGCTCACTATGTCTGCTTTGGAACAGGTACAGGTACAGGTAGTCTACGTTCCGGGTGGTTCTTGTGTGTGCTATGAAAACCTGAAATTATTGTTTTGCATTGGATGTCGGCAAAACACAGGTGATGAATGATGGCCTTACATCATTTCTGATATCACTGCCCCAGCAGCTGTACCATCCTGTACACTTCCATCCCCTTGGAGACCACTGTTACAAATCATCAACACAGGACGGAATCATGGAATTCTTTGGCTCCTGGAAGAGAAACTTGAGGTAAGCTGTAAATGTCCAGTTTCTCGGTTACTCATGCGCTGACAGGAGATGCATACAAAGCAGAGGAACTGTAATTCCCCATCTGGATCCATCATGTAGGCCTAATTCATAGCGTAAAACCTCCTTGGCTCCAAAACCAGGAATCAGATCTGGCTAAATTTAAGTTTGTCTTCTGAACAAACCTGAGCTCAGTTGCCTCATCCATAAAAATACAGGGATTTCTTTATCTCAGCAAATTGGAATTAGGAGAACGACCAATCAGCATCACTCAAAAATAGCCTCAAGTTCATGGAGTCATCTTTGGAATGTAGCACAAATGAGGGGAAAAATGGTCTCATTCTGCTTGGGTCCCAAAAAACCTCTTTGGGTGAAGCTTTGCATGACGCTAGACGAGCACATTTGGCTTTTCAACAACAGGAAGCAGAAACATTCCACTGTTACGAATAGAGCAGAAACATCCAGTTTGCCACTTTTATCCCAAATACAGTCAATCAGGCATAACATGCCCGAGTATGACTTTATATAATTTTTACAAGGTTATCCCTCCGTCGTCTTTTTCTCAGACATACGTCCTCTTTTGGGGTTATGAAAAATGCCTCAAGCTGAGATTTACAATTGAAGTAAACACTGTTTGACCATCTGACTTTTTATTTTTTATTTTATGTATTGATTCATATTTATTGTTGACATCATCATCATGAAAATAAAAACTGTTTTGTTAAAGGTGGTGAAAGTAAAACTGCATTTTTTTGCACTTTTATACTGATTTTAATTTATAGGTTGAACTGTAATGAGCTGATTATTAGGGCTATTTTTTAGTGGTAAATGAGTAAATGTTGAGTAAATGTTTTAATGTTCATTATAGCATAGTGAGCCCCTGCAATGTTTTCCCAGAGTGCTGAGAGATGTTCTCAGAGTGCCAATATTAGGTTATTTATTATTATTTACAAACTACATCAAAGTGCACTTAACAGAAAGACTCATCAGAAGTGTTCCTAGGTAGGTAGGGTACATTGTGTGGTTTGAGACATGGATTAGATCAGTCAATCAGTGGGAGCCTGGTCTGCTGTACTATGTAAGGTGGGGTGTATAACTGGAATACACAGCAAAGTTCAGCTTCACATAAAGTTCTTCATATTGAACAGCATGACCTAATGTTTTGCCCATTTCTTGAAAAAGTACTTTATTACGTTTAATCAACTGTTAATGCAAGTGTCTCAGACCTAGTGTTCTAAACATTTGTAACCATGACTTATAATTCCTGACATTTTTAGGGGGGAAAAGCTCCAGATCAGATGCAAATCAGCTTTTGCTTGGTGCTGGAGGAGCTCATTGACTCCTCACAGACCCCCCAAAAGATGTATCATATGCACAGGTTGTGGAACATTGGTTACCACCAATTCCATAAGTCCTCCACTTCCTCGATTTTGTCTCCAATGGCCTTGAAATGCTCCTCAGTCTTTCCCATATTGACCAGAAAAATAAGGCAGTTAATCTAAATATGTGAATCTCTTTGTTCTTAATACTTGAGACATCCTAACAGAATGCTGGTGGTTTGAGGGGTTGAATAATAATTGGTAAACTTTGAAAAAAAAAAAAAAAACAATAATAATAATTAACAAAGATATAACACCTACAATCCAAATATCAGAATGCTAAGATTCAGGAACTCTAATTGTGTAAACCTGCAAAATCTGCAGTGGGTTGAATACTATTTGGAGGTTTTATATATATATATATATATATATATATATATATATATATTCAAATGAAAACATCATATGGCTAAAAGTGCCAAAGAGAAACTAGTCCTAATTCAATATATTTAATTCATACAATGAACCAAGTCATTTCATTGCCTTTTTCGCTGTGAAATTCCCTCTCCCCTTTACTCTCACTCATCTGGGGTTAGGAAGGGGGTGTCGTGTGGTCTCCCAGTGGAAATGCCTTTCCCCTGCCTCATATCCCCCACAAGCCAAACCTCAACCAGTGGGATTTGCTCTCCTGCTGCCTGGTAAAATCGGGGCACCTCACATGTGCCAAGCATGACTATAACACATGCCTACTGTGCACGATGGAGGAGCTGTCGTAGACATGATCAGAAACATACACAGACATGAGCACAAGCTAAGTGTGTCCCCCGCAAACCCCACCATCTGCACAGCATCATGTGGAACCTGGGCTTCTCTCATGTAATGTTTCAGGACAGAATGGAGCAATGCAGCATTCAGTAAAAAAAACTGAGATTAAATTTAGCCCACGTCGATCAGCCAAGACAGCGGGTGCGTCCTAATACTGTACATACTACTAATACTAACTAGTGTTTGAGTGTGCAGTATGTCACATAGGTCACACTGTCAAAGTTAAGTTTACTCAAATAGCCATTATGCATACTCAGAGCCGGTCAGTTTTGGTCACGATGGACAGTATTCTCCCACAATGCACTGTGAAACAGAAAGAGAGGAGCCACTTATGTCTGGAAAAATGTGAAAATAAAATCAGATAATGGTGCAAGAAGAGTGGGAGGAGAATCTGCAGTGACTAACCCGAGTTACCAAAACATAAAGTGGATTTTTGTGTAGTTCTACAGGCGGTTTTGAGTTTATTGTGCCAAAAGCAACAAACATGATATGTCCTGTAGAGACTGTTACTCCAACAAACTCTTGTTTAGAAATTACTGTCAGTGATTTAAGTGTTAAACGAGATGTTAAAAATTTCCAACCTTTATTCATAACAAACACTCCTTTTCAGATACAACAATCTTATACTAATCTCCTTCAAAATAGCCCCCTTGGGCTCCACACACTTCTCCCAATGGTCCTGTCGCTGTTGAAGTGCTCCTTTTGAGAATTTTCAGCTTAAGGAAAAGCTAGAAGTCACACAGAGCCATGTTTGGAGAGTAGGGAGCCTGATGAAACACAAGTGTGCGTTTGGCCAAAGAACTCTGTGTCAAATGTGAAGAATGGGTGGGTGTGTTATTGTGACAGAGCTGCCAACTGCCCTCTGCCCACAGGTCCAGCTGTTTGTCAATAGGAATCGGCAAGCTTTGCACATAATTTAACGAAGTAGCATTGATTGCGTTTTCTGTCATTTTGTCAAAAATGAAAAACCAACAGCACTCACATATTCATTGGCGGTCTGCCAGTGAATGACACCTTCTGCAGGTTGGACAAAATTCGTGCACCAATCAAAAAAACTATACATTTCTGAAAACACCTCAAATTCAAACCGTGGTCCTGGAGTGTCAGCATGATTCCAGTGCTCTAACAGACGTACTAAACCTAGCAATCAATAGGAGTTTAATTAGCTGCATTTGAGTAGAGGGAGGAGTGCAGGAGTGTGGCACTCCAAGACTGGAGTTGCGCACTCCTGATATAGTGTATCTGAGGCATCTGTATCTGTCTTGCACGCTGTTACACGGAAAATCGTGAATGATGCTGGTATGAGTGGATCAGACAGTGTCCTATTAGACACTCCTACCTTGGAGATGTAATGTAACAGAGAGATCTGCTGCACTGTTTGTGTTGGTCATATTGCAGTCCTCCATCAGGACGCTGCCCACAGGACAATGTTAACTGGATATTTCTGGTTGGTGGATTATTCTCAGTATTCTCAGTTACATTGATATTAGTGCAACACACACTAACACCACCAGTGTCAGTGTCAGTGAATGATCCAGCTCCAAAATAACACCTCTGTGGTGGTCCTGTGGGATCCTGACCACGGACAAATAGGGTGAAAGGATAACAAAGTATGCAGACTACAGTCTGTAATTATAGAACTACAAAGTAGCTCTATGTTAAATAGAGCTGATAATATTGACAGTGAGTGTAGAAGCAAGGAGATGGTCATTATGTCATGGCTGATCGGTGTATATATGAAAGAGATTTAGGATGGTACTGTAATAATGACTCTGAACTGGTCGACACATTGCAGCAGTGTGAACTGAGAGAACTAACAGGAGGCTTTTTCTGGTTTGGGGAAGGGGTAGGGTATTTTTATTTTTGGTTACCTAAATGTACTGTCATGGTCCTTCATGGGGGAGATGATGAGATGATAAAATGACTGAATGAGTCTGAGCTTGTAATTTTCACAGTAATCGTCTCCACAACCAACATACGGCCTGCATTAATCAAAACCCTGAGCTAGCAGAATGCATCAGCCTCAGACTTCTTTCATTTGTTTGGTGCTATGTTTAGCAACCGTGGCAAACAGTAATGCTTACAGATGCTCACTGTGAGAACTTTGACCCATTACCGAATTTCCCGAAGACTCCCAAGTCTAGTTCCATTAGCAGTCACAATACAGCAGGGCCTTACTCGAAGTCAGCTGCTTTCTTAGGTTTTTCTCATGCTGGGTAATACTGAAATGAACAGATAATCCATCATCCAGAGCCAAACCAATGGGAACAGATCGAAACTGATCCGTGATTGGAGATCCTTTCTCTAATATGCTTCAGTTAACTTGCTTCAAGAGATCTCCTGATTTTTGTATATACAGGGGTTGGACAATGAAACTGAAACACCTGGTTTTAGACCACAATAATTTATTAGTATGGTGTACTAGGGCCTCCTTTTGCAGCCAATACAGCGTCAATTCGTTTTGGGAATGACATTTTTTTGGATACAATCCGGGTTAGAACCCGAACATCCCTTTCAGACAGCTGTTGGATGTGGTTGGTCCTTCTTGGTGGTGCTGACATTACCCTGGATACCATGGCTTTTGATACATCACAAAGACTTGGTCACAGATGTCTTGGTCACAGATGCGCCAGCAAGACGTGCACCAACAATTTGTCCTCTTTTGAACTCTGGTTTGTCCCCCATAATGTTGTGTTCATTGCAAGATTTTGAGCAGAACTGTGCTCTTACCTGCTAATTGAACCTTCACACTCTGCTCTTACTGGTACAATGTGCAATTAATGAAGATTGTCCACCAGGCTGCTCCAATTTAGCCATGAAACCTCCCACACTACAATGACAGGTGTTTCAGTGTCACTGTCCAACCCCTGAGTACTGCGGTGTCTGATCCATTCATACCAGCCCAACATACACTAACACACCACCACTGTGTCAGTGTCACTGCAGTGCTGAGAATGACCCACCGCCCACATAATACCTGCTCTGTGGTGGTCCGGTGGGGTCCTGACCATTGAAGATCAGGAGTAACAAAGTATGCAGAGAAACAGTTGGACTACATCCACAACTACAATGTGCTGCTGTATGGTAAGAGGAGAAAACTTGGTTTACAGATTACACAAATTGCCTAAAAGCGTATAACATACAAAAAATATATATGTAGGGTGGGACGTCTGTATCAGTTAGGTCAGTTGCAGATTTTGGGTGATGCTCTCATCCCAAACTCCCCCCATACTCATCCATCAGTTATTGAGGGGAGCTCCAAACACCTTCAGGGAACCCAGCAGCAGAATGCTGGGGGGCTTTCTACCCCTCTAACCCAAGTTCAGCACTGGGCACAGTGGTCTTAGTGTTTCATGTTCTAATGGCTGCTCCAGAGTGTTCTATTGGTCAGTGGATTTCTGTGCTCATTAGAAAAGGTATCCAGACACTTTTGGAAAAACGACCAGCATATCTCATCTTCTACCTACAAACAATAATGTGGGACAAATTGAAGGTTGATAATCTTCCGTTTCCACACGTTCTCTATGTTATACATTCATAAACACTTCACATACATAAATTCATCATATCATTGTTATTCTCAGCAATACACATCCCATTTAAGAGCTGAAAAATGCATAAAATAACATATTTCTCCTACCTAAACTGCAGGACTCGAAAAAGGCTGAGTGTGTTGTGTGTGGTAGTGCTGCGATTTCAGTGCAGTAATAGATTCAGGCTGTGGTCAGGGTCACCCCGGCCTCCTGGGAGAGGTTATTGCCTTGTAAAGCGTGTTAACATGTACGTTAATGCTTGTGCTTTACCTCTGCACACTGTATTAAGTCCCAAATGTCCTGCTCCATTACGAGGCAGCCTCCAGCTCATAAGGCAAGTCCCATTTTCCAAAGCTGTGCTTAATATGCAGAAGGAATTACCTTCTATATGCACTGATGAGGTCCAAGGTCTGGACAATCTGTGGCGATTCTACACTGAAAAAACACGTCATAAATCCATGACTATATTTGTTTAACAGCTGATCTACTGTTGTGTCCCAATTTCTCCCTGAGGAAGGCCAGTATTTCCCGTTCCTATCCAACATCTTGTTAAATCAGGTGAGCTGCCTGCGGAAATGAAAGAGCCCACATCATGGGATTGTTTCAACTTCCATTCCCAGTTTTAAAAATCATTTTGTTTTGTGACATCAAAAAAAAAACAAAAAAACAATACACTAACACACTTCCAGTTTGTGAAGATATAAGTGTTGCAGCCCAGGCTGCTATTGAAATGAGATATATACTGCAACCAATCAGAACAGAGCTCATTTACATAATTGTTTTTTAAAGGTGCGGTAACAAAACCAGCCTCGTATCCATGGATTGTAGTGAGCATTGGGCATCCATTACCCTCCTGCCGGGTTCACTGGTTGTCCTTCCTTGGAGCACGTTTGATTGGTACTGCATACCAGAACATCCCACAAGACACGGCAAATGTTTCAGAGATGTTCTGACCCAGGTTTCTGGAACGTCATAGTTAGATTTTTGCCAGGTGTCTCAGATTCATTTGCTTGCCGATTTTTCCTGCTTCAACACATCAACTTCTCAATTCTGCTCCTGGACCCCAAATAGTGTCAGTGCCCAGTTCTGGCCCACATAGCATGGTGAATTGATGGTGAGGGCTATGTCCAAATCTGGGTTGTCAATACAAACAGAAACATTTCACATGACGAGTTGCTGATGGACCTCATGTTGCCCGGAGTTTAAACACCATGACAAATCTCACTCTTACCATTGCTGTTAGTGCCGTATATGTGCCTTAATTGGGCCACATTTTGGACCAGAATCATGTGCTATTTGAGACTGCCCTGTATGTTGCAGTATTTTCCATTCTGTAACACATCTGAAGCCACAATTGAAGCAATTAGCACACCCCTTCTGAGCAGAACAGGGTGTGTTAGTGCAGGGAAAACACCACAACACACTGCCGCTGTAGTGGTTCACCAGCATTAATGACTGCTTCTCTAATACACTATGTTTTTGGACGCTCTACGATTCAGTGTTATCTATAAAGCTCATTATACATCATACTTAGGACCCTTTTATGCTCATTAATAAACACGGTTGGAGTCTTCTGTTCGTACCCTGCATCCATTTTTGTTTGTATTGGGGCACATTCTCTAAAAGCTTACGTAAATGGACGAAACAGGGCAGTACCACTGGAAATGGTGGGGCAGTGTTGCCAAGCTTTTTTAAGCTCAGTTTCCAAACATGCCTTGGCTGATTGACCACATTTGGAGTAAAGGGAGGAAAATTGTGAAATTTAGTCTGGCTATCTTATTACAAGCTCCCCCACAGGCAGGAAAACAATAATACACATGTCTTAATCACCAGTTTGGTTGTACAGGCGCTGATAGTGCACAAACTAAGTGTGTTCCGCGGGTGATTATGAAGGCAGCGACCCTTCTGTGGCCCAAGCTCAAACTCTTCAGACTGCCTGATTAACCAAGCAGATAAAGGGCTGCAAATCGCTCCCGCTCGCAGTAGCCCGCCAGTGATTTGCTGCTTGCTTAAGGGGCAAAAAAAACCCCAGCAGGCCTGAAATCCAGAGTGTGTTTGCTTTAGCCAGTAAGCCCACCGAAAGCCCAGCTCACTTCGCTGTTGTGTTTTTGCAGGAAACAAACACACGCCTCGTTGCGTTGGGATGGGGGTTATCGCTCCCCGAACATTTGGAGAGCAACCAAGTGCAACAAATAAGCAGCGCTGGTGGGTTTGAGAAACAGAGGAAGAATTTTGGTCAGGTAACACAGGCGTCTAAGGAAGCGTGAGATTCCATGCTGAAAAAACTGTGTAGGCTGGTTTACGCAAGTCTGGTACTGGTTACCCAGCCTACCAGTTTTCAAAGCACAACAAATATTGCTTTTTTGTTTTTGTGACTCAGTTACGTTAAGCAGTGTTTTTCAGCAGGGTTGAGAGGAGGTGGAGATATGAGCAAGAGAAGTTACAATAACAACAATCTAAACAGAGGTTGGTCCCAACCAATGTACAGTGCATCCGGAAAGCATTCACTGCACTTCACTTTTTCCACATTTTGTTCTGTTACAGCCTTATTCCGAAATGGATTCAAATCTTTTTTCCCCTCGAAATTCAACACACAATACCTCACAGTGACAAAGTGAGAAAAGTCTGTTTGAAATCTTAAAAGGTATTAAAAATAAAACACAAAAATATAACATACATAAGTACATAAGTATTCACAGCCTTTGTTCATTAATTTGTTGAAGCATCTTTGGCAGCAATTACAGCCCCGGGTCTTTTTGAGTGTGACACTACAAGCTTGGCACCTCTTTTTTAGGAAGTTTCTCCCATTCTTCTTTGCAGAACCTCTCAAGCATCAGGTTGGATGGTCAGCATCTGTGCACAGCCATTTTTACATATCTCCAGAGATGTTCACAGCATGATACTTCCACCACCATGCTTCACTATAGGAATGGTATTGGCTAGGGGATGAGCAGTACCTGGTTTCCCCCAGACATGATTCTTGGCATTGAGTCCAAAACGTTCACTTTTTGTTTCGTATGGTCTGAGAGTGCCTTCTGGCAAACTGCAGACAGGCTGTAATGTGCCTTTTACTGGGGAGTGGCTTCAGTCTCGCCACCCTATCATAGAGGCCTGATTGGTGGAGTGCTACTGAAAGGGTTGTTCTTCTGGAAGGTTCTCCTCACAACATCGGAGATCTATCAGAGTGACAATTGGGTTCTTGGTTACCTCCCTGACTAAGGTTCTACTACCACTATCACTCAGTAGGTATACAGACAATTCCTTAGACTTCATGGCTTGGTTTGTGCTCTGACCTGCACTGTCTACTATGAGACCTTATATAAACAGGTGTGTTTCTAAATCATGTCCAATCAACTGAATTTACCACAGGTGTATCAAGCTGTAGAAACATCTGAAGGATGGTCAGTGAAAGCAAGATGCATCTGAGCTCAATTTTGAGTGTCATGGCAAAGGCTGTGAATTCTTATGTACATGTTAAAGTTTTGTATTTTATTTTTAATACATGATTTCACAAAACAATTCAAACTTTTCTCACTTTGTCACTGTAGGTTACTGTGTGTAGGATTTTGACGGGGAAAATGAATTTATTCTCCTTTGGAATAAGGCTGTAAAATATCAAAATGTGGAAATCCAGATGCACTGTGAAATTAGGGTGACCACATTTCTGCTATTTCCCAGATATATCCTGGTTTTGGGATGTAAAATGAATCCTGCTGGGATCTCTAAACTATGTCTCATCTCAGGATTTCATTTGATGAATTGATATAATGATGTAACGTCAGTGTTTGCTTCTACAGTCAACACACATTCTGAGATTTTTACAGTGCTCATCTGAGAAGGCCTCACTACTATAATTGGTCTACATGTACCTGCATCTACATCAACTATTGATCAAATGGCTCCACACCACAGTAGACTGAACACAGTCTAAAAAAATCTAAACATTAATTTAATTGAACACAAATCTGTCTGACTTATCCTGACATTTTTGTATTAATGTATGTAATAATATTGGTATTTATTTACATATAAAAATAAAGGCATGTTCTTGAAAAGGTGATAAAACTAAAGTAGTTTTTGACTTATTTATTTTATTTTAAGAACTGAAAGGAGCTCATTTAGCAATACAGACAATTGTTATTTGTTAGTGTTGGTAATGTTTATGGCTTAGGTTCACATAACTGCATGGATGCTGAGATTTTCATTGGGAGTGACAAGGATGGACAAGATTAGAAATGAGCAGATCAGAGGGACAGTGAAGGTGGAGCAGTTTGGCGATAAAGCCAGAGAGGCCAGGGTGAGATGGTATGGACATGTGTTGAGGAGGAATAGTGGATATATTGGACAAAGAATGTTGGAGATGGAGCTGCCGGGCAGAAGGAGAAGAGGAAGACCTCAGAAAAGGTTTATGGATGTAGTGAAGGTAGACATAGGGATAGTTGGTGTAACAGTAGAGAAGGCAGGGGATAGGGCAAGATGGAGGCAGATGATCCGCTGTGGTGACCCCTAAAGGGAGCAGCCGAAAGAAGAAGAAGATGAAGGACCACAGTTGGTGACCCCTAAATGTGGGTTGCACTAAAGCAATGAAAGTTGTAATTTTTGCCGCATCACCTTTAGAGAGCAGCAGTGAGTCATGTGAATATGTTTATGCTATTTGTCCTCTGCATTTAACCCATCCACACAGAGTGATACATACAGTAGGGGGCAGTAAGCACACGTGCCTGGAGCAGTGGGCACCCCCATCCATGGTACCTGAGGAGCATCCAGGGAGTTGCTCAAGGGCACTTTAGGCATGTCCTGCCAGATCAGGGATTCGAACCAGCAACCTTCTAGTCACAAGGCTGGTTTCCTCACCACCAGGCATCTTGGTCATGGAGTGCCAGATCTGTGCACAATTTAGTACTTTTCCTGCTCAAGTACACCTGATTCAACTCAGTGTTTAGTAGGTCTGTCAGGACCAGGATTGCCTACCCCTTACCCAGATGAGCTGCAGTTATTGGGCCCGATTAGGAATTTCGAGGTTTTTGTAATAATTAGATTGAAAACAATATGTATAATAATAGGTTCTTCAAAATACGTCATAATAAAATAATTGGTCCAAAAAACAATTAACAAAATTAGCCTAAATGTATTTTATTATTTTTGTTATTTACGTGTGTATGAATATTCTGTCTCAGGACTTTTATTCTGAAATTTGAACACTGTGGTTATTTACCTCTATAACCCAATCTCTGGGTCAGTGACATCAATAGCCCCGCCCCTCTCTCTGATCAGTCAGAGTCTGCATGCAGGTTGAGAATGTATTCATGAACAGCTTTATGCCCTTCAAAATATTCCTTCATAGAACAATAAAAACCACGCACTGAATCGGTGACGTTAGGAGTTCAGGATTCAGCTCCTCTGCTTTGGAAGCAAAACAGAAAACAGTTAGCATATCTTCAGCAGAATGTCACTCACAAAAACAGCATGAAGGCCTGTTAAGTGGGCAAACCTGTGAGTCACAGCGGAGGTGGAAGCTGCTGTAACCTTTCTCTTTAATCATCTGCTCAGACGTTGCAACATCCACGCCGCTCAACTGTTTATGAAAGCGTCTGTTTTTTCACTCGGCGCTGGCAGACTTTCTGAGCCTTCCTGAGTTCTATAAGCATTAGGCATGTTATGAAATTAGCAACAGACATGCACTGCATGTATCATATTAGACGGGGCAAAGCTTTTCATGCAGCCCCCACTCGCTGTGCCCAAATATGAAAATCAGATTTCAGCTTTCGGCCTGAAATGTGTCGGCGGTCTGGCCAAGCAAGGAAAAATACATTCCCCTTCCAGAGCTTTAAAGATGATATGCAAACAAGAATCCCTATTAGAGTTTAATAGAAATCTGTCTCTATCTGCCTTATCTCTACTCACTCTCTATCTATTCATCCTCACATCCACCTATCAACATGTCAGGGGTGTAACAGTGTGGAGTGTTGAAGGTCTGTGGTGTTACAGTGTGGAGTGTGTTACAGGTGAGTGGTGTAAAAGTGTAGAGTGTGTTACAGGTCAGTGGTGTAGAAGTGTGGAGTCTGTTACATGTTAGTGGTGTGACAGTGTGGAGTGTGTTAGAGGTCATTGGCGTAAAAGTGTGGAATGTGTTACATGTTAGTGGTGTGACAGTGTGGAGCGAGTTACAGGTTAGTGGCGTAAAAGTGTGGAATGTGTTACACGTTAGTGGTGTGACAGTGTGGAGTGTGTTACAGGTCAGTGGTGTAAAAGTGTGGAATGTGTTACACGTTAGTGTTGTGACAGTGTGGAGTGTGTTTCAGGTCAGGGGTGTAACACTGTGGAGTGTGTTACATTTCAGTGGTATAAAAGTGTGCAGTGTGTTCTGGGTTAATCAAGTAACAGAAAAGAGTGTGTTATGCAACAGTAAATGTAAATGTAACCGCATGGAGACTGTTACAGGTCGGAGTGGGGTGTGTTTTGGGTCAGTGGTGTAAGAGTGTGCAGGGTTATAGGTTAGTAGGGGAACAATGTGAGAGTGTTACAAGCCAAAGATTTAAAATTGCGGAGAGTGTGATTCGTGCAATGGTGAGGAGAGTGTTTATATGTCGGTGGTGTAACTGCATAGTGTTACAGGTCAGTCATGCAATAATGTAGCAATTTTAAGTGTGTTATGGATCAGTGGTGTAACCTGTGTAGTGGGTTACGGGTGAGAATTGTATCCGTGTGAAGTGTGTTACTGCTGTGTTACAATGACATCTCTGTCATCTTTTTCTACATCACTTTCTCTCTCTCTCTCTCTCTCTCTCTCTCTCTCTCTCTCTCTCTCTCTCTCTTTCTTTCTCTACTGTGGTTAAATCAGTGTGTGTCACCCCACATCACAAACGCTGCGGTTCATTAAGGCCTGTAGCTCTTAGCGCATACAATCATAACACGGCCCGCAAACTCCTACTTACACGCGCTTACACAGTCCTAATGACTTAGATTAGAGGAGAGTGCAGTTGTAATAACAGTGTCTTTGCTGTAACACTGTGGTTGGCACTCGTCATTAGTGTCCATCGCCAACAGGCACGAGATCTGCATGCAATTCCCAATATGGGAACAATTTAGCCTGTAATTGGACAGATCAGAGTACCATCTGCCCCTGACACCCTTTTATCACTCTCTCTCTCTCTCTCTCTCTCTCTCTCTCTCTCTCTCTCTCTCTCTCACACACACACAAATCAGTCAGTAGTGTGTTTTTATTAAAGGTCACAGTAGTTCAGTTTTTCTGGAATCTGGGTTATTATTGCTCTCCACAGTGTGTATTATATTTGGGAAAACTAAAATATGAATTCTTTTCCTGATGGCCACAGCAGGACAGTGAAATGAACTGGCTAGTGTGTGTGTAGCTTACGTTGGGAGATAAGGAGCAGATCTGATTGCTTGAAATCAGAAAGTTTGTGTGTGTGTGTGTGTGTGTGTGTGTGTGTGTGTGTGTATTAAACACACAGTATATGTGATGTGTATTGTGTGTGTGCAAAATATATATATATATATATATATATATATATATATATATATATATATATATATATATATATATATATATACCTTCTTACTCAGCTTTAGCTTCACCCTACACACCACTCATAACACAACGATGACGTGAGGCAGGAGAACGGTGTCAGTGTTCAAAAATACACCACTTTGGATCATTGAACGCTGCATGCTGGTGTTGCTGCCAGCCTTCTGCTGAAACGTGTTAGTGAGGTCAGGTGAAGTGTGCAGTGATGTCATGAAATGAAATTGTTTTCCTTCGTCTTAATCCCCTGAACTATGTGCAGCATGCAGGGCTGTGGATGTCTCGTCACATTTCACACTGTGTTTATTTTCCTTCCAGGCGCACAGATATGATTTTCTAACAACTGAAGCATTCATATAAGCAGAGGCTCCGATCAGAAAAGTGCTGAAACAAACACCAAAACCATTCCTTCATTATAGAGGAAGAGATTCACACGCAAACACATACACGCGCACACACACACACACGCACACACACACACACACACACACACAGGCCAAAACTGGTTGCACACCCTTTCAAAAAAATATTCTAAATCACTCGCATCAACAAGCTTCTTGAATCTATCAGCTGGAATTTTGAACCACTCTTTTGCAAACCTTCTTACTTTTTTCTTTTACTTAATCTTTGTTTAACTCAGTTTCCTTCACGTTGTTCACCGAGCCTGAGTAATTCTATTTCGTTCTATCATGTCACATGGTGGGAATGACAATAAAGATGAGTCCGAGTTTGAAGTATGTCTGGGGACATTGACCTAGGACACAAACACTGAGCCCTACATCCCCAAATCCTTGGTAATCTTCAGATTTCAGCTTTATACTGTACATGGTAAGGTGTGTGTGTGTGTGTGTGTGTGTGTGTGTGTGTGTGTGTGTGTGCGTGCGTGCGTGTATAAAAGTAATAATACTGATTTGACCCACTGTGTACACACACGGGAATTACACCCAAGCACAGTGATACACACATACACACCAGTGAATTCACACCCCAGGGGGCAGTGAGCACACGTCAGGACGTCATGTCCTGCCAGTTCAGGGATTCAAACCAGTGACCTTCCAGCCACAAGGCTGGTTCCCTAACCACCAGGTCTGTGTGTGTGTGTGTGTGTGTGTGTGTGTGTGTGTGTGTGTGTGTGTGTGTGTGTGTGTGTGTGTGTGTGTGTGGCAGTACAGTGGGTGGAGAAAACAGGAGCTCAGTCTCCCCCTCAGGGAAAGTGTGTCAGGCTGAGTGAGTGAGTATGTGGTAAGTAGAACAAACAAGGTGCTCTCCTGCAGCTGGATGATGTAATGGCATGGGGTGTGTGTGTGTGTGTGTGTGTGTGTGTGTGTGTGTGTGTGTGTGTGTGTGTGTGTGTGTGTGTGTGTGTCCTTCACTTGGGGGGATCCAGATGGATGTTATTTTTTGATTTATGGAAACGATTTCTGTGCTCGGCCTCCTCACAGAGAGAACACCAGCAGAACTGAAACACAACCACAGTACTGACATGACATCATACAGCACCGTAACCCTGCACTGAGAGAGAGAGAGAGAGAGAGAGAGAGAGAGAGAGAGAGAGAGAGTGTATGTGATATTTTTTTAATTTTATAGCTTGTTAACAATAGTCTGCAGAATAAAACTGTCAAATTCCTTATTTACCTCGTTTTAAAAAGACCACGTCCTGGACATTCAGGTGAGGAGAGGCTGATGTTTTGTATGAACACTGTTTGTAAATATACTCTTCAGTCCAGAGAGTCTATATATGGAATCTAAACTGCAGAAGCGAATGTTGTCATTTGGTTTTGGGATGTGAACCAATGGCATAAATCCACATATTGTGTGTTTATTACTGTGAAGCAGTAGGAACTTTAGGCTCCTTTGCACGAGGATGATGGGCCTATAAATACCTGCAGGGTGTGCGATGGCGTTCAAAGGTGGTATCATGTGAAGTCTCATACATTGTGTGGAAAATGGGTCACAAAGCAGATGTTAAGGATTGTTTGTGTGAAGTGAAGTGTGTAGTGTGAAGGAAGGAATGTACAGTCATACAGGTCTACTAGTTGTAGCAAAATCCCAGTCTACAGGAAATTCTTAGAATTGGAGGTGAAAGACAAAACTGACAGATGAGAACTGCAGGCAGCTTGTGAATGAAAATTGCTTCACTTCCAGGCAAGAGTTATTTCTAGAAGTCACTGGTCTTCACACCCCGTCTCTGAAAGAGCACTCTGGAAGGAACTGCAGGCCATGAACATATGGAGCAGAGTGGCACAATTCAGCCACAATTCTCACGAGAGCTGGGGGTTTTGCCACTGCTGGTAGACCTGTATGACCGTATGAACACAGACCCTCACTAGTGGTTTTCCATCCCCGTGTTCATTAAACCACCTCCAAAACTCTCCTCACGGAAGTCTTATTTATTATTTATTAGTATTATTTATTTGTTCACATCCAACAACTGGTTTGGTAAATCAGTGCTTTATGCTTTATCAGATGTGCTGCATATGGAATTGAACTCTGGAAATCTGGAACCAAGCTTTGTTCTTTTGAGAAGGTCTCAGCTACTTTGTAAGGGATAAAGAGTGGTCGCATGTAAAGATGAATTTTGGCATCACAATCTGGCATAAATGCTTAAATGAGACGTAAAATGAGAAATGAGAAGTGCAAAAAGTGGAGGATATGGGCTCTTTAAGCATTTTGGCCCATCGACACAAGCCCAAAGTCAGAATGCTTATAAGGACATCTAGTGGAGAAGAATAGCACACAACTATAGTATGGAGTTCATCTTGCATGTGGGAGAGAGAAAGAGAGAGAGAGAGAGAGAGAGAGAGAGAGAGAGAGAGAGAGAGAGAGAGAGAGAGAGGCCTTTTCTCAGTGAGAGCTGCTGTTTGATGGACAGAACGCAGTGGTTGGAGGAACGCCACAGAGCAGGTTTCATCCTGACACACTGGAGGCTTTGTTAAGAGGATTGTTATTGTTATTACTGTGGCATGATCGCAGGGAGCATGAACACACCCTTGCAAAACACGTGCGCCCTCACACACACACACACACACACACACACATTACAGTCCTAAGTGTGAATGTCAATATTTCTGTAGCTGATGATACAGTAAGGACCCCATCAGGGAAAATGTAGATTGTTTCTGCTTCTCTGATGTTAAACATCTTGCTGAATTGTTTAAATACTACTGGAGTCCATGTACATAAACTGAGCACCAAACACACTCCAGGTCATTAGCAAATATCTTGAAAGCATGTGTCCAGTGAAATGATGAAATACAACAAAACAAAAATGTGAATTATGTTGGTGTGTAAATAAGTAAGTTATTAATAGTGTAAAAAAAGTGTTTTGACATGAACACAAACAGTGAAATGTCAGCAGGGAGACATTGTGTGTATATTTACGCAAATAGCATTTACACTGACATGAGTCGTCAAAACCCAGACATAAACCCCTTTAAAGTGTTGCTGCAGGACCTGAAACGTGAAGGCCTGAAGAATTCCTCCACGGTTCTGTGCAGTTGTGTAACTATTTAACATTCCCCGATCCACAGTGTCATGTGTGTACTGGGAATATGTCATAGAATGCATTACCACCCACAGTGGACAGCGCTGTGGTCACCCCTGGGTGCTTTCTGATCATGACCGGCAGCATGACTGGCTAGACCGTGCAAACAGACAACCAACTGGGGCACAATCACATCCACATTCAATGCAGGAGGCTCACACACATATCCCACAGGTCATTGCAGCATTCTTCCATGGGATAAGGGAGCAGAAGACTCACTGTTACCACCACAATACTGGACATAGCACCTCACCTGGGCTCGTGAGGTTGATTACTGGACCCTAGAAGACCAGCAGCATGTGTCGTGCTGAAACTATAGACCCCAGTGGTCAACGAGGCACTGTGCAGGCTGGTGGTGGTTCCATACTGATCTTGGGTGTAGTCTCATGGCATGGGTTGGGTCCACTGGTCCACCTCAACATGTCAACCTGCTTGATGACCACTTCATGGAGTGCATGTACCCCCACAGTGATGGGATTTTCATCAAAAACTGTGGCCTGCACATTCACCTATTCGATGGATGGATGGATTTGATAATACCATGGAGGTGGCTGTTCAGACAGAACGGTTAAACATCTATCCAGACATGTTCTGTCCGCTTGTGGAATCGATGGCAAGAGGACATTGTGTCCTGTGACTGAAAAAGCTTATTGCATTCTTTTTATAATAATCAGCTTATTAAGGTGTGACCCACTTTGTAGTTTAACCATGTAAGGTACAGTAAACAGTAAACACCAGCAGTAAACAAGCCTCGACACGGACAGGTTTGGCAAATGACAGAAATAAGAAATGTGCAAGAGCTCTGTGAGAGTACAGGAGAAAGCCAAGCCTGTCCAGGGCCTTCATATGTTTCCAATAGTGTGTTCGTGATTAGGGGGGTTGACATATCACTGCTCTCTCTGTATCCTATTCCCACCTATTTATCGAATATCAGGCCCCCCAGTAACCCAGTATCCATGACGCCCCAATCGCCACAGAAATCGCAGTCGCCCAATTAGCTGCACTTCGTTAGTGAGCATCTCCGAGCAGAACTGATTAAGGGGCCGAGCAGAAGGCCGAAGCCAGAGCTCAGAGTTGAGGTGAAGACAAGCCAGCGCAGAATCGGCGTCTCTGGGGCGTGGGACGAGGTCTGCAAAGACCTTTGTGAAGAATGTTACTTTCCAACAGTAATCTCTGGCACAATCAGCCAGTTCAATGTGGGATTTCTTGTCCACTCAAGGGGGGTGGTGGCTGGGGAGAATGAGCTCTGGAGGACAGAATCAGGTCTGCACTTCCATGTTTAAGAAAGTACCTGCTGACCTTTCATTCTTAGCCAGGAACCTGAATTCTGCTGGAGTAGAAGATCCAGTATGAGCTTCTCTATTAACCCACATCTCAGCTGGATAGTCATTTTTACTTCCAAAAGCAATGCTTTTGATGGAGTAAATGTCTCTACTGACCAGGGAAGGCATTAGATATTGGATCCATTGTGGTGAGGATTTGATTACATTAGTAAAGTTGGTAAAGTCAGGATGTTAGATGATCCCCACCCCATATCATCCCTAACTCCCCAACTCATCCCAAAAGTACTGAATATAGCACCATCAAAGTAGTTGAATCATTTCCTTAGAAGAGGTGTCCACTAACATTTGGACACATAGCACTGGTTAAAAAGTTCTGTTAAGTGTTTAGACGGAGAGTTTCGATGGAGAGTCTGGTTGAGGGTCTGAGCCCTAAGTTCCCACGTCTGAGAGAATTAAAGCAGGGAGAGGAGTGGAGAGAGGAGTAGAAGACAAACACAGTCTCACAGAGAGAGAGCAGGGCAGCGTGTTATTGCTTCAGGATAGAGAGAGGAAGAGTGATGGAGAGATCCACTGTCAGAAAGACAAGCGAGAGAGGAGAAGAGAGTGGTGCAGGCTGAGTGACAGGGATCCAGCAGAGAGAAGAAATGAAGAATCTCATGTTGACTTTGTATTTAAAAACTCATATGATTGTGTGTGTGTGAGAGAGAGAGAGAGAGAGAGAGAGAGAGAGAGAGAGAGAGAGAGAGAACACTGTGGCTGAGAGGTTGGACCACAGTAGGTTTCTCTCGGCAGGTTTACACTGATGCCTTTATTTATTTGAACACTGATGTTTTCAGGGGGTTTTTCTTATTTACATTTTTCTTTAATGTCATTGAATTTCAGTGGGGAGCAAACTCTTTTCACAGCATACTTTCACCTACTAGTGCATTTTTAAATTGTTTACATGAATTATATTTACAGTTCTTTTTATTTCAATCACTATGGCTTATCGCTCATGAGAATCAGAAACCCAGTTTGAGTAAATGATTATTCAAACAGTATAAATGGTATGACAGAGGGGGGCCCTAACAAATTCATCGAATAGAAAGGGTGGTCCTGGACAAACAGCTGTACCCAGGGCCCAAGATTTGGTGCGATGCCCCTGAGCTCAGCACATGCAATTACAAACCAACCAGAGTTCAAGGTTTATGAAGTTCAGTGTGAAGTTTCCACAGATGGTTTAGCATGCAATGACATCTGCTGGTGTTGGTCCACTGTGTTTTATCAAGTCCAGATTCAAGGCAGCATCTTACAAGGAGATTTTAAAGCACTGCGTGCAATCAAAGCAACCTGGCCTTCAGTGCCAGAAGCTGATTGTCTCCATGCCATGCTATGCCACATTCCATTAACAGTTTGGGAAGGCCAAACTAATGGATTTACCTACCCTGCGTCTCCACACTCTGGCCAATTTATTAGAAACACCAACTTTGTGCTTCCCCTCACAATGTTCCTGTGTGTGTGTGTGTGTGTGTGTGTGTGTGTGTGTGTGTGTGTGTGTGTGTGTGTGTGTGTGTGTGTGTGATATAAACCTCAGATTGTTTATAAATCAAATAACCACTAATAGACCTCACAAGAATGTTCCGCAGCCACCGATGACAACTTTATGATTTAATTAAAACAATGACTAATTGCACTGTGTGTGTGTGTGTGTGTGTGTGTGTGTGTGTGTGTGTGTGTGTGTGTGTGTGTGTTGTGGTTTTCATATGTGGTTTTGTGTCACAATCAGTTCAGTGTACTGAGTGCCGTATTAGAATTGAATATATTTAAGGCAGCGAAGTGTGTTTACTGTCACTTCTGCAGTGTGTATAAATCATTGCCAGCCTGTGGGACCGAGAGGTGTGAGTTCCTGACCTGAAACAAAACCTGAAGAGGACTAATAACAGAAAGTAGCCTTCCTCCGCCCACAGTCTCTCCCTCTCTGCAGCTGAAGGAACCTTTGTTTAACTGTTATTATTAATGTCGCAATAATGGGCAGCCACCTGAGCAGAGAGAGCCTGCCAAGCTTACACTCACCTGCAGAGGCTTGCCTGTCTACCACACACACACACACACTCACACACACATACACAAAGGGTTTGTATTAGTACCTTGTCAGATATACCCTTCTTCCTTCTTCCTTCTTCCATAATTATAGTCTGTAGTCCATTTGTACCTTTGCATACAATAAATGTCAGGACCCCACACGACCACCACAGCAGGTGATATGGTGGTGGTGTGTGAGTGTGTGTTGCACTGGTATGAGTAAATCAGACACAGTAGTACTGCTGGGGTTTTTAAGCCCATCAGTGTAACTACTAGACAGAACAGTCCTAGGTTTCATGACTAAATAGGAGCAGCCTGGTGGCCAATCTTCATTAACTGCACCAGTAATAGCAGAGTGTGAAGGTTCAATTAGCAGGCAAGAGCACAGTTTTGCTCAAAATATTGCAATGCACACAACATTATGGGGGACATACCTGAGTTCAAAAGAGGACAAATTGTTGGTGCACGTCTTGCTGGCGCATCTGTGACCAAGACAGCAAGTCTTTGTGATGTTTTAAGTGCCACGGTATCCAGGGTAATGTCAACACCACCAAGAAGGATCAACCACATCCAACAGGATTAACTGTGGATGCAAGAGGAAGCTGTCTGAAAGGGATGTTCAGATGCTAACCCGGATTGTATCCAAAAAATGTCATTCCCAAGATAAATTGACGCTGTATTGGCCGCAACAGGAGGCCCTAGTACACCATACTAATCAATTATTGTGGTCTAAAACCAGTTTCAGTTTCATTGTCCAACCCCTGTAGGTAGAGTGTCTAATAGAGTGGACAATGAGTGAACATTTGAACACACACTAACATGCCACCACAATCTCAGTGTGACTGCAGTGCTGAGAATGACCAACCACTCAAAAGGACCGCCTGCTCTGTGGGGGTCGTATGAGGTCTTGACCATTGAAGATCAGGGTGGAAGGAGTCCAATAAAGTATGACGAGAAACAGGCAGACTACAGTATGTGATTATAGAACTACAAAGTGCTCCAGTTTGGTAAGTGAGGTTTGCTGAAATGGCATTGAGACACAAATAAATACATTATTACAACCACAGCTTTTATGAAAATACATTCCATTCCAAAGAGTTTGTCCCCCTTTACAGCTCTAACAGCTTTTACTCTTCTTGAAGATCTACAGGAGTGTGTCTGTTGGATGTTTTGTCCATTCTTCCAGAAGAACATTTGAGAGGTCAGATGCTGATGTTGGATGAGAAGTTCTTCCACACCAGACTCACCCATACTTTGCTTTGTGCACTGGGGCACAGTCCTGCTGGAACTCAAAAGAGCCTCCCCCAAACTTGTTCCACAAAGTTGGAAGCTACAATTGTACAAAATGTTTTGGTCTTCTAAAGCATTAAGATTTCCCTTCACTGGAGCTAAGGGGACTTAGCATTATCCCTCCTCCACCAAACTTTTCAGTTGGTGGTCAGACAGGTCCCATGTTGCTGGTATTTGCCAAACCCAGGCTTGCCCATAAGACAAACAGAGAAGCGTGATTCATCACTCCACAAAACCAGAGTCCAAGAGTCCAGTGGTGGTGTGCTTTACACTACTCCATCCCACGCTTGGCATTGTGCTTGGTAACGTGAGACATGGAAATCCATGCCATGAAGCTCCCCGCCAGGACACAGTTTAGTGCTGATGTTAATGCCAGAGGAGGTCTGGAACTCTGCAGTTACTGATCAGCACAGAGTTGGAGACTAACTCTAACTTTACCACATGCCACAGGACCTGAGAATATAATTACACACACACAAACACACACACACACACACACACACACAGTGGTGAATAGGGTATTGTCTGCCAGTGTGTTCTTTGAACAGTCTATGGAATGATTCTTCAAGCTTCCTGGTATGAACAGTTTGTAAGTTATCTTTATCTAATGTTATCTAACCTGAGCCCACCTGTGCTTCCAAATAAGAATAAATTACACCACCATTGTGAGGCTGTAATTCTGCATATAGAAGCCCAAAAAGAAATCACATTCTGACATAAAGCTCCAGCACCGGTTTACACTGATTTCCTGATGGATGGATCAATAAAAATCCAGAATCTATTTAGAGTATTTACTATTTACTAAAACTAAATCAATTTGGAGATATGAGGTTTTTATGCAACAGCAAAACAGGACCTATATACCCTGACATGCCAAACGTTATGAGATATCAGTATGTAAATTGGTTATGAAGTGGTATTACCTCACCACAACTACACCTATAGAAGTTATGAGATGTTATCTTGTGAGCGAGGCTGAACACTGGCCAGTGTGCTCATGGCAAGTCTATGTGAGTATGAGCAAAGTATGATGGTGGGTGCCAATTTCCAAAGTTTTAATCCAGTGTCACATGTACTGGGAATACATCATAGGACTAATTCTGGACAACTTGGGCTCAATGGCACAGTGCATTATCCTGCAGGAAAATCCCATCATTTTGGGCACTCATGAACCCCATGAAGTGTTGCAAGTGGTCACAAGCCCAGGTTGGGCACTATGTCTGGTGCTACGGTGGTAACAGAAGCACTCTCTTTTGCCATGGAAGCTACAGAATACTGCACTGAGTTAAAAGGTATGTGTGTGGGGCTTCTGCATTCAATGTGGATGTGATTTCATTAAGTACCCTTGGCAGCCACTGCACTGACCACTGTGGGTGGTAATGCCTTTTTTTTTTTTTTAGTTCACACATGACACTGTGGATTGAAGAATGTTAAATACCGTCACAGTACCTGTAAATGTAACATACCATCCATCTTGCATCCTCTATCATGCATCACTCAAACTCTGATAATTCATGTCCGTGCCAGGAGCACGCTTTCAAGTGTTTAACGTTACTCACAAGATAACATCCCACAACTTATACAGATGTGTCCCAAGCCAACACCACTTTGTAATCAATTTACATACTGATTTCCCATGACTTGTCAGTGCAAAATAATTGCAACCAGACTATAGATGTTGGAGTCTCACAGAACCATGCAGGAATTCTGGAGATCTGCTTCATCTCCATCACAAGTGACAATCAATCAAGACTCAATCAAGTGTAGTAGCAAGACCTGAAACATAAAGGCCCACACCTTTATGTTTCAGGTCTTGCTACAACACTTGATTGAGGTTTGGGTAGAGGTTTTGATGACTGGCCTTTTCCAGACATTTCACTCCTCTATCCTGGGACTGCGCTGCCCTCTAGTGTTCCACTGTACTCTAAATATACAAACCAGCTTCTGCTGAAGGACACCTGTTTCCCAAATCATCCCAAAAGTACTGAATGGGGCTCCAACATTTCATGGAACACGATTCCACTGCTTCTCAGCTCAGGCCTGGCATTGAGCTTGGTGCCAATAGGTTCCTTGTTATCTGCTCCAGAGACAAGGCAAGATAAATGTATTTGTATAGCAACTTTAGAATACATTTTAACACACTCTAGAACCTCAGAAAGGACATTTGCACGAATAGTCATGAATAATTAATTCAAAGAAAAAAGTAGCAAAAATAAAAAATAGGAAAATGAAAATTTTACTTTGTGAAATGAACAGAAGATACCTAAGAATGATCAAATTTGTGTATGTAAGATAAAGTGTAGCAAAAAATACCAAATTAAAAAATTAAAGCATTCCTCAGTCCTATCCTCAGATCTAGCACCTCAGAAAAAGGTGCTTTTTGCAAAAAAAAAAAGAATTAAAGGACTAAACTAGACCAGCTTTGTGTGTAAGATGGAGTAGCCGAGTGCATTTATTAGAAGGGGTGTCCACAAATTTATGGTCATATAGTGTAGTTCTAGTATAAAACTAAAGATGCAAGCTTCAGATACCCAAACCATCTTATTAGTATCCCACAAAATGTACAGTGAATTTCTCTTTGCACAAATTATGACACAAAAAAAACATATATACAATATAAACCTGCCAAAAACATAAAATGTTACATTACATTAACACAGATTTATGTTCCCAACTAATGCATTTTAACATGACTTAATGGCTCTGAACGTGTTTCCAACTGCATATTCTCTTACAAATGAAACGTATGGAATCTCACACACCAACCTGGCATTCTGCCTTCAGACTCACACTCACACACACACACACACACACACACACACACACACACACACACACGTCATGTGCCTCCGGCCTGCTGTTGCTCTTTCCAAGCCCCTGCCATGCTGCAGCATTCTCCACTAGCAATTAAAACTCGCAGCCACTTTGATTTTGATGTGGGCAATTTAACTAGTGCCCCATAAATGTGAATGTTTTTGCACAGAGTGCTGTTGTTTTGGCCGTTTATTTCTTTTAATAAGTTGGAAAGCACTTCAAGAAGAATCGCAATCCGAACACATGCTGTCCAGCTGCAGCAGGTCAGCATGAATTACATGAATTATCAGCCATAATGCTTTAAGAGGGCTGGCGTTTTATTGAGCTCCGCATAGAGCCAAGTACGTCTGGACTCCAGAGTTTATGTGTAAAACCCCAGGCTAAGGATATTACAATGGTTTAAAGAATTTAATTCACTGCGAGCATCACAAAACATGCTGCCCATCTTCACTGATCATCAATGACTGAAACAGAAGTAACATTTTCCAGTTTTCCAAAAATGTTTGGTTGGATAGTTTTGCAGCTACACGTCACTGAAAGCCAATCAGTCAATCAGCTTTCATGGCACTAACTGCAAGCCCTACACTGCATCAAGTTGTGAAGTAATCTGTAATAAACTCCTTATGAGCTTTCGCTATGACGATAACTGGAGTATAAGCTTACATCATTTGTCACATACAGCCCTGTAGTTACAAATCAAATTTACGTCCCAACTAAATTCAAAATTATCTGACATTTTTCTGTCCAATTTTTATGCATGGAAAAACACACATCAGGTTTTGAAAATGAACACCCGCATGGTGTCTTATACACCGAGTCTGAGCCTGATGGACTGCAATGCTGTGGAAATAGCTGAAGACTGGGGAATGACGGTGAGAATTCGACAGACATATTTTGTAGCTGTTTATTTAAGCTTGTCTAGGGGCATCCAGCCCATCCAGAGATGTGTCTCACTGCACTCATCTTTCTTTCAACCCTGACTACTTTCCCAGTCCCTGCTGCAGAAAAACATCCCCACAGCATGATGTAGCCACCACCATTCTTCACTGAAGGAATGGAATTGGCTAAGTGATCAGCAGTGCATGGTTTCCTCCAGACATGATGCTTGGCATTCAGTCCAAAAAGTCCTTTAGGTGCTGTTTGGCAAACTACAGACGGGCTGTCATGTGTCTTTTACTAAGGAGTGGCTTCCGTCTGGCCATTCTACCATACATGCTTGATTGGTGTCGTGCTGCAGAAATGGTTGTCCTTATGGAATATTGTCCTCTCTCCACATAGCAATATTGGAGCTCTATCAGAGTGACCATTGGGTTGTTGGACACCTACTTGACTAAGTCCCTCCTACCACAATCACTCAGTTTGGCCAGGGGGCAGCTCTAGGAAGAGTCCTGGTGGTTCCAAACCTCTTCCAGTTATGGACGATGGAGGCCACTACAGAAGACTTTTCTGTAGCCTTCCCCAGATCTGTGTCTCTGAGGTCTACAGACAATCCTGTCTCTGAGGTTTACAGGCAATTCATTAGACTTCATGGCTTTTTTGTGCTCTGACATGTACTGTCAACTATGAGGCCTTATATAAACAGGTGTGTAACTTTCCAAATCATATCCAATCAACGTAATTTCCAATCAAGCATCGAAAGCATCAATGTAAATCACCACAAAAACAGCAACTTCACAGGAGAAGTTGAAGCTTCTTAAACCAATGGAAGTCAATGTGAAAGGTTTTAGACATTTTAGAACATTTCAATGGTTCAGTTACAATGTCGTTCTGATACAAAATAAAAAAACAACTACCAGATTCATGTTATGTCCGAAAATTAAATAAAGAAATAAATAAAACAGCAAAAATACAAGGTTTTAGGACTGTGACGGAAAACAGACATTAGTCTTAAAACCAAACATTCCGAAACTTCCAAATCAATAATCAGATCAATGTCACACACCGCTGTCCTGTTTCATTTTTTACTGGTGGTCGGCCTTTTGTTTATGTTTTTTAAGACACTGAACGTGTTGGCTGACAGCGTAAATTTGACGTAGGCCATAATCTCCCAGTATCACAGGATGATCAATCTAGCCCTGATCATCTGCTTTCTTTCATAATAACTCTTGAAACCTGAAATCACATCAGCAAGTCTGTTACCGATTACATAACAACAAAACAGTGTGCGATGACACAGAAACACAGGTAACACTGGATTAATACTTCAAACTTCAGGTGTCTTGACCTCTTGACCTAAGAGAGACACGCAAATTAACTGTTCCCATTTCCAAACCTATACAAACATTAAACCCCATGGAACGCCACAGCTGAAGCCTTTGGTGGGGGGAGGGCGTTTCTTCAAGTTGGCTCCAGACTGTATTTTTCTAACCTTTGGTGTGTTTATGACTCTGCTGTAAGCACTGAAGTGTGTGGGTTCATTCGTTTCAGCGTTTCTTGTTTTGGCTGGCAGTCTGCCCGGGTGTTATTAATAGGCATCCTAATCACCGGCAAGGCATACACTTTAAAATCCCTGTCCTCATAATCAGGCACCATATGGTATCAGAAGCTGGAGGGAGGTTATGCATTGCTCCATGGGAAAAATAAATAAATAACTGTATAAATAAGGTTGAAAATGCACCGTATTTGGTAACACTGCATGTGTTTTGGTTTATGGCAAATGGAATTATTTTCACTGATCAAATCAATTGCATATTTTTGCTGTACACACACACACACACACACACACACACACACACACACACAGCAGTTAGATCCACTCAAAGGCCTCATATCAGATCCTCTATAATTCCATGGTGAAGCGTAAAGCACAGTAGAGTTTACCTCACCAGTGAAGACTGTATTTCTGAGGGCCTTTACTAATAAAACTACACAAACAGGCCAACAGATGGTTTAATGACTAGATACAGAGTATCATCTGCTAAACTGGATGAATGCATTCAACTAGTGGCACTAAAAGGAGTTCTTTATTTATGTTTGTTTGTTTGACTTCTTGGGCATTTACCTCTGCTCAAAGTAAACAGTAGATCAGGTGGTAATAAAAGATCAAATTAAATCAAATATGCTGTTATCAACTGCCATATTTATGGTCTTATATCATCTTATAACCATCTTAGCAACCAATTAGCAAGTCGGTACCAACCACCTGGGATACCATAGCTACTACATTGAAAGTGGCACTTCCCTCACTAGCTTCTATACTCACTTTTACACTCGACATTAGCATCTATACCCACTTTTACACTCCACACTAGCATCTACACCCACTTTTACAATCCACACTAGCATCTACACCCACTTTTACAATCCACACTAGCATCTATACCCACTTTTACAATACACACTAGCATCTACTCCCAACTTTACTCTGCACACTAGCTTCTGCACTCACTTCTACACTGCACACTAGTATCTACACCAAGGGTGGGCAAATTGCAGCCCGCGGGCCACATCCAGCCCATTGGTCTTTTTAATCCGGCCCACCGACGAATTGACCATATCAACTCATGTCATAATTATGACTGCATTAATTTGACCTTGTCACGTAATGCCTGGCGGTCCACCAGGTGGCGCCGGTGGTGCATTAGGTGCAGTGATACAGAGTTAATTTTGAGAGCAAGTCTCTGTTATTATTCTGCTGCTGCTCTGAATCCGTCTGTAGCAATGAGTGGGGCAAAGAAAAGAAAAGTCAACATTTTTAATAAGGAATGGACAACTAAATACTTTTTCACTGAAGTCCAGTCAAACACTGGCTATGTTGAAAGAGGCCCCTCGACATGTGAAAGAATACAGGAAATCACTGGATGAACTGCATGGGGAATTCTGCCATCGCTTCTCTGATTTTGGGAACATTGACAAGTCACTTCAGCTGGTGTCGTGTCCCTTCACACAAGAGCCTGAAACAGTGCCACAGGAGGTGCAGTTGGAACTGATTGATCTCCAGTGTGACACAGTCTTAATGGAGAAGTTCAACTCTGTTAAATTGGATGAGTTTTATGCCAAATTTCCAAACATCCAGAAGATGGCACAGAGGATGCTGGTATTGTTTGGCTCTAGGTATGTGTGTGAACAGACATTCAGTGTGATGAACACCAACAAAGCACCCCACAGATCCCAGTTGAGTGATGAACATCTCAGATTTGTTCTGAGAATTGCCACAACAAAACTAACACCAGACTTTAATGCACTGGTAAAAAAGGGTGATCAACAACATTGTTCCCACTAAAAGTCACTATAAGTATTAACATTGTAATGCCTTGTTTATTTTTGATATGTATGCACCTGGTGTTTGCCCAGTCCGTCTGTGAAATTGACAATGCCAAATTGCCCGCTAGGCGTGAGTATGACTGTGATAGACTGGTGTGGTTATATAAGCAACCGGTGTCTTACTATATATATATATATATATATATATACATTTTTATTGTAACTATGTATGTATATATGACAATAAATAGTAAATATTGAATCTTAACTGAACTGTTTGCTGTGAGTTTTGCCAACATATTATAGAGACATGATGCTTACATTTTACTTACGTTTCCATGGCGAACATTCCATTGTGATGTCATCGATGCCAACAGACCTGGACCTACAAAAGGCCATTTCTGCCTCATAGAGTCATTCCAGACACATAAGACAAGGTAAGAACACCTTCTCTCAGCTTATTGTAAATAGAATTGCTGCTTAATGATCATTAACCAACACATTTCATTACAAAGAGTCAAATTCTTCCTGTTCAATTAAACCAACTGCGAGAGATTTTGTTTGGGAACTTAGAAATATACTTTCTATGCCAATCTGATCTAGATTTACCATATAACAAATCCATTGAAGAGAAACATGAGCAAGGTGACACTAAGACTCATGAGGCTGCTCATAGAGAAGGAGAATGAGGAGAGGAGTGAGATGGTGAAGCAGGAGGTGGAGGAGGAGGAGAGGCCGAAAAGGGAGAGGAAAGAGGAGGAATGGCGGTTTAAGATCCAGCCACAAGAAAAGACACAGAATCTGAAAACTGAGAAGTGGCTGGAGGAGAGGAGGCTGGAAAGACAGAGGTGGCTGGAGGAGATAAAACTGATTATGTGCAAGGAGGAGAGCAGCCGAACAATGGAGAAGATGAAGGCGAGAAGGTTTGAGGAGGAGAGCTCTCAGGAAACGAAACAGGTAGGCAATGTGACAATATTTGAATCATATTGTGATAAACTGTTTCTAATTCAGTGAAGTTCTTTGTCTGTGTGTCAAAATATGGAGATAATTATTGTGAAAAATCTTTAAGTATTGTAATGTTATATTTTTACCATATCGCCCACCCCTAGGAGAAAAATATGCCACAGGCAAGCAAGAAAACCCTGAGGCTAATGAGGCTCCTGATCGACAATCAGTGAAATGGAAGGAGGCGAGAGATGGAGACAGTGGAGGATGAGGTGGTACATAAGTTGGCCAGAAGAGACCAATTTATGACAAATACCACTTAATGACAAATAAACGTTTTTTCTGCTTTTTATAATGGCTGTGTGGCATTTTATCACTTATAAGGCTTTTACATTTTGACATTGAAGGAAGGGTAATTCTGCACCTTACAGCAGTACATAACATTCATTGTCACACATTCAGAACAGCATCCTGACACTCTGGACCTTCTTCACTTTGCATATCATCCAATCCAAAGAGGTCCAGAACATCTAGAGAGCAAAGACAGTTATGTGAGAATGTTGATCACTGACTACAGCTTAGTTTCCAGTACCATTCAGTACATCCAAATTGAGTGAGAAGCTACGCACTCTTGGACCGGAGAGCAGACTTGAATCTTAACTGAACGCATGCAGGATGTAGTGCCATATACAAGGGTTTCCTCTGACTCTGTAGATGCTATCCACTGTTCTTTTGGTATTTTGGCATCTCATGTAATATAGGGTGATAATATGCTTTCTTTAAGAGGGGTCTTTTCCAAAGAACCACTGCACTACCAGAGAACCAAGGAGAATTACCACTTGATGAAGTCTTCTGGTTTGCCAATCACTACAGGTGCTCCTGAGAGAGTGATGAATGGGTTAGAGAAAATGAATGGGTTACTATGGAGCATTTGAGAAGAAATACTGCAAAATGCTCTGATTTCCTTAACACAGAACAGCATCAGATGTCTCAGCACTGTCCACATATTTTTAAAGCTTTTCAACTCAGTAATAAGACTGGAAAAGTGTTCTTTTTGACGTCACCAAACACCTCAAAACCTGTTTGCTGTAGAAAAATTTTATATACGGGTTTTTCTGTAATTCTTTAGTGGAAAACAACCTGCTACTTTCCAAATTTACAGGGAGAACTTGGACAAGTGAGTTTTAGTTGTTTAACTCTATTCACCACATTTGTTCAGGACTCTCTCTTGGGATCTCTCTGGTGTTTTGTCGTCATTTTTGATGAGGTGAGACCAGTGGCCATTTCCAAACAGCACCACTTAAATATAAAAAAAATCGGAAGACGGAAGAAAATCGTCCCATGGTACAACTATCAGACTTAAAACACTCAGCATGAAGATTAGAACGGAAATGGCAACTGACTAAACTGGAAATAAGGACAGATTTTTGAAAAAAAAAAACAATCCCAGAGTACTTTTTGGGGCAATCTCAATCTCAAGATTCCATCACATTTCACCAGTAATATCTTTATGGACGTTTTCAATCATAAAATACAAAATATTAGACAGAAGCTTCAACCCATAATATTAAATCCAAACAGTTTGTCTTCTGGTGTGTCTGATATAACAAAATATAAATACAGAAGAAAACTTGGAAACCTTTCATCGGAGTGTTCTGTCTAATTACAGACCTATTTCTAATCTACCATTTATATGTAAGATTTTAGAAAAAGCAGTGGCCCAATAACTGTGTATAAGTAGTTTGACCAGAGGAGGAGGGGTCCCTACTTGTGAACCTGGTTCCTCCCAAGGTTTCTTCCTGCAGCTCTGAGGGAGTTTTTCCTTGCCTCTCTCGCCCGTTGGCTTGTTCACTAGGGGATCTATCTCTCATCCTTTGCTCATCTGTTGTTCACCTTTTATTTCTTGATTTCTGTAAAGCTACTCTGTGACAACTTCAGTTGTGAAGAGCGCTATATAAATAAATGTTGATTTGATTTGATTTGACAGACTTCATAAGATACAGTTTCAAGCCCAAAGCTTTATGCAATTAAAGAACAACTTTTGGATCTATAAAGAACCATGGCTGATGTGTGGTTGTGAACCTTTCAACTGGTAAAGAACCATAGGTTTCACGTGGGAGAAGATTCCAGATGTGCCATTAATGGGTACCGTCTTTACAGCCAACCGTAATTTAGGCTCCATGTGACATGAGCAACCCAGATGAGGCCACTCAGTGTGGCACTGACCCTGTGACACTGGTCCACTGTGGAATATTATCATATGATTTAATAACTGTACATTCAGCGGCTGTATTTACTAAAGCCGTGTGGGTGTCATTCTCCTCCAGGCCGACAGGGGGCGACAGCGGCGGAGCTGCGAGTGGAACGTAAACAGGAGAGGCAGCCGGTTTGGACACATGGTTTGTAAAAATGGGGAAAAGGAGGCAAAAAGATCAGGATTTCAAGAGTTTGAGTAAAAAACAGAAGAAGCACCTGAAGGAGTTCGGAGAGGAGCATCCTTTCCATGATGAGTGAGGAGTGTTGTGTTTATTTAACGCACTTTTTCCTCCTGTTCGGCCGCTCCACCTTAAATTGCTGTATTTAAGGTGGAGCGGCGCGCGGAGCGCTGGTGTAACTGGGCGTTTGTTTTTGTTTGGGCTCGCAGTGTTCCTGACAGAGGAGACCGGGCTCCGGCGGTGCGCGTGGTGGGTATCTGCCTGGACATACGAGCTGAAGAAGGTGTTTGTGATGGATGATCACTGTCCTGCCTTCCCTCCTCAGACTGACCGTCCTGACCCCGAGCCTGACAGCGACCACGAGGAGGAACAGGAGGAGGAGCAGGAGGAGGAGCAGGAGGAGCCCTCTGCTTATGAGCTGCTGCTGGCATCAATCAACCGCCCTGCTGAAGATTGCAGTGAGGAGGAGGAGGAGGAGGATGTAGATGATGATCCTATTAAAGGTTATCTTAGTAACGATTTTGCATGAACACCCTTCTAATGACTCCATTCAGCTACTATAAGCTTCACTCGTTGCTGACACACATGTGCAAATGCACACACACCTGTCTGTGGGGGGTGAGGCGGGCAGTTGGGAGATGGGGTGGGAGGGTGATTAATCAATTTCCTGACCTCACTAATGCTCTTGTCAAAGGAGGGAATGACGAGGACGATGAGGAAGAAATTAATGAGGACGAGGAGGAAGAAGAAAAAGAAGGAGCAGATGAAGACTCTGAAAAGCAGATAGCTGTGGCTGGAGAGGAGCAGGGAGGAGAGAAGGGGGATGCAGAGGAAGGAGAGTTTGTAGATAAAGCTCATGAAGCAGAGTTCTGTCTGGAGTCCAACCTGCTTGCAGAGGAGGAAGAGGAGGGGAAACATGGCGTCGGCGAAGAGGGTAAGCGAAGTCGTTTTTTTTTTTTTTAGAGGACCGGCTGTGGCACATTAAGATGTAATTGTAGAAAATATCATCACTGTCACACAAAAACAGCAATTTTACTGAATGACAAAAATCCCAACTTTCAGCCGAAGCTGGAATTCACCAAATATTCAGCAACTGAAATCATACACCTGAAAAATTTAAAAGACCAAATAATTAATACACAACAACGATGACTAAAATACTCTGCTTTAATGATTATTTATTTAAAATGTAAGTGTTGTATGTCTCTCACACACACACCACCATGTCCACACAGAACACACTACCAGAAGTGCTTTAGAAGTTTGGGTAAAGTGGCTTGTGAACTTTAGTTGTGCAGTACTTTAGTCTGTCTTTGCACATGTGTAAGATACACATACCATGTGTTCTGTGTGGGACTGCCCATGAACCATGACCCCCAAACTGTGACAGTTCAGGATGAGCAGACATACAGCTACACTTGCAAGTCTCAAGTGCAACGTGGGTGTGAAAAACGAGTTAGGATGGCAGCAAAGAAGAAGGTGGACATTTATTTATACATTTTGAGACGCTGTGCTCTTGAGTCACAGCTGGATAAAAAACAGGTTTCCATGGAAACGGTGCCTTTTCTGGGTTTAAACTGAACAACAGCTCAAAGCAGGCAGAGCAGACTAACCCCGAAATGTAAATTAGAAAATAATGACATTACAGAATTAAAATGTCTCATCATTCAGGTCTGTCACAATAATTACACTTTACTAACACAGCATACATTACATGACTGGTGTAACTTTTTTGCTGACCCTAATATTCCCATTATGTTTTTCTTAGCAATGAGGACACGCAAACATGAATGAGCTGGAATTTGTTTAGAAAGGATCCTCTTTTAAAAGGATGTTATTACATTATTCTGTTATCATTTATATAAGTGGTATAAATTGTTTTTTAAATGCCAATAACATTGTTTATTGCAGTAATTCTGGGACAATAAATTGTCCACAAAAATAGTTATTATTTATGATGAGCAGTAAATTGCAGTTACAAAGAGCTACAAAAGAAAACAATCAAGAGTGTTTGTAAAAACATCTAGTATAAATAAACCTTAGTATAATGAAAATAACATTTGAGAACAGTTTGGTGACTTAAATTTAAGAACATTGATTCTCATTCCCCAACCATTATAAGAAAGCATTTATTCTTAAGGCCCATTGATGCATTTTTTATGGATATTCTGAGTCGGATTTGCCAGTTTTACGGGGGTCATTGGGATCCAGCATTATAAGAGCAGAGCTGTGAACACTTACGTTTTCAAGAAGATTTAAAGGAGAATAATTATTTATCTTAACTTGTAACTTTTATCTTAAATACGATGGTAAGGAGAAAAAAACTGTAGGACCAATGTTTTATTTTTCAGTAATGCTCTTTTATTATTTATGGTTTTATTCAAATAATAAAACCCTATTCATATTCTTTGTCTTTTGTGGATTTTCCCATCATTAAAAATGCATCATCACTGTAATAATAGGGCTCTAGTATTGCATATGTTTGGTTACACTGTGCCTTCAGTATGCGGTATTTATACTTCTGACTGAGTATTGAGAGTACATTCAAATTTTTCAACAGACGCATGTCTGAAGCACCTGGAAATGGAGCTGAGCGATAAAGAGGTGCAGAACATCTCCAAGGGCTCCAAGATCAAGACTCAGGTTAAGGTAAAATAGGATTCAGTCAGTTTATCAATCATCAATATGTAAAAATGTACATACACACATGCGCACACACACTTTACCTCATCATTTGAAACGTGTTTGAAGTTTGTGATGCTTGTTTGTGGATTGATGATTTAGGTGTGTAATTAGCCCCATGCTAATTGGTGGGCGTAAGCTTTTATTACTTGTTTGCTATATTAGACTTAATCTTTTGCAGTGGTCCAGACTGGGTGTGCTTCAGTGTGCATCCCCCCTGCAGTGTTTTCCCCCAGTCAGTCAAGCTTCTTCACTCCCCCTCCCTCACTTCCACAAAGCATTGGAACCAAACTGGCGCTCCCTCAACCAGCCTGAGGGGGGCACTCCAACTGACCTCACAGACCTGCAGAAGGAGCTGCTCAGACTCATGGGTATGTGCAGACATGAGAGATTAAGGCTTTCCAGTGCACACATATGTGACTTAGTAATTAATGTGTGTGCTCTGTCCGTCATAGGGTCATACAGGGATGTTTATTACCCAGAATGCTCTCCATTGGTGGAGGGTCCGGAGGTCCGAAGGGCATACTGCCTCCATGCCCTAAACCATGTGCTAAAGGCCAATTCCAGAGTTCTTGCTCATAATGCTCGGCTGAAGGAGGCTAAAGGGGAGGAAGAGGAGGATTTCAGAGACCAGGGGCTAACCAGACCAAAAGTAACACACCATTTCTAATAGACACACACACACACACACACACACACACACACACACACACACACACACACACACACACAGGGTGCTCTGTTATATACCATTATAGAGGTCACCAACCCTGTTCCTGGGGAGCTACCTTCTTGCACACTTTGGTCACACACAGCTCATATTGACCTCTTGTCCTCCTGCAGGTTCTGATCTTGGTGCCGTTTCGGGATGGAGCTCTGCGGGTGGTGCAGACCATCATCAGTCTGCTGGAGCCCAAAGGGAAGAAAATGGAAGTCAGTAATAAGAAGAGATTTAGGGACGAGTACGGAGAGGATCCGAATGGCAAGCCACCAAACTTGCGCCGACCGGATGATTACAATGCTGTGTTTTCAGGCAACGTGGACGACCACTTCAGGATAGGTGCGATAGTGTGCTGTAGATACACCTGATTGGTCACTTGGCCACAGTCATTGTTGTTATTTTGCTATACTTTTGGTTCAGGAGGTACGTAACGTATGTAATTAGGTCATTATTCAGGTTTTTTGTCACTTGTCAACTGTGATAAACATACAACTTGTCATTCCACAAGTGCCTCAAAACAGCTTTATCTTCTGTCCTGTCTTCTATTTTTGTCTTTATGATGTTGGTTTGTATGTCAACACACTTATCTACACTCGGAGCAGTAGGGGGGACATTGGAACAGGGTGTAACGAGATGTAATTTCAGTTTGCTGGTCTTAAAAAGATTGTACTGCTTAAGTATTTGGAAATTTTGGCCAGTGCTGGCAGACAAAAACCCAGATTGTGGTGAAATGATGTATTTTGTCACAATATATATTACAATTTTGCTCAGCCATAGGCCCCACCCCATTCTATTTTGGAATATAATTGATTGTTTTTGTTATGTTAAAGGAAATGCTTTCTTTCTTTAGGTCTGGCCATCATGAAGCGCAGCATAAGGCTCTACTCTCCGTTCTACTCTTCAGACATCATCATCGCGTCGCCGCTGGGTTTGCGGACTCTGGTGGGCGTGGAGGGTGAAACTCGGAGAGATTTCGACTTCCTGTCCTCCATCCAGCTGCTGGTGCTGGACCAGACGGATGTGTTTCTCATGCAGAACTGGGAGCATGTGATTGTAAGTTCTAAAAGAGCTAGATAAAAATATTTCCATTGTATGTTTGAGGCATTTTCTTTGCTATTGCAGCACAAGCCTGCCTAGATGACAGCACACACAACTAGACTGGTCTTTTTACAAATCAGGTTGTAAATAGTCCTCAAGTACAAGTGTTTTTTAGGAATATTTTGACAAATTCAAATTCAATTATTTACACAAATAAATAAACATATACACATTATTTGGCTTATTCTTTTTACAAATGAACAATATGAAGATGAATTTCATCAAGCTCATAGCTTTAGAGCAGAAACACTACTGATGGTGATCAGCTGCATTCACAAGAGTGTAACGTTTCCTCGGATTAGTGTTGGGTACTAAGTCAGTACTTCAGGGTACTAGATGAATGTCTTTGGCACCAAATAACAATTTACGTCAAATATGTGCCAGTTTTTGGTACGACTGTAACACACACAAGCCAAAAGTGGCCTCAAGTGTGGTTTCAAAACCTGACTCAGACAGACTCTCTGCATATATATATATATATATATATATATATATATATATATATATATATATATATATGTATATATATATATATATATATATATATATATATATATATATAAATATGATATAGTGTTTTTCTTTAGTAAGTAATCTTTCTACTCTTTGCTGTGCTGTACTGATGCTGCTGCACCAGTGTAATTTCCCTGAGGGAACCCTCCCAAGGGATCAATAGTTCCATCTAATCTAATCTTCTAATCTAAACAGTCTTTCACACTGTTTATTCAAGCCCTTCACAGACATAAACTGCTTTCCCATGATGCCACAGTGTGTGTGCATATCTTGCATCCAACATATGTTGCATCCATTTTGAAACAAGCGTCACAGAAAGGTTCCAGTGCTTCATGCGAGTTGCATCTGAGTGCAAAATAGTTACCAGTGTAGACCGTTATGAATTTCACTGTGCGTTTCAATAGAAAATATCATCGAACAAACAAACACCACTAAAAGCACAGAAGGTTACTGCTTTTTTTGTTTTTGATTTTGTTTTTGTTTTTGATTTTGTTTTGTTTTGTTTTGTTTTGTTTTGTTTTGTTTTGTTTTGTTTTGTTTTGTTTTGGCCACACATTTGAACCAACATTATTCTGGTGTGTAAAATGTTCTGAATAAATAACATAAAGTGCTGAAAATGAGATGCTTGAACTGAAATTACATTTTTTGTATCGAGAGTAAAGTACCAAATTCCAGGTATCAGTACCGAGTGTATCAAACTGTATCAAATGTAAACAGCACCCAACCTTTGCGTAGTTTGGACTTTCCTTCACTTTGGAACACAAAATGCATTTGTAGCCAAAGACCCATAATGTACTCTGTTGCCAAATCCGTTTTGTTTTCCTCCAGCATGTAATGAAGCATATGAACCTGCAGCCGCTGGACTCTCACGGTGTGGACTTTTCCCGGGTGCGGATGTGGAATCTGAACAACTGGGCTCATTATTACAGACAGACGCTAATATTCAGTGCCATCCCAGAGCCACAGATCAACAGCGTCCTCTCTAAACACTGCCACAACTATGCAGGGCAGGTATGATGATCAATCAATGCTGATATCTGTGTTTGTGTAAATAATACAGCAACTTGGGTAACTGCAGTAAAATCACTTCATTTTTAGTGAGAAGTTTATAAAATGAGTCTCATTAATGTGTGTTACTGAACATGCTGTTCAGTGTTGGGTTAGAAACTAAGAAGGGAGCGCGGTTTTCCCTGCTATCAGAGCATTTTGGTGATCGTTTAGCTTCTCATCAGCTGTGATTTAAGAGTACGGTCTAGGTGAGAGTCTAAGGTCTAGGTGAGAGTAAATCTCCTCAAATGGATATAATGGACTAGAATATCTTTGTCATTGCACAAGTAATTATCCTAGAACAAAACTAAGGATCAGAACTGGATTGGGAATTAAAATGCCAGTGTCCCATTTGGTATGAATGCCTGGATTGGCCCCGATCCATTGGTTACTCTAGTGGTGATGTATCACAGTGTTGTGACAAACGAAATGCAGTAGTAGGGCCAGATTTTCCAAGCTGCTGTCAACAACTCTTACAGTCACTCATAACTTATTGTTACTTACATACTGTTACCATGGCAACTCTGAACATTGCTGGAAAATACAATAGTGTTCCACTACCTTTGCAATGTCCTATAGTAGAACTGGACAACTATGAAGTCAGAATATCACAGTATGTATCCTATAGTATATATGAGATTTTTATATATCATGATATAATTTCCTATCACCCACCTCTAGTTTATAGAATTTTTGGGTTTTATTCCAATATTCGGAAATTCGTTCATCATCAAGGGTTTGGAGAAATCTTTCAAACCACTTTCTGCTTTTAATCTAAGTGGTTCTATTTTTGTCAACACTTTGCTGTAACTTACTATATAAAAGCTTAATCAGGTTTTAAGGAAAACGTCTCACGCACATACTTTAGTGTCCACATCAAACACAGTGCTAAAGATGGAGGCATTTTCTGTATTGTTGCACATTAATTTATTACACACTGTTACAATCGAATTGGGAATGTTGGTTCACCTCAGTCAATGTTCTAGATTCAGGGTCAGAAACCACATAATCACTCGGATTAGAGATTACTAAAAAACATCCACACAGTTTGCGGAGAGTGATTTAGACGTAGCATATTAATTACTGTACTTCAGCTTTCACTGCTTGTTGAACACACTGTGGACAAAAGTATTGGGACGTCTGCGCATTTAGAAATCATTGATCTATAAAAAGATTTAATCGTGCTTTTTTTTTTTTTTGAATAACTGTCTCTATGGAACAGGGAAGACTTTCTACTAGATTGGGTAACACTGCTGTGAGGATTTAATTGCGTTGCACTATCAATTTGTAATAATGATCTTTGTACTGATTACACTTAAATGATCGACGGCTGTTACCAATAATGTCGCTGTATCCTTCTCTCCTGTTTCTCTCTCTATCAGGTTGCTATAAAGAATGTCCCCAAGGTAGGCTCAATCTGCCAGGTGCTGGTGCAGCTCCCACACGTTTTCCAGATGTTTAAGGCTGACACATTCATGGACCAGGATGCCAGGTTAGAAGGGTGTTATTTTATTAACTGAACACTAGAGTGAGCTCTCTACCAAATCACTCTACTGATCTGTCGCCTGCCGACAGAGTCCTCTGTTATAATATAAATCCCTGTGTGTTTTATTAGTAAACTCGGAACAAACATGGATCAAAAACTGAATACAGAGCAGAGGCTTTAAAACAAAACCCGCAAATCTTTAAATGCCTGCTTATGACACCCTTTAATTCTGAGGGATTGTGTACACTCTATGTCCAGATGTTTGTGGACACACCTTCTAATGAACGCATTCAGCTACTTTAAGTTGCACTTATTGTATGAAAATTCATACAGCATGTCTTGTCCCTGTAGAGAAGTACTGCCCACAGACTCTGAAACGTGTTTTCTGGAATGATGGTGCTCCATCAAGCACTTTTGGAATGAGTTGGGGATGAGGTGGGGTGGCAATCATCCAGCATCCTGACCTCACTAATGTTCCTGTCACTGGATGCAATGAAATCCTCACAGCAATGCTCCTGAATCTAATAGAAATCCGTCTCTGCACAACAGAGACATTTATTCCTACAAAAGCAGGATAAACTTTGTTAAATACCCTCGATTTTAGAAGAAACGATGAGCAGGTGTCTCGATACTTTTGTGACTGTATTTCCTATTTTGCTCCAGATTCCAGTTCTTTGTGGAAAAGGTTCTCCCACAGTACAGAGACTCTGTCATGTCCCACACGCTGATCTATGTGCCAAGCTATTTTGACTTTGTTCGGTTGCGAAACTTCATGAAGAAGGAGGACGTCAGCTTCTGCAGCATCAGCGAGTATTCCAAACAGTCTGAAGTTTCACGAGCTCGGCATCAATTCCAGATTGGAGAGAAACAATTCCTGCTCTTCTCAGAGAGATTCCACTTCTACAAGAGGTCTGTCTTTTGTGTCTGATAATAATTTGTAATATTAGGGGCGGAGTTTGAGTGACTACATTATGAACCGGTAGGGCTGGGCAATATATCGATATTAATATTTATAGTGAGATATAAATAACAAGCTATGGGCTGATGTTCTGTTTCAGTCTTGTGGAAAACCTCGCTTTTCTCCGTCCCCTGCTCTCAGCTCCTCTTTTACGCTGCTGGATTAAGGTCGAATTTCAGTGTGTTTTAATATAGTTACAAAGAAGGTTATGCTTTATTGTATTTCATGTCTCACCATTCAGCTAAAATATATAGTTATATGATTTGTTTGAGCAGGCAAGGGTGATGGGGAAAAGGTGCATGAGTAACAGGGATGAGCACAGCCTTCAGAGAATTGCTAAACTCAAGAATATGAGAGCTTCACAAGTCTCCAGGAAAGAAGTGACAGCTGCAGCATTCCAAATATCAGGCCCCTCCTGAAGCAGAGACAGCAAAAGCTTCCTAAATATAAACTAGGGACAACGTAAGACATAGATGAAGATTATGAGCTCATATTAATAATTAAATGTGACTGAGTTAATTAAATATTAAAGATCAGAACTAACGGCACATGAAAGTCAAAATGTGTTGCAAATTCAACACTTCACACTTAAAATGTAAAGCTATACGTGATACTGGGGTGAAAATGTAACTTCAGGGCTTGGTCAAGACCATGAGTTTAATTCTTTCTGTTGGATAACCCTGATTGGCTGCTGACAGTTAAAAACATCTGTGCAGCATCCACAAGGAGATTTGAGCACTTAATGCTTCAATCTGCTGACGAGCTTTATGGAGATGCTCATTTCTTTTCCCAACCGGACTCAGCACCTGCCCACAGCACCAATATGCCTTATGTTCTTGTTCTTTCGGCTGCTCCCTTTAGTGGTCGCCACAGTGAATCATCTGCCTGATCTCCTTTATAGTTTTGGCACAAGTTTTACCCCGCATGCCTTTCCTGACGCAACCCTCACCATTTATCCGGGCTTGGAACCAGCCCCAGTAGTGCACAAAGTACACCCCTAATGGCTGGTTTACCAATATGCCTTATATATCTATAAATATTCTGGATTTCTGATTTTCGTGAGCTACAGTTTATCTTTTTAAATTAAATTATAATACTCCCTGAGATGCACTAGTGTGCATTATGTATTTATGTACCTTATTATGCATGCGTTTTAATTTTCATGTAATTCCATTAATTATTTATTATTAATCTATTAATCAAAGCATTCGTTCAATTAGTCTCTCTAAGCATGTTTGAAAAAAGCACATTAGGGGGTCATGTGATGTGGCTTAATCAGGTTCTTGTGATGTAGGACGTGGTCCATCAGGCTTTTCTTGCTTTGTATGATGCCACAGCAGCTAGTGGGAGCATCAACAATTAAAGATCGCCGCCCACTGCCCTGTAATAGTTACTGATGCAGCAGAAATGAATTTCATCCACTTGGGGGCGCAACAGCTAGGTTTTATTTTAACAGCAAAGTGTAATTCATCCATCAAATAGTTATTGTTGGACAGATACTTTGTTATGCAGATTCTAAATCTCTCTCTCTCTCTCTCTCTCTCTCTCTCACTCTCTTTCTCTTTCTTTGTTTCATCAGATACACCATAAAAGGAATTCACAGCCTGATATTTTATGCCCTGCCCACCTACGCTCACTTCTACAGTGAGGTGTGCAACATGCTGCAGTCCAATACCAGTTCCACCTCTCACACCTGCACAGCCCTGTACTCTCGCTATGACGCACAGAGACTGGCAGCCATTACTGGCGCTGAACGTGCAGCCCAGATGACCCAGTCCAACAAATCCGTTCATCTGTTCATCACCGGAGAGGAGAAGAGTGTGTGAATAGTAGTGCCCCTCATTTTTTAAAGAACATGGATGCTCTTCAAACTGCTCCTCACAATTGTTTGTTTAATATTGGATTCCAGTTTGAAATGCTCCAGTACTTTTTCCTGAACCCACACAGTGAGATTTGATACTTTGTCTTGTGATGGAAGATTTACACTTTTATAAGATGTTTACCCTTCGTCCACCTCCTTCTTCTTTACAGACAAAAGTAAACTCCACATTCAGATACATTCTGTCCCACTGTTGTAATTATTGGTCATTTAAAAAACATTTTAGACCCAAAATATTCCCAGAACTCCAGTAAAAGTGTGTCAGACATGCAGTGTTTTCAAAACCATTAGCTGTAATATGTTTCTACGAGGGGCTTTTAGAGGTTCAGATGTCAGACATTTCGATTCACTGTGAACAATTCTGTCTGGCTTTCTTTAGAACAGAGCATTTTACACCAAATCTGCTCTGAGACCCCCTACTAAGCTTAGACCCCATTTATACCTGGTCACATCATGTGACTAGTATCTGGATTGTATCTTTATAAGATTAGAAGCACATGCATTTACAGTGCATGTATTCATAACCCACTTTTCCCACATTTTTTCATAAAACATCCACGAACGGAGATGTTTTATTGGGATTTTGTGTGATGCACCAACACGACATAGCAAGTAATTATTGAAGTGAAGTGAAAAGAAAATGATGCAAAAACGTTTTTGAACATTTTCAGCAGTGTGTTGTGCACTTATTCAGCCCCACTGAGTCAATACTTTGTAGGACCTCCTTTCAATGCAATTACAGCAGCAAGTCTTTTGAGGTATGTTCTTATCAGCTTTGCACATCTAGAGGATTAATTTTTTTGCACTAAACCTCCAACTCAGATTGAATTTAGAGCAGCTGCGAACAGTAATTCACAGATTCATAGTGGGATTTAGGTCTGGACTTTAATTGGGCCATTCTAACACATGAATGTTTGATCTAAATCATTCCATCGTAGCTCTGGCTGTATGTTTAAGGTCGTTGTCCTGTTGGAAGGTGAACCTCTGCCCCAGTCTCAAGTCTTTTGCTGCCTATAACAGATATTCCTCCATGAAACTCTGAGCAGCTTCCATGTCCCTGGTGAAGAACAGCATCCCCACATGATGCTGCCACCACCACGTTTCATGGTGGGGATGGCGTGTTCAGGATGATGTAGTGTTAGGTTTCTGCCACACATATTGTTTTGCATTTAGGCCAAAAAGTTCACCTTTGGTTTCATTTGATTTGAGTACATTTTTTCACAGATTTGCTGTGTCCCCTACATGGCGAGTGGTAAACTGGCTTGCTTTCAAAAATATGTTGGCAAAGCTTCTTGCCAAACATCCATAAAGGCCGGATTTGTGGAGTACACATCTAATAGTTGTCCCGTGGATAGATTCTCCCACCCGAGCTATGGCCCTCTGAAGCTCCTCCAGCTTGACCATGTGACTCTTTGCTGCTTCGCTAATTAGGGGTCTCCTTGCCTGGACTATTACTTTATGTGTACGGCCATATCTTGGTAGGTGACCCATTTTGCACACATGGAATAAGGCATTCATTGCATTGTACTGCTTCAGAATCCCATCACACACCCTGCAGATATTTATAGTCTGAACATCCTTGCGCGATGCCATCTGCAGGAGCCTGAAACTACTTCCCCCTTAGGTCACTATTTTTATCTGACGAGCTTATCTGTTTTCATTAAATTGTGTTTGCATGTATTTTTATGTGACCTGGCTTTGTCCAGATATAGTCCATGCTCAAGATAGATGACGTGGCCAGGTGTAGAGGGATCATATTTCATTTATTATTATTATTATTAATTTTATTTTTTACATCTGAAGGACTTTTTAAAATATCTTTAATTTTGGGATTTATCTCAGGCACTGGAATTTTCTTCTGCACTTCTTTGCTCATGCTGCTCTTCTACCTGTTAAGAAATAACAGCTGTGTGTCCCAGTATTTCAGGGGCAGAATTAGTTAGTATTCAGATAAAACTGTGACACATAATGATGGACGCACTGAAATGAGCACAGAAAGATGTAAATATCAAAATACACACTGGCCGTCAACAAATCGGTGCTCAGGTACAAAGCAGTTCAGTAGTAAAGTTTGGTTGGAGTTTGCTTCTTAACATAAAGGTCCCACAGTCTGAGCTTTTTATGTCATGAGTTTGGAAGCTGTGTTTCATAACCAGTCATAATTCATTTCCATACACATGGCATTACAGGACCAAAAATGGTGTCTTTAAGGCTGATGCACACTATTTTTCCAAATATATGTGGACACCCCTTCTAATGAATGCATTCAGCTACTTTAAAGTTGTTGACGTGTGCAAATGCACACACAGAGCAATCTAATACTTTTGGCATGAGGTGGGGTGTTGGTCCTCCAACTTGCTGACCTGACTCCAGTTCCTGTGGCTTAATGCAATCAGTTCCGAGACCTAATAGAAAGCCTAGACAGTAGATATGGTTAAGAAACAAAACGAACGAATGAGCAGGTGACCCAATACATTTGTGTGTAATGTAAACGTGACCCTCTTCTGATTTCAGCTCCTCTCTCTAGAGAAGCTGCCCGAGCAAGCATTTCACAATCCTGTCAATACAATCGATGGTGCCAGTGCTTCTGCAACACACAAACACACTAATCCCACTAAGGACACATTTGAAGGGGGGATTGCTGAAGACTCCCCCTCGCCTTTCTGGTCCTTCGCTGTTGGACACCGTTTTTACAGACACCTTTTCATGTGAGAACTGACCAATAGGAAAGCCACTTATTGCCACTCATGCTGGACAGTCTTAACTTAGGCCTTAAAGGACCTAAAACATTAAATTGGACTTAATATTTAGTCCATACATGGGAACTAAAACTTTTTTGACATAATATCTAATGTAAAGCTGTTTTTACATTGTGATGGAATTTTTGGACAGATGGACCAATAGAAATGCTCCAAAATGTTTTGGAATAAAATCTATTTTTCTCCTGTTTTCTCCACCTGTATGAGAGGCAGTGTTTATTAGGACAAAAGTTTGTGCTGTCCAGAATTTTGCAGCATTGCTGTGAGGAGCTGATTGCATTAAGCAAAAATTGTTAGTGAGGACAGAATGATCACTCCACCTCATCCCACAAGTACTGGCTGGAGAACCATCATTGGAGAGAACACATTTCCATGCTTCACAGCTCAATGCTGGGGTGCTATATATGGCATCACATGGTGCCAATAGGTTCATGTTCATCTGTTCCAAATAGTCCTATTCTCTTGTAATGGGTGCAATTCAATTAAATGGGAGTAGTCCATCTTTTTCTCTGCATACTTTATTAGTTTATGGTCAGGAACTTCAATGGTCAGGACCACCACACTGCAGGTGTTATGTATTATGTGGGTGGTGGATCATTCTCAGCACTGCAATAAAGTGCAGTCTCCATAAGTTGGAGTGGCAGAACTAATCATCTTACTGACGCTCTTGTGTGGATAAGAGCAATCAATTCCTCCGCACAGCAATGCTGCAACTTCTACCTGTAAGTCCTTCCCAGAAGAATGGAGGCTGTTTCTGCTTCTTATAGCTTTGATTTCACATGTGATTTGTTATTGCAATATTAGTCTGAAAAACATTTGAGAGGTGTTTGTTGGAATACGCAGATGTGCGTTTCTTTAGCTGTGTGAGCTGAAGAACCTCAGATCTTCAGGATGTTTGGAAGAAACAAAGCAGGCCAGTTTTAACCATGTGACCATCAATGAAAGGATGATCCACAGATGAATGGATGAGCAAAACGATAAACGGTCTGGTGATGGATGGATTGATTAATGCAATAGAAGGCAGGAAGAATGAATGTGTGGATGACGGAACAGGTAGATGGTCAGATGAATGAATGGAATGATGGGCAGCTGATGAATGAATGAAAGGATGGACATAGGGTTGATGGATGAACAATGGAAGGATGGACCTAGAATAGGTGTTTTAAGAATGAACATAAATGGTGGATTATATAAACAGAGCGAAGTCATGTGCATGGAAGAATGGTGGGATGAACAAAAAATTGAAAGACGGTTATAGTGACAGAATAATGAACAGATCTGCTGGAGCTACAGTGTGTTTGATTCAGTTGGATGATCAGAGTTCAGTGCAGTTCATTCTTCACTGAACCCTAATGCAGGTGTGCTTTCTGAAGCAGGCTTCTTCATCCATAGACTCGTTTATTGTGTTCTTTCGCTCCAGCACCCTTTCTTTTTCAGGATCCACTGTGACACCCCACCAGACAGTCGATGGCCGGACTTGGCTGCCCCCTCTGGTTTATAATTAGCTCCTCTTTGACGTGTTGCTGGTAAGTGGGAGTCTTGGGTGAAAAGTTTGGCTGCATGGAAGCTTTGTTTGGTGATCAGATGTTGATCAGTGGAGCTGAGTGGACATTAAAAGCTAAAAATAAGCAAGAACATTTAAGCAGGAAAACAAATGTTTGGTACTTCTTGCATATCTACTGACCAAGATATCATTTACCCCATCTTCAGCTGTGAAAACGTGTTAGCCCCCTAGATGATGCCCCCGAACTGAAGAGTTCAATCTGGATCATTGGACAATAAACAGTTAACCAGCCTTGATTTAGGACAGTTCTGCTCAATTTAAACCTCCAGGCTTTTAAACCAGGTTGCCCAGTCAGACACGTCATTCCACAGAGAAAAGAGATTCCTGAAAGCCACAGGTTGTGGAGTGTATGATCAGTGTTCCCAAGAGTGAATGACAGTCCATGAAGAACATCTAAAAACGACTGCCATTTGTTTCTCCAACTAGGGTCAGCTTAGTCCTTTGAGCATCAAGTACTGCTTGGCTTGACCCACCATCCCTCAAATCACAAGGAAGACATGCATCCAGACTCTTTTCTGTCCCGGTACCAAAATGGTGGAACAAACGTACCCTGGGCGTCCGAACGGCTGACTCACTTGCTGTCTTCAAACACAGACTGAAGACCCATCTCTCTACTCAACTCCTCAAAGTTTATATTTGTACTGAATCTTGTTGGTCTCTGATCTGATATGATTCGACAGCATCTAAGCCTGAGGAACCATCAGATTCTAGCCTCTTCTGACTAACTAAGGATATCTGAGTGAACAGCAAAGCACTTTTGTAAGTGATGGCAGATCAGCGTGACAGAAACCATTGCTAACCAAGAATAATGTGAATGCTTGGCTCCAGTTCATGAAGGAACACCCAGATGATCGTCCTGAGGAGGAGCAATGCATTTGGATCCTAAATCAGGTTCACGCCAACTGTTTTTGTGGATCACCAACAACAGCCTCAGGTCGGAGGAAAGAGTTCTGTCTGCGCTGATATGTGTGAACCACTGGAAGAAGTGATCTGAGAGTTTGTTGATGCCATACAAGCACACAGCACATATCCAGCATGTTTGACACCTGCTGACCACTCTAGGTCCAGTACTGTGGAAAGTTATACATCAACAAGCATGGCTATGAAAAATCCTTGTTCTGTGTGTTTGTGCTGCAAACCATGGGTGATGAATGTGGAGTCGACTGATGGTGATGAGTCTGTCGAGGACCATTGGTGATGAATGTATGGTTGATGGACAGTGATTAGTGTGTAGTGGACCATCAGTGATGAATGTGTAGTTGACCAACTCTGACTGCATGAAATATTCAACTCTCTTTTTGACGTACTCTTCATCCTCTATCTTTTTGCTTTCTCTTCTCTCTTCCTTTCTTTTTCCCTCCTGTTCTCTTTTTTTTGTCCATCATTCCCCTCTGTCTCACTCTCTCTCAATCTATTTCACTCTCTTTCCTCTCATTTATCATAATGTAGGAAGCCTGTTACCTTGGAAACCTTCCTGTGATGCCCCCATGCAGCTGTGCGTGTGTGCGTGTGCGTGTGTGTGTGTGTGTGTGTGTGTGTGTGTTTCTGAAACAATAGGACCCTCAAACAGGTGAGGTTATAAACACGGCTCAATTTTCTCTCTGTAACAAATGAGGGAATCTTGTTAACCTGATTGACCTTTTAAGATGAGATCCAAACTGAAGCTTCTCTCTTCTGATATAAAATCTGACCTGTTGACCTCTGAACAGCCTCCTAAGGACATCCAACTGGACACTCAGATAGATAGACAGACAGACTGTTAGATAGACGGATGCATGTATGTGTTTTCTGAAATCATCTACATCATTGTTTCAATTTGACGGCTGCAGTTTACCCTCTCCAGACCACGACATCAGAACGCTCAGTGTTTCTATGGCAACCGAGACAAGGCTGACTCACTAAATGACTTGAAAGCTCTTAATTCTCTCTCTGCCTGAAAAAAAAAAAAAACAGGAGGGAGAGAGAAAGCTGTTTATAGAATACTATTTATATCACTGTTGTCACAGAAAAAAAAGTGTATTTCCATGTTTGTCATTTGTCATTATTTGACGTAATGTAAATCTGCCAGTTCTGCTTTATTTTGTAAATGATGAATGGACCAAGAGAAATGCTCTAAATGCTCTATGATATTGAATTAAAAAATAAAAATAATAATAATAAAAAATAAAATAATAATAATAATAATAATAATGACTTCCATTAACCCTTACAGCCCTAGCTATACAATTTGTGTGTCTTTGGTGGTTTTTTTGACATTTCCTATTTTTTTGTAATAACATAGTAATTACATGAGATGAGATTACATGAGTCGAGTCACATGATGATATCTTTATGGAAGGCCTTTGGCTTCCTAAATATGTAATTACTTGATGTATACATACTATCAGAAGTTTAATATCTTGATGAAAGTGACCAAGGTGTCAAATGTTGCCAAATGCCTGTTTTGGGTTTTTTTTACTTATTTTTAAATGTAGAGACTTGAAACTGAAAAAGGTTAGATTTCTGAACAAAAAGTTGCAGATTGGTGTCTATAAGTTGAGAATCAAAATAATATTGTGATATTTTATAATATAGCTTATTACTGTGACAAAATATATGAAAACATTCAGGTGGTCTTCATTTTTTGGAAGATTTTGTCACTTGGATCCATGCTGCCCTATCCAGTCACTAGCTCAGGTAATAAAAACTGCTTTATTATATCGGATTTTAAAACAGTTATAAATTTCACAAAAGTATGATATTCCACAATGAATTACTCACAGATGCTTCACTGCACCACAACAAAATTTGGAGATATGGGGATTTAGCAAAATAGCGAAAAATAGATAAAAATGTTGCTGTATAGAATATACAAGAAATACAGAACAGAGACACCGAAATTGGAGTAGCACAAATGCTTGTAGTAAGAGTGAGAGTGAGTGTGAAAAAGTGGGATAAAGATTTGTGAAAAGTCATTTGTAAAGTGACGACTGTAAATGGTTTTCCGTCCTGATGTTGGGAAAGAGTTACGACTGACGCTTTTTCTGCTTTGTGCTTAAAACAGACCTTCAACAGCTGCCAGAAGCCTCCACTGACTGATTATAACAGCTTTAAATGCTTTGGCCTCATAGTTGCAGAAGCGTGCGAGAGACAGATGAGAGCAGAGGGACAGGTGGAGACTGGGGACAGAACTGCCAGAGGTCAGATGTTGTTTCTGAGGGCCAATTCAGCCATGGTCTTTAAAATGTCACCAACTAATTGCTCTTAATGGTGACAGTAATTGAAGTGGTCTCATCTAACAATCACAGACGTTAATGGCGAGCCGCACTGCCATTAGTCTGACAATCAACGTCTCGATGCCGCAGGATCATTCTCTCTCTCTCTCTCTCTCTCTCTCTCTCTCTCATTCTCCCTCTATCAGATTTCATCCGTCTATCCTTCCTTCCATCCACCCGTCCATTCATTCATTAATCCATCAGCAATCCATCCATCTATCCACCCTTTCATCCACCTGTCCACCCATCCTTCCCTTCACCCATCCCTAATCCCTGCATCTATCCATCCATCCTTCCATTCCCCCATTCACCATCCATCCGTTACCAACCCAACTACCCATCTTTCTCGTCGCCCACTCTTTCGTTAAGCCGTCTCCAGCCATCCATCTGTTCATCCATCCACCTGTGCTTCTGTCCTTCTATCCTTTAGCCATCCACCCACTCATAAATCCACACATCCTTCCATCCACCCAACACCAATTCGTTTTTGTTTCCATATCTGCACTGCATCCGGAGAGTATTCAACCAAACCCGCCAATGACAACGTGAGAAGAGTTTGTTTGAAATCTTTGCAAAGTTCTTAAATGTAAAGACACTCAGAATTGAGCTCAGGTGCGTCTTGTTGTCACTGATCATCCTTCAGATGTTGCTACAGTTTGATTGGACACCTGTGGTAAATTGATTGGACATGATTTGTAAACAAAACCCTGTTTATTTAAGGTCCCGCAGTAGACAGTGCAGGTCAGAGCACAAACCAAGCCATGAAGTCTAAGGAAGTCAAAGGTGCTTCAACAAAGTATTGAGCAGAGGCTGTGAACATGTTTTTTATCTAAATTTGCAAAACAAATTTTCACTTTGTCGCCCAGGATATTGTGTGTATTTTGAGTGGAAAATGACTCATCAGATCTTGAGGAATAAAAGATGATATAAATTCTGTACATATTTGAGAACAAAATAACACAACATTCACTGAAAACCAAAATCAACAACCCATGAAGGGCTAGACTCAAGTTCATGTTGAAAATCAAAGTAAAACATCATAAGCTCCTCCTATTTCCATGAAAATCCCCACGTCAACTGACTTTCTGAGTATTTCATGATGTTACTCAGCAGTGTTTATGGCCCCCACACGCCTGTATGCACTCTCTGCAATGTCTGGGCAGGCTGCTGATAAGACGGCAGAAGGTGTCCTTGGGGATGTCCTCCCAGACCTGGATCAGAACATCAGTGAGCTCCGTCTGAGGCATGATTTGGTGGCAACGGATACATACCAGATGTTCTCAGTTGGATTGAGATCTGGAGAGCATAAGGGCCATCAGTGCTTTGATCATCCAGGAACTGCCTACACACTCTGGCCACGTGAGGCCGGACATTGTCCTGCACCAGGAGGAACCCTGGGCCAAGTGCACTAACATAAGGTTTGACCATGACTCCATGAGATTTAATTTTAGCACCTAACAGCATTCAGGGTACCAGTGGCCATCACAGGGAGGGTGTGGATATGAATCCCCAGACCTCCACTGACCTACCAAACCAGTCATGCTGGATAATGTTGCAGGCAGCATAACGTTCACCACAGTTGTTCCAGACTCGTGTCTGTCATGTGCTCAATTTGAACTTGGTCACTTTGCAGGGCTCCAGCAGTGCTCCTCATGTTCCTCCACACATAACGGAGCAGATATGCAGGATGCCCTTCTACAGCCATGTACTCCTCTTCTTTTCTAATAGCCTGTATCCTGGTATCGCCTCCATGCTCTTAAGACACAGCAAACCTTCTTTCAACAGCACAGGTGAATGTGCCATCCTGGAGAAAATGGATCACCTTTGCCATCTGAATGGGCTGGAGGCACCATTGCCTGCAGTAGTACCAGTACTGTAGTGACAGGGGAGAAGAATCAGTCGAAAAAGATAAGGATGGACCTTTCCCACCAAAAGAGCTCTGGTTCTTGAACTGGTTCCTTATGGGATTATAAGAACCATTCTGCTTTTACACCAGTTTTAGTGGAACCAAGGATATGTCACAGAATGTCATCCTCAGAGGGTGCTGCCCAGTGTCAGTAAATGGAAATGAGAAGATGGCAGAGCATATGGACTACCTGCAAGCATTTGTGCTGTTTGAGAAATTTGTATTTAGACACATCCACAGAAGAACCTACTAATCTTTGGTTCCCGCTTTTTAGTTTCCGGAACCTATTTTTATTGGTGGAAATGCACAGAATGGTTCAAAATTGTGTTCATGAACTGGAACGGAACCCATTCCATGTCGGTGGGAAAGGCCAGGCTGCAAAACCACACCCTTTTTGGGGGTTGCCTTGATGGTACCTCTGCGGGGCAACTGTTGTCACTTGTTGCTGTTGCAGACTTCAGGCAACCTGAAAGCTACAGGCTGAGTGTGAGGATGATGATGGACAGATGGACAAGAGGACAAAAGGACGCTTAGAGGGAGTGACCGACAGATGGGGAGAGGTGTGTCAAGTATAGCGACACGTGCTTGTGTTTTTAACCAGCAGTGTGAACAGGCGCATGGCAACAGCCGTAACCATGGTGAGGCAGGATGCAAGGATGCATGGAAGGCAACACACACACACACACACACACACACACACCTGCTGTGAGACCAGCACATTTTCCTCATTCATTACAACATTCTCTCTCTTTCCCTCTCTCCCTCCCTCTCCCCTTCTGGTTGTGTGCTAAAACTGGTTTCCTGTAATGGTCCAAATCTAATGAAAGCTGATGTCCATCAGGAAGTGCATTAATATCAGTGCTCTCGCAGATTGTCAACAAAGTGCATTCAGATCCATCAGCATCAGCATCTCACCACAGCCTGGTCCTGCAGATCTACACACTGCAGAACACTCTCTGTTGGACTCTACAATCTACAGATTCATGGTTCTAGACTCTAGAAGGTTGAGCTCCATAATGATTTTTTTGGATTTGTTTTGTATTGATTCTAGACCCTAGAGGACAAAGGCTCTGTACTGAATCTAGAAGACTAAGCTGTGTAGAGCAGTGGTTTTCAACCTGTGAGTCACACTTATAGCTTTCACATCTCATATCTAAACTACTGTATATAAATCTAAACTTGTACATGCATCTGACAAAAATATTCAGAAAAATTCAAAACTGTGTATTCTATAGACCTTAACTCCATATTGATTCTGGACTGTAAACAACTAAGCTCTGTATTAATTCTGGAGTCTATAGGCCTAAACTCTGAACTGTTTTGATTCTGAACTCTAGAAGACTAAACTCTGAATTAATTCTGGTTAATATTCTATTTTTATTCATAATGTGCTGTGGATGCTGCCTGTGTTGTGTTTTCATCTATAACGAGTAGAACTGCTTCTGACTGGATTGGACTCTAAAGGTTAATCTCATTACAGTTATATCCCACTGTTTGGAAATGAATTTTTAATTTAGCTGTGCAGTGGACGGTTCTGCACTGAACACATTTCTCACAATTATGAGTCAATACTACTACTACCACTACTACCGCTATTACTACTACAACTACTACCACTACTACCACTATTACTACCACTACTACCACTACTTTTACTACCACTACTTCTACTACTATTACTACTACTATTACTACTACTACTACTACCACTACTACCACTATTACTACCACTACTACCACTACTACTACTACCACTACTTCTACTACTATTACTACTACTACTACTACTACCACTATTACTACCACTACTACTACTACTACTTTTACTACCACTACTTCTACTACTATTACTACTACTACTACTTCTACCACTATTGCTACCACTACTACCACTACTTCTACTACCACTACTACCACTATTACTACTACTACTACTACTACTACTTCTACTACAACTACTACCACTACTACCACTACTTCTACTACTACCACTGCTTCTACTACTACTACCACTATTACTACTACAACTACTACCACTACTACCACTACTTCTACTACTATTACTACTACTACTTCTACCACTATTGCTACCACTACTACCACTACTTCTACTACCACTACTACCACTATTACTACTACTACTACTACTACTTCTACTACAACTACTACCACTACTACCACTACTTCTACTACTACCACTGCTTCTACTACTACTACTACTACTACCACTATTGCTACTACTACTACTACTACTATTACTACTCTACTTCAATGACTACTAGTATTACTACTACTACTACTACTATTAGAACTACTACTACTACTAATGTTACTACTACTACTACTACTATTATTACTACTACTATTACTACTAATATTACTACTACCACTAATGATAATAATAATAATAATAATAATAATAATAATAATAATAAAATTTGCACTAATAATAATTTATTTGCACTCCAGTCATATCAAAAACAACAACAACAATAATAATAACAATAGTATTTTGATATTATTATTATTATTATTATTATTATTATTATTGTTGTTGTTGTTATTTCTTATAGTAATAGTAATAATAATAGTAATTATACTCATTTAACCCACTGTGTTATGCACACGTGGTAATTAGACCTCTGCATTTTACCCACCCACACACAGTGTGTCACATACACAGTAGTGAATTCACACACCAGGGGGCAGTGAGCATATGTGCCCGGACTGGTGGGCAGCTATCCTCAATGCCCAGAGAGCAACTGGGGAGTTCAGTGCCTTCAAGGGCACTTGAATCATGTCCTGCCAGTTCAGGGATTCGAACCGGTGACCTTCACTAATCACAAGGCTACGGCTGCTAATAATAATACTTATCATCATCATCATCATAATCATCATCACTATTATTATTATTATTATTATTATTATTATTATTATTATTATTATTATTATTATTATTATTATTATCATCATTATTATATGTGTATTACTATTTATCATCATTCTATTATTATAATCCTTATATTATTAATAATATTAATAATAATAATAATAAATATTGCTGTCATTATTTATTATTATTATTACTATTTTTATTTTAGTACTATTAGTAGTAGTATTATTATCATGATTATTAAAATCATTGTTATTACTGTAATAATAATAGCAATAACAATATTATTATTATTATTATTATTATTGTGTGTATTATTATTATTATTGTTATGATGATGATGATGATGAGTGATGATGATGAAGGGAGCATGTCTGGGGCTGTATATGTTTATTTCCCCCCGTGCTGAGGCTGCAGTGGTTTGTTCTTCCTGTTTAACGGCTGTGTTTGGGTTGGTCACAATCAGAGCATCATGGCGATTAGTGGTGAAGTAACGATTATTTACTCCTCTCTCTCTCTCTCTCTCTCTCTCTCTCTCTCTCTCTCTCTTCCTCTTCTCTTTCTCTCTTTATCTCCCTATCTCTTCCTCTCTCTCTCTCTGCCTCCTTTCTTTCTTTCTTTCTCTCTTCTCTCTCTCACTATCTTCCTCTCTCTCACTCATTCTCTATCTCTGTCTCCTCTCTTTCTCTTTCTATTTCACTCTCCTCTCTATCTCTCTTCCCCCTTCTCTTTCTCTCTCTCTTCCCCCTCTCTCTCTCTTCCCCTTATCTCTCTCTCTCTCATTTTCTCTCTTTCTCCTCTCTCTTCCTCTTCTCTCCTCTCTCTCTCTCTCTCTCTCTTCCCACTTCTCTCTCTCTCTCTCTCTCTTCCCCACTTCTCTCTCTCTTTGCTCTCTCTCTCTCCTCTCTCTCTCTCTCTCTCTCTCTCTCTCTCTCTCTCTCTCCCACACTTCTCTTTCTCTCTCTCTCTCTCTCTCTCCCTCTCTCTCTCTTCCCCACTTCTCTCTCTCTCTTTCTCTCTCACTCACTCTCATGCTCTCCTCTAACACTCTCCTCTCTCTCTCTTCCCACTTCTCTCTCTCTCTCTATTTATCTCTCTCTCTCTTACTTCTCTCTCTCTCCTCTTTCTCTCTCTCTCTCTCTCTCTCTCTCTCTCTCTCTCTCTCTCTCTGGGGCATTAGTGTTGCTCTGTATTTGGGGGCTGTGGCTGTGTTGTGTGTTGTGTGTTCTCACTCCACTTCCTCTGACAGACTGTCACTCCAGACACTGACCGTTAATAACGTTACTGACCGGACCGAACAGACTGGACCTCAGTCCGGGTTAACTGTCGCCTTCTCAGAGTCTCTCTGAGCTTCACATTTACAGATGTGGTCCATGTAGAGTTTTCAGATTGAACTCCTGATCCACAGCTGCGGTGAGGAGACTCAGCCCGGCTGCGTTTCCCTCAGCAGGACTCTTTTCATATCAACAGTATAAGATGCCATTTAGAGCCCCCCGTCTCAGGGGACCCTGCTTTTACACTATATATCCAAATGTTTGTGGACACACCTTCTGATGATTGCCTTCAACTATTTTAAGCTACACCTATTGCTGACACTAATGTGCAAATGCACACACAGCTCGTCTGGTCCCTGTAGAGAACTACTGCCATGAGCCTACTGGCACCATGTTAAATGCCAGTCGTGGGCTGGAGGGGTATAAAGACCCCCATCATTGAGCTGTGGAGCAGTGGAGCTGTATTCAGTGAAACGATGGCGCTCCATTCAGTACTTTTGGAATGAATTGGGGGAGTTGGGGGTGAGGTGGGGGGTGAGTGTCCAGCCTACTGACCTCACTAAAGCTCTTGATGCTGAATGTTTTTGTAAGTCGCTCTGGATAAGGGCGTCTGCTAAATGCCACAAATGTAAATGTAAATGTAAATGAATGTAAACACCCCTGATTGAACTCCCATATTAATATCTAGCTTTATTCGATTTTTTAGACTTTATTTAATATCTAGCTCTGTTAGAGCAGAGAAAACAGTCAACTGGAAAGGAAGCCAGCTCTGGCACATGTGTAAATAGGGCCGGGTGAAATCCCCTCATTTTTAATTAAGATTTTTTTTCTTTTCATTCTATTTTCTCCTTCTAATTTTACGTTTCATTTTTCTTTTAGGAAAATATGCTTCGTCAAATACGCAGCCGTGTGTAAATCATCTATAAAACATCTGTAAAGCTCTCGTTTTTGGGAGTCTTCCTCCATTAATCTGCATTAAACTCTCTTACACTTCCTGTTTCTGAGCCGTTTGGGCCGATTGGGCCGAGGTTGATCGTGTTTATTTGATTTTTCACCACACTGCTCTTTTGACACAAGTATTTGGACACCTGCTTTATTCCTAGTGTCTGAAAGCAAGCATATTAAAAGAGTCTCGACTGTCCTGGAAGGACTTTCTACTAGATGTTGGGACATTGCGGGGTTTTGTGTTTTTGATTTTGATTGCATTCAGTGAGGAGAGCTCTAATGCGGGCAGGATTTTGAATGCTCACCACCCCACCTCGTCCAGAACTCAGCCCAAAAGTACTGAATGGAGCTCCATCAGAGAACACAGTTCCACAGCTAATTGCTGGGGGCTTTATACCCTTCTAACCCACACTTGGCATTAGACCTGGTGCCAATAGGTTTGTGTTTATCTGCTACAGAGTATTATTCTGCTGGCAGTACTTCTCTACAAGGACTACACAGGCTACGTGTGCATTTGCACATCTGTTTCAGCAACAAGTGCAAAGTAAAGTAGTTGAATGCATTTATTCAAAGAGGTGTCTACAAATTTTTGGATATACATGTTGTACATGTTGGCTTACTGAAAGGTTGCCGAGGTTGCTTTCTTCTGCCACGTCCCACCTGTTGGACGCCTGCTGCGGTGCCCCGGTGTGTTTAATTGATTGGCATTTCGGCTGTGTTCTCTAATAGCCCGAGTGGGAGATGTAAAAGCACACTCTTGTGTGCGAGTGTGGGCGAGGAACAGCAATCAGAACCTATGAAATGTGTTGGTACTTGCTGTGTGTTCGTCACTGCTGTTCAGCGTTACCGTGGCAGTTTGTCACCATTGGAAAAAGCTCTCGCCAGGCATGGATTCCTCTTCAGCTCCCACACGCTCGCCCACAACCAGCCTACACACACCACTGTAGACAGACACTCCAGCTGTTCAGAAGAGAGGCTGAGCTGGCACACACCTCACTAAACCAGCTGACTTACATCCTGTCCGATAAGTCGGTCACGATGAACTACGTCATTACTTAATCAGACGATATGTTCATGCACATATTTGCTGGCCTCAGTAATGTCCATCGTCTTTGTTTACTTAAGAACGAACGTCACCAGGCCCCGATTGGCGTAGCAGGCAAAGGCGCTACCACTATGATCCTGGGCTCGCTGGTTTGAATTCAGGTTCATGCTGCTCACCATCGGCTGCAGGAGTCAAGAGGGAGAGAAGTTGGCTTGCTCTCCCTCTGGGGTTGGGTAGATGGCGCTCTTCCCACATCTCACAAGTGCGCTGCTGGCCGACTTTCGTCCATTGTTTCAGATCTGGGGATCCGGCGTTCTCCTCCGAGCGCGATTGGCTGCCTGGTAACGATACAAATGGCAGCAGTTCGAAAAGGCGATCGTCACTCGGATGAAATGTGGACGATTTCTCCCCCCTAGTGTCGAGAGCAGGGCATGTGATGTGGGAGGTTACTTCGGGGGACGGGTAATTGGCACATCTAAATTAGTAGGGGTGAAAAAATTGGAAAATGGCAAAAATTATATATATATTAACACCAATATTGTGTCCAGTCGCCATGTTCCGTTTTCTCGAGACGTCCCTATTCGGTCCAGTGGATTTTTAATGGATCTGGGATCTACTTATAGTTCTGATCTTGTAGCATTGCACCCTCTGATGTGTCTTTAACACCATTAACAGATCCTGAGCGTTGAGGAGCTTCTCGCAGGAATGCAGTACCGGTGGTTCTTTTGCTTTAACTGTTCCTAGTATTGTGCATACAGTTTGTTCTTTACAGACGACACCTGTGTTGTTGTTGTTTTTTCTTTCAAAAATGTAATTGATTTTTTTTTCACTTATTGTGCACCAGATTCTCATTTGACACATTTTAAGTAGTAACACATTTATTTCTATGTAATAATAAACTATAAACCTAAATTGATTTTTTTTTTCCTCTTGACTGTTATTAATTACATTTTACAAAGATATTTCTTCATTTGTGTCCATTTCTTCATTGTCTTCATTTAATCCAGCTCCGTTTCTGATCCATTTTTGATCTTCATTTCAAATGTCAAAGGCAGAGATTTTCATGGCGTGTCCTAATTTTTTTCCCACGACTGTGTCCGTAAGCGACCAACTTACGCAACATTTTATTGGACACACTGAAAAGCTTGTCCATCCAGCACCAGCTGCTGAGAGAGGGTGCATTTATGGGCAAAGGGAAAAGGCCATTGACCTTTTGGGAGTCGGCCCACAGGCCTGCATCGTGTTTTGCTGCCACACGAAATCAGCTTAAGGCGATGTGGTGCTGAAGTTTTACCAACATAAGAGGTTTTTTCAGCTGTTTAATCTCCGATTCCATCTCCCCTCCCACTCCCACTCACAACACAGCTACATGAAATATTCATAACAGCTCAGTCATGTTTTGCTTTGGATGCAATAATGGTCACGACAAATGCTGAGGGCACTTAAGCCACAAAGACCCACTTTAGGCAGAGGGCAAACCAGGTCAATGCTGAGTTCTTATCTCTCTGTCACTCTAGGGAAGTGCTTCATCCCACTGAACAGCCCGTCCTCACCGTATCCGTTAACTGCTCAAATTATCAAACGAGCTTGGCATGCACTGGCAGCAAGGCCAGGAGTGCACTAGAGCACTTTTTCTGCCAGAAATTGTATATATTTAGATCTTTATTTCTTTTACTATTAACATGTCATGAAGCAGCTTTACAGAAATCCAGAAACAAAAAACATCTGAGTGAGCAAGAAATGGAGTTCCTTACAATGCAGTCATCTCGGTCAGCAGAGGTGAGGAGTGCACTGCAGAGGATCAGCTCCTGGAAGGCTCCTGGTCCTGATGGGATATCAGGTAGAGTTCTGAGGGACAGTGCATTCCAACTTTGTGAGGTTCTGACAGACATTTTCAACACCTCGCTGTCCCAGGCCAGAGTTCCACCATGCCTCAAGACCACCACAATCAGCCTTGCGCCAGAAATCTTCTTTAGTGTCGTGCCTCAACAATTTCCACCCCATTGCTCTCACCCGTCACCATTAAGTGCTTTGAAGTGCACCTGAAGCATGTGACAGAGAACTCTCACCAGTTTGTACTCATCTAGAGTACAAGGACCCTTATGTGAGGCTGCTGTTTTTGGACTTCACTTCTGCTTTTAATACCATCATCCAACAGAATCTGGTGTCCAAGCTGGCAGCACTGGGAACCTCCTCATCCCAGTGCAACTGAGTACTGGATTTCCTGACCTGCAGGCCACAGAGAGTCAGGATCTACAGCCACTTAGTGTTTATTTTTCAGTGTCCATTAAGGCAGTAATGGAACCGTTTGTTTGTAGCTGGCCCAACATATGACCACATATAGCAGGTCAGATGCTCATCCACTGACTCACAGTGGCTACCTGCTCTAGGGTTTAGTGCTGTTCAGTTTTTATTCGATGCAGTACTGGTACCTGGAATTCATTATTTTTCTGTACTTTACTCAGTAAAATCATTTGGAAATATATAAAAATGGCAAAAAACAGGCCCCAAGTGACGTACCGCGCTAAGGTGCTACCACTATGATCCTGGGGTCTCAGGGTCGAATCCAGGGTCATGCTGCTCCAGAGGGATCCAGAGGGAGAGAAATTGGCTTGCTTTACCTTGGGGGGTGGGTACATGGCTCTCTTCCCCACATCACATAAATACACGGCAATTCGAAAATAGGCGGTAGGCATCCCGTCACTGCGTTAGGCATTCCGACCCTGAGGAAACGTGGATGACTTCTCCCCCCTGACGCCGAAAGCAGACATGTGATGTGGGAGACAACTTAGGGGGTAAATGGCATGTCTAAAATTAGTAGGAGGTGAATATTGTAAAATGGCATAAACATTTAATTTAAAAAATATATAAAAAAAACAAAAAATATAAAAAAAATGGCCAAAAACTCACATATACAGAATTGCTTGCTGATATTTCGTTTATTTTCTGCTTTGGCTTAGTTTGAGAACTATTTTCTATGGCAATATGCAGTGAAACCCAACACATCCCTCTGAACCTTTCCCCAATGTTTTTTGAAGATGATGACCTGTGTTCTGATTGGCTGATTTATGTCTCAGTGACTGCCCACAGCAGCATTACGTTTGGTCAAGACTTATGTAATTATTTCGGGGCTTTGAAATCAGCTTGTTTTCCCGTAACCTGAGTGATTTTGGATCACTCCTGTCTGCAGGAAAAAAAGGAACTTGGCCAAACACTTTCTTTGTCCTAGAACCAACAAACACACTCCCAGAAAGTCTCATTTTAAAAGGGTGGAGAGAAATGTAACTCATTTTAATGACCCACCCAAGAGTAGCCGTTGATAGGATTACACCATGGTCTGGCACATCTCTGTTAATCTTATTTCATTTGAAATTTTCATTTTTTCTTTTGATGCACTTTCAGGACCAAAGTCCAAATCTTATGTCGTGACAAGCTTAGATTGGTGTGGCTTTTTCCTGTGATTGGGTCTCTCTCGCCCTCGCTCACACTCTTGCACTCTCTCTGCTGATTAGAGCTGTGTGAATCAGCCAAGCTCTTGGTGTGTGTGTGTGTGTGTGTGTGTGTGTGTGTGTCTGTGTGAGTGAGGAATCCGGATGGGGTCCAGTCTGGTGTGGGGAGAGAGCTGTAGCTAATTGGCTGCTGTGAGGAACTGATTGGTGTCGTGTTGGTCTCGACTCGGCTTAAGCTCAGACACATGGGCTTCTCCTCCAATACCTCTGATTCCTCCAGATCTTCTCTGGGAGTTCATGGATTTATTTATGGTTTTGTTATCTGTGCTGAAACACACTTTCCCTGATGTTTAAATCTTGTTCATGAAGTTTAATGTTACTTACATGGACAGATCTTGTGGGGTGTTCTCCATGCAGTGGTCAGTACCTACCAAATGCTCCACGATGCTTCCAATTCACAACTTGGATTTAAAGATCTGCTGCAACATTTGTCTTGGTGCCAGATACCACAGAATGTCTTCAGATATTACATTGGTGGTTTTAATGTTTTTGCCTACCTGGTGGACATCCATACACACACACACACACACACACACACACACGTGCATGCATGCATGCTATATAGGGAGACAAGATAGGAGCTTAAGTACGGATTAAAGCTAATAAGCAGAGGGAGGTTTAGGTGCAGCGCTGCATGTTTGTGAACGTGCGAATACACCTCCCAGATAATCAGCTCCTTATTAGGAGTGTAAGATTCAAAGGTCTGTTGTAACCTGCAAGAACGGAACCCAACACTTGAAGCACTGGAGATGTTCTGCCAGAATACAACATTGGATCTTCTGGTTTATCATTTTCTCCCTGTTCTGGAACGACTGCGATATAATGAGATCAGTAAGTTACCTTTAACAGCTTTTTTATGTTCTGTAATGATCCCAGTCTCTGACGGTTTGATGCACAGGAGGCCTGATTCACCAGGAGGAGGACTGGACTGACCCTTTCTCTTCCAACAGTTCTGTTGAAATCAAGGGTATAAAAAGCTGTCCAAAGTTTCAGGGTTGCGTTTCCAGTGTCCTCCTCCTCCTCCTTATCATCATCACTCTTGTTCTGTCTGGGCTTTGGCACCCTCCTCTCTTTTCCAGTCCCTAGTGAGAGTCTGCTAGCTTGTCCTTGGCCTAGGGCTTCTCCTCCACATTGTCTAGAAGTTTATGATGATGGTGCTTAGTCATGATTTAGTGCAGGACTGTCTTGTTTTTTCTTCTATTCAGTTTTGTAACAGTAGACAACACGAGGACAAATCGGCGGACTTGAACTTTGTCCATCCACAAAGTATCTGTAGGTTTTATCCCAGTGAATGTTGGTCTTTGTGTTGAACCTGAGCAGCTCTGTGAACTGAGAGCTCTCCTGATGCTCTTACTGGCTCCCGTGCACTCTCTCGTGCTTACTCAGAGTGTCTCTCTGGAGCTCAGTTGGGCTGAAAGGAGGAGAGCACTGGCGTGTAGTAATTGGTGTCCTGTGGGGTATTTGTCGGTCTAGGGGAACTGAGCTGCACCCTTTTAAACTGGGTTGGGATTGCGGTAAACAAGATGCACTTCAGCTGGCCATTGTTTGTTCTTAAAGCAACAGTCCAGCCAACAATCAAATGTTTAATAGTTCAGATCTCCACTTTACCACAGCCGGACACTTTTCACGGGGTCGGTGGATTAGCAGATACTCGGGACTAAGGCATGAATCACATTCGGTTTTATTGTTTGAAGTTCACTTAAAGGTACCTGATCATATTTTGATGCAGGTGCTCTGTTTTCTTTAAGTACTGGTGATATAGAAGTGCAACAACTTCTCTGCTTAGTTGACCAAAATTGTCGACCATATTAGTTGGCAACTAAATGAATAGTCACGTAGATGATATTCTCATCGTAGCTTTCCCAAAACGGAACATTAGTGTTCCTAATAAAGTGCTGAGTGTATTTTTTTTTACTTTTCTCTCAATCAGAGACTACACTGACCAAAATGGCAATGACCAATAGCATCTGGACATTTAAGACTACGGACAAACTCAGTATTGTGGTTGTTTATTATCTACACAATCCTTTATACTCTGCAATCTCCAGTGTACTCTCCACTGGATCCCACCATCCACCTGGAGGACTGTATTGGGCACTACAGGGCTTCACAAAGGACAGAGTGCCAATCCATATCTGGACACACAAATAAAAAAAGGCAGAGACCTGGTTGATCAGGTTCTCGGAGGATTGAGACCTGGTTGATTGTAGTTCCCGGTGGACTTTGACTCTGGAGGGGGTTGGGGGAACTGTGGCTCATCTTACTCAGCTGTCCCCTAGATGTGATATCGCTCAGACCCATCCTTAAATTGTGTGTGTGTGTGTGTGTGTGTGTGTGTGTGTGTGTGTGTGAGAGGGAATCTGAGACTTGAGTGAGTAGAATCTCCCTTAGAGAACTAAACTGTTAATTGTGGTGTCATGTGTCGTACTGTTAATGATATGGCCGAGAGAGAGCGAGCAGGCAAGGAGGAGCAAGAGACTCTCTGGAGCTTTCGTCCGTCTCCTCTCTCCCTTTGCTCATTTAAGTCTGGATGTCAGTCTAGGCCACAGTCATTTAAAGCGGTTCTTTTGCAGTCTGTTCTCCGCTCTATGCCGTACAGACCATGGTTTTCATTTTCCTGTTTTATATCACAGATGGTGCTGGCAAACGGTCACTTGCTGTTTACAGAGTGGTGCAATTCAAATCTTACAACCATTTACATTTAAGGCAGACGCTCTGAGCCAGAGCCACTTACAGAAGTGCTTTGCTGTTCACTCAGAAGATAGCCTTAGCTAGATGGAATAAACAAGATTGAGTATAAATATAAACCTTCAGTCTGCGTTTGAAGACCACAAGTGTCTCGGACATTCAAGGGAAGTTTGTTCCACCATCTTGGTGCCAGGACAGAAGAGAGTCTTGATGCTTGTCTTTCTTCATCTTGAGGGATGGTGGGTCAAGCCGAGCTGTACTTGATGTTTGAATCTGATTTTCAGCTACAGGAAGTCAGTGAAGGGGACTCAGCAGAGGAGTTACTTGACTGAACTTGGGGACACTGAAGATGAGTCGTGATGCTGCATTCTGGATGAGTTGCAAAGGCCTGATGTTCCGCATTGGAAGTCCAGCTACAACGGAGTCCTAGTTCTAGTCTTGAAATGACAAGCGACTGAACAAGTACCAGAGCTCCTCTCTGGACAGAAAAGGTTGAATTCTCCTCATGTTGGAAAGGAGAAATCTGCATGAGCAGGTCAGGTTTGCAATAACCACAGTTCCTTAAGCCTGTTAGAGTTAGCAGCATGCCATGTCATGCTAAAGTTGATTGGCGCCTGAATATGGTGAGTGCAAACTACACTCGGGAGATAGAAGACCCGCCTACTTTTTGCTATTACTTTGGGAGAGTTGAGCTTAAGCTCAATGTCTGTATGGATAAAATATGACAACCTACCCTATATGGGCAAAAGTATTGGGACACCTGCTCATTGGTGGAGTTGGTCCTTTTTTTCTTGGAGTAACTGTCTCTACTAGATTTTTGACCTTTAATGTTAGAATTTGATTGCATTCATCAAGAGTGTTAGTGAGTTTTGGATAATCACCACCCCACCCAATCTCTAACTCATCTGACAAGTACTGGATGGAGCACCATCATTCCAGAAAACACAGTTCCACTGCTCCTCAGCTCAATCCTGGGGAGCTTTTATATACCTTGAACACACACCTGGCATTAGACATGGTTCCAATGTGTATCTGCTCCAGAGAGTCCTATTCTTTTGGCAGTAGACAAGCAGGTGGTGGGTTGCCGGTATTACTCACAAGCTCTACTCCTCCCTTCTCGACCTCGTGACGGGGCCGGGATTTATTATGCATCCCGGTACCAATTGCTCCACGGACTGGTACGCGGCCTGGGGGTTGGGGACCACTGGTATAAAAGACAGAGACTTTACATCCAATCAGAACAGTGGAATCTGAAGACGGAGAGCAGCACTGCTAATTAAACAGTCCAATCTTTACATGGACTGTTTGTCAAAAATCAATACTGTGTTTTTGAGAATTGATACCTTACAGAACATCGTGATACTTGAAAATGTATATATCGATTGTTTCCATACAACCCTATGCAGCAGCGGTTCTTTGGCTGTGAGCTCCTGCGGTGTCACCTGGTCATAATTGGAGCAGGCTGTAATTTGTACTAAGCGCTGATCGCTGTAATTCACGGGGACAGGCCGCTGGGCGCTATCTCTCCAGATTAACTAATGATTCTTTAATGAGACCACTATGAGCGGAGTACAGGCTGTTAATATTGAATTACTCTTGATCCATCATCTCTCATCTGTCTCCTGTTCGGAAGCTTGTTATTTTTCCTCCGGTGCTGCTGTGGATCCAACCACGCATACAGCAGACCTGCCCTCTGAGTTAATCCTTCTGCTCGTCCTGTAGGATATTTAAGCTTATGTAAGCTTTATGTAGAGATATTTAACCTAAATTGTGTTGCACGGGAATGTTTCAAATGTAACCTTGCAGCTGATTGTTTATTTCTTAGGTGAGGATCTGAGGAGCGTCTGCAACGCTGTACTGATTGTGAAATTACAAGCCTGTGGGAGCTTCATAAGTGCTCTGTAATATTAATGACACTTCTTTCCAGTTTATCTGCAGATTCAATTCAATCCATTGGCACCAAGCTGCTGCCGCTGACTCAGTCCTGCTCACACTACTGCTCACTGCTTGTGTTTTTCATCACTGACTGGGTTCCGACCGGGTCAGAACCACTCTGGTGGGATGTTAGCAGGAGGCAGTGGTCAGTACCTACCAACAGTGCTGCACGGAAAGACAACCTTGAGGGGGTCCAAGACTCGCCGATGATTAGGACGTTTCCCCCTCCCAACTTGCAGGATTACAGGATCTGCTTTGTTCCAAATCCCACAAGACCCCTTCTGAGGTCTTGTGGAATCCATGCCACTGTTGGTCAGAACTGTTCCGGCAGCATGAGGAGGACTTGGGACGTGGTTTTAATGTTAGGATGTGTGTCTCGGCTGTGATTGTATGCATGTCGGATGGTCAGTGTCTTGTCTTTGCTGAAACTCTGAGGCCTGTCACCATAACACCGTTCTTATAAATGGTCAGGAACAAATAAGAGGTCATCCCCATGTACTGTAAATCAATAATGTAATGGTTGTGAAGACACACACAGTTTGTCTAGTCACTGCATAGAGAAGTACTGCCAATAGAATAAGACTCTGTGGAGCAGACAAAGCAGGAACATAGTGGCAGCATGCCTAAGGCTAGACATGGGCTAGAGGGGTACACTGGTGTTCCATCCAATACTTTTGAGAAGCTGGTGAGGAGGTGGGGTGGTGATCATCCAACAACCTGACCCTAACATTCTCAAGTCCTCACAGCAGTGCTCCAAAATCTAGTAGAAAGCTTTGAGCACCTGTCCAAAAACTTTGTCCGTATAGTGTTGTGTTGAAGGAATTCAAGGGATTCAAACAAATGGCTGCAGGAGAGAGAGTGTGTAGAAGATGAGTAGATGGGAGGTTAGGAGTTCAACCGGTGAGCTAGTGTATCAGAAGCATTGCGTCAAGTTCATTCAGCCATTCGTTCAGTTTAGAGTCTCCAAATAAGAGCGAGAGACTTCCAGGCCTAAGGCCACTGCTCTGTATGTGGGTTTACTCCATCATTCATGATCACTTACAGACTTCTTCTCTCATTCAAGCTTCTGCAGAGGTAGAGGGAATTTCCCAAAACTGGGACGAGACTATAAATATTCTGTCTGATTGAGAGAGGAACAGAGTGGTTCATCTGTCCCTGAAAGCTCACCTTGACTTAGTTTACCAACACTCCATGGTTTTGCATTCATAAAGCTGCCTTTAGCCTCAGGCCTGGTCCTAAAGTTCACTACTCGTCAGTTCTGTTGTCTGCTAGGAATCTTTTAAAGCTTCGTTAAACTTTTTTTTAAAGCGGAAGCAGCAGTTTTCCGGGGGAGGGAGCGGTCTCATAGGTTTTTGATCGTTTTTCTGGCCACGTTCCATTGCTTTACATACTTTTGTCAAACGCACAGACTTTAAGATCAGAATAAAAACACGAGATTGACAGCGAACTCGGTCTTCATCTCCACATTCACACTGTCAAACCAAAGAACAGAATTAGAACTATGGAGAGCTGGCAAGCCAAAGGAGAGTGTGACCGCATCCATCCCGAACCAGCACAATCACAGGTTTGGCTGCTGAAAGGTGGAAAGAGCTGTGTGACCTGATGGGACTCCTTTCTGTTCTGGCACCAAAATGGTGGTACGAATTTCCCCTGGGGGTCCGAACAGCTGAGTCCCTCACTGTCTTCAAACGCAGACTGAAGACTCATCTGTTTCAGGAGTATTTAACTCCATAAAGACATTTGTGTTCAGCAGAATCTAAGCGTGAGGAATCTCTAGATTCTTGCCTCGTCTGCTAGCTAAGGATATTCTCCGAGTGAACAGCAAAGCACTTTTGTAAGTCGCTCTAGAGAAGGCCGACTGCAAAATGCCATAAATGTAAATGTAAATGGTGCTAAGTTGGCTTTTTTTCTTGCTGAACAGATGCTAGAACAGGTAGATATTCCAGAAAATGGGTTTATTTTCAAATCACTGCACCTCAAAGAAAGCCTTGAGATTCCATTTGGCCCATTTGACCACAAGTTGAGGATTGACCACCGCGTGACACGTGTTAAAGAAGGTGCCGCAGTTGGTGTAATTACACCTTCTCATCAGAGAGTACGGACTATTGCTTTACTGAAATGTCCCCAGCAGTTGTTGGTCCAGAGACACCTGAGAGGGTAAACAGAGAGCTGGACGATACAGACGCACCCCTAGCAATCTTGGACTCAGGAGTGGATGGATGTTCCATACTGAAGTAGGAATGCATTTGTGCTGCAGTAATTAAGGAGAGAGCCGCTCCTACCAGGGATTTGATGCAAAATTGAATTATTTATGATACGTGTAACTGTTGGGTCGTTGAAGTCTTGCTGGCTTGGTGTTGTTGCCCTCTTTAGGCAGTAGCAGTAAGTTTGTGGGAATGAGGTGGCGATTAAGCGAAGTTAGCCACCCAGTTCCTTTCCATACATGCCTGCTGGATATTATACAGTGTTCCTCAGAGCTGAGCACCTCCTGCACTGATCAAACAAACAACACTGTTGTCACGTAGATCATTGAGTTATGATGTTCCAGAAGAATAACAGACCATTTGAACTGCAGTGAACGTGAGAGAATGTTTTAGAACCTTCTCAGTAATTGTATAAATGTATAATAGAACATTTTCCAGGGGTAGAATGAAACACTTTGAATGGTATTATTGCACACTGCTGGAAATAAGGGACATTAATGACTTTATGATTTTGTTTATTATTTGCCTGCTGCTGCTTTCAGAATTCAGGACGGTCTAAATATTACCTCCAGGGCTGTATGATATTGGGGGGGAAACCTGACATTGTATGATTTTGTTGTTCTGCTGCATATATATTCACATATATACATTTATATATTTAGCACCATTTATAGGGTGCTTTGCATGTTTCCTTTAAGAAAAAAAAACAAAAACAAACACATCAAAAAATCCAAATGGGACCAAAAATGAAATATACCAAAATTGGGAGAAAAGACAGCAGAGGCCTATAGGTTTCATCAGACGTCCCAAAGTGTCAATGATCCAACGTATGATATTAATAAAGCACTTTGTGTATCCCATATTGGAGGAACATAAATTATACTGGACAGACAGAAACTCTCTGGTGGAAAATCAGAGCGGTGGGAATATTCAGTTTGTATCTAGTAGAAAAAACGCATTTAGAATAGAATAGAATAGAATAGAATAGAATAGAACTTTATTGATCCCTTGGGAGGGTTCCTTCAGGGAAATGAAGGTTCCAGTAGCAGCATGGGATTCAGCATCAGTACAGAAGTAGAAAGATAGATTAAAAAAAAAAAAAAAAAAAAATTTGTAAGAAAAATAATTTAGTAAGAATCTGATAATTTGATAATTTGATAATGATGCTGACACAATATATTGTATCAGCCCTAATTACCACAAGAAAAGATTACTCTTAGAAATAAATCTGCACAGCTTTGTGCTTTTCTTGTTCCATCACACCTGCTTGAACTCGCCTGTTGCCAGGTTTAGTGCACCTTTTAGAGCAGGGAACGAATCTGTTGCAAGTAAATAGCAAATTTTTGCCTGTGTGACAAATTATTGCCTTAAATATCATGTTTTATTTATATACACATATCTAACACATATTTTTGTTTAAATGTGTGAATATTGTGAAAATATCTTTAAATATTGCAATGTTACATATGGACTGTATTGCCCACCCCTCCTTGCATGGCATTCAACTGCCTGATTAAGAGTGCAGGACCACTGCTGAAGGCCATGATGGTGTTTGTGGTGCAAGTCATGGAGCTTCTGCAGACAGTGAGAGAGAAGAGTCACAGTCGCGCAAACAAGCATCAAATCCCTCGCTCACACTGAGGCATCGTGCTGATCTTAGAGGCTCACAGTGTCCGCTTCCTCTCCAGGCTGATCTTCCTCAGCCGCCTTCTGACTCTGACGCTTGTCTACAAGCCGCTGGTCAAAGCTGGACTAAGTAGCTGTTTAGTGCAGTTCTTTTGTGTGACAGGAGCAGAAAGCAGGGTTCTCCAGTCCTGTGTGGATCTGTAAAAGCTCAGTTCTCTGGGGGATTATTTCGGCTTCTTCTGTCGGTGCCTAATTAAAGGGCAGCTGCTGGTGTGCTGTTCTGTTGTTAAAGCCTGTGTTTTATTGACAGACTGCTGATGACGGAAGATCCACGAGTCCAAGCTGCTGGATCCTTTATATAATATGTGTTTACTGTTCCCTAATCCAGTGTTGCCTGTGTAGCAGAAACGGGGGCATTACCACCCACAGTGGACAGCACAGTGGCTGCCCACAAGTACCTAATTATCATGACTGGTGGTGTGTGGCTAGAAATGTCTGTGTGAACCGACGTACAACTGTTGTTCTTTAGCTTCAATGAGGGATCTGACGATCCACCTCCATTAACACCACCAGTCACACCGGACACAGAGCCTCATATGGACTCACGAGGTTGATAACTGGCAACATGTGATTTGTGGTTCCAGTTTATGGGTGTGTGTGCAGCACAGACACCATGAAGCCATAGACCCCAGTTAACAAGGTGCTGTGCAGACTAGTGGTGGTTCCATACGGGTATATGGGGAAAGACTTGAGGTATCACCATTTCATTATCAGAAGTATATTTTCCTTATTTATTCTTCTGAACTGTGACGCAGGACAAATTTTAGGCCAGAAACCAACCACTGAATCAAACGGTGAAAGAAGTGAATTGCTGGACACCTAATAAAGACTTAATTAGTAATGACTATAAATTATTCCATAATTACTGGACAATATATGAGCTATTAGTTGTTAGAGAAAGAAAGTGAAGTGTGGGCTGGATGCTCGTTTGACAGCTGGGATGAGTTGGGGATTCGGGGTTGAGGTGATGATCATCCAACATTATGAATTCACTAAAGCTATTTTGACGGAATGAAATGAAAACCCTCGCAGCCATGCGCCAAAATCTGGTAGAAACCAGGGATGATGGTGATAATGTCCACATTTGAAGCCCTGCTTTTTTATGAGTTTAGAAAAAAAATCTAAATTTATTTCAAATCATAAACACTTTCCCTTGATACCAGTGCGTAATTCCTGCGTACACGAGGTCTGTTGGCTCCGTTCAGTACTGCAGTACTGAAAAGTACTGAGTCCAGCTCAGTAGAGAAGTTTCCAGGCACCCAAGGTGTGGAGATTAAGTTTTAATTGTTGTGCATATTTTGGATGGTAGCACCAGTGTGATTCAGCAGAATAAGAAACTGACGCACATTTTTGCTAAAGAGGACAGAAGAGGAATGTGGTTAATCCCAGTGGCGTAGATTTGTTCTAGACATTGGTGGGGACCTATGAAAATGGCCTCCAGAATCCCCCATAATCGCGGTTGGTGTTTGGTTGGTGTTCTGGTCGTTGCATTTGATGGGACGTTACCATGGGACGTTTTTATTTCTGGCGATTTTAACCAAATGTCTTGAGATACAACACATTTTTGTTTAGTGTCTCTCAGGCAGTTATATTTTGTTTGTTAACCTTTGCTTATATCTTGCGGTGCTGCATCATATGAAGGAACTGAAGTAAATTGATGAATTGATAAAATAGTCGATAGATTAATCGTCCGTCATTCATGGCAGCGATATTAGAAAGCATTGCCTGGACAGGAGACAGTCACTGTAGACTGGACGTGAGGAACCTAGCTGAGTGTTTGTATGAGCTGTGTTTTAAAGGCATGCCGACTGCATTAAGAATGCAAAAGCTCCCTCACTGACCGGTCCTGTCACCGCTGACCTTACTCTAAATCAATGTCAACCTCTACAGCTATCGTAGGCGAAAGGGTCAAACAGACCAGGTTCCTGAAGGTCACCCTTCCGTCAAATCAGCTGCATCCTGTCAAGGCATCGATTCCACAAGATCTCAAGGTGTCCTGTGGTATGTTTATATAAGGACACCTTCTCATTCATAGTTTGACTTTTAATACCCTTGAGTTACTGTCTCTTCTGTTCAAGGAAAGTGTGTGAGACTTGAGCATTGCTGTGAGGATTTGATTGGCTTCAGTGCCACGAGCATTAATGAAGATGGAATGTTGGATGTGTTTCCCATCTCACTACCCTCCCAACTCCCCAACTCATCCCAAAAGTAATGGATGAAGCTCCATCATTTCCATAGTTCCACTGCTCCACACCTTTCTGACACTAGGTTTTAGTGAAAGTGTCTATGATTCCTACGCTTGACCAGCTGTGGTCTACAGCTGCTTGCCTTGGATACCATGTGTCTAATCATGATATTGGAGACCTCCATTGACCTTCAAAGGTGCTTCTGCTCAGTCACATGGAATTCGCCAGTGTGTGTTTCGTGCCTGTGAAGTGCTGGACTGCATTTTTGATTGTTGTGGTGATCTTCAGGACATGACCATGGCCTGCTTGTAGCCAGTACATAATGGAAACCTTGATCTCCTGCTTGCTAATGCATGAGGGTGTGTTACACTTTTGGAGATGTTTTGAGCTGGCCCTGTTGCAGCCAGTGTTTTTGGACATGCTTGCGGAGGGTAAACCAAAACCTTGGCGTCTGGCTTTGAGTGTGTGTTGTGACCCTGTCTCTGTTTTTCATTACTTATCTGGAAGCACGCTGTCTTGATTTTCAGTTAGGGGTTGTGTTGGATGGAAGAGGACACCTGATGAAGATTGACAGGAGCTCTGTTGGGAACCTTGTAGTTCTATCAGCATTTTGTTGATGTTGTCAACAATTGACTATCAGATGAAATGTACAATTCAGTGTAGCTCAACAATGTTTACTGACTCTCATCTGGATCGATGATGAATAACAACACGGTAAATAAAGTGGTGCTTGATGTTCTTGCTTTAATCTGGTCGTGCTGTGGGAGCGTTTGAGCCACTGGTTTGGGATCGTCTGCAGTAAGAACAAACCTGTACGATTCCATTCTGGAATAAAAGCTGGGTTTTCCTGTTCGTGTGCATTAAATTTCCTCTGACCCACTTTCTTCTCCCACTGCTGTTTCTCCTCTCTTCCCTGTGTGTCACTCACTTGAGTCGCAGCTCTCATCCTAATAGATCTGCTTGGCGGAGTAGAGTCGCATGTGATTGAGCCTGTCGGCCAATTATTACCTGAGAACCAATTATTTTTTGGCACAATATCTTGTCCAAGAAATTGCAATAAATGATAAACAGCATTTTAAGACCATTTAATGTCGCTGATATAATGTTGATGATAAAATTGCACTTTTTTAAAGAGCAGTGAACTTGTGATTATCAAAAATATCCAGAAATTGAAATTGACATATTTTCAAATGTTCTAAACACGTAAAACATAAATAATTGTTTCAACTTACCGGCTCATACACATTAATGTACTTTCCTTGCTAAGAAGAACATGGTGGGTGATATTAGTGTCAGATATTGTAAGATATTGTATGATATTGTACGGGCTACAAAGCCAAAAATGGACCAGCCCCTCCATACATGATGGCAAAAAGTGTAGCACTGCTTGACCCTCCGTCCCTCAAAACGCAAGGAAAACCAGCATCCAGGCTCTTTTCTGTTCTGGCACCAAAATGGTGGAACGAACGTTCCCTGGGAGTCCGAACAGCTGAGTCCCTCACTGTCTTCAAACGCAGACTGAAGGACTCATCTGTTTCAGGAGTATTTAACTCCATAAAGACATTTGTGTTCAACAGGATCTAAGCGTGAGGAATCTCTAGATTCTAGCCTCGTCTACTAGCTAAGGATATTCTCTGAGTGAAGAGCAAAGCACTTTTGTAAGTCACTCTGGAAAAGGGTGCCAACTCCATAAATGTAAATGTAAACGATAAGTATGTGCGATAAATATCTACGTTATTATTTGGTTAATAAAACCCTTGTTTACAATATTGCAGTATATGAATATATTGATTCGTAACCCCTCTTTAACGATGCATATCATATATCCAGGTTCTCGCCAGTGTACAGTGCCAGTTACAACACGAGGACTCAGCTGTGCGATCACTGGTGTTGAGCCAAGGCCGGCTGACCCACTTGTAGCTTGAGCTATGATTTTTTTTATTTTATAGTTTTATGGATGAAGACTTGCACATGTAAAAGCCTTTCTGTGCGACAGTGACTGTTCAGACAGCTGACGTTTCAGTTCATCACAAAGAATCCAGATTAAACGAGCTTCTGGTTTCACGGCGGGTGAGATCTGTGACGTGTAGGAGGGTCAGTGTGGTGGATTTCCGTCTATGCCTAGATATCAAAAACCATGTAACCCAATCAGGTGTAGTCGCTCACATATCAATCCGTGTCCACAGGAAGGCCTATATTTCATTGCACGCACACAAAGACAGTGCAGATATTCACTCAGCACCTCCAGCACCTTCTGTTCAGTCCACTGGAGGACCGTCTGAGTGTAAAGGGGAGCCGTTCACTCCCTCTCCCCGAGCACTAATAGACTGTGCTACCAAACACAATTTCATGGCTCATCAGCTGTCATTAGGTCAGTATTAGAGGGGGATTGAGAATGGCAGTAAAAGTCACAGGCCGCCTGATGAAGTACTGAGCACTGGGATGATGATGATGATCATCAGCAGCAGCAGCATCATTACTATCTTCAGGTTGGCCCAGAGTGATGGAGCACTTATCAAAGACGTATCGCTGAGAAGCATATGGTACCAAAGTAAAGCTAAAAGCTGGATCTGTAACCAAAAACATTCCTTTTAAAACTGGTTTGGTTTCATTGTGGGATTTCATTTGTCGATTGGATGCAGCTTTTTGATTGGACAGGGTTTCTGTGTTTGCAGATTGTTTCAACCCATAGAAAAGAATGGGATGCAAATGTTTATGCACCCTTCTGTCACAGTGATACAGATACGAATATACTAACAACAACCACTCAAACCAACCACACCTATCATTAAAACCCCGGAGACACCATAAAAACCAGCTAGGATACCATGGCAACCACTTGAACAAAAATGCATCATAGAGCAACAACTTTGCAACACTTGCTCCACCTGCGATATCATTGCAACTGCCTAGCAACTGAATACCAGCACCATAGCAACCGCCTCAGATACCATCATTGGTCATAAAACAGGCTTTAAAACAAAAGCTGTCTGGTTACGAAGGCTCGATAATCAGGTGCTTAAATGTTGTGTCCGAAAATTAAACTGGTTTTAATGAATCATTTTCATATTCAGTGGTTTTTCATCTGCGTGGAGTATAAAAAATGACTCCAGCTGCTTAAGATCTCGGAGTGTTTATCAGTGTTAGGCCTTTAATCATGAATTCATTGTTAAACCTGAAAACTTTGGTTCGTCAAGCCTGGATTCAGATCATTTTCCTTAGTTTATTTGTGTGGAAACATTCCTTTAATTTATTGCACATTATTTATCATTTTGTATAAAGTATAAAGATCATGTGATCAATGATCAATGCTTTCTGGACTGTGGGACGTGACAGAGATACAGAAAGTCCTCTTCTGACTTCTGGTTTCCTAGAGACGTTCTTGCTTCAGTGAGAAAGTCATCTTTGGGCGCTGATGCACCACCTGCTTCCTGGCTGATGGATTCGTTGATGTGTAATCTGTGGTGAAGGTGCAGTGAGGGGGAACGCTGTTTATTTTTCTCCTTCATGTGCAGCAGTCAAAATGTCTGACCATCGTCTTCTGTTTGTTAGCATCTGCATTGAAGGTCATCGTCAATTGAGTCTGCGTCCAGTGCATTTCATTCATACCCAGATACACTATATGTCCAAATGTTTGTGGACGTCCCTTCTAATCAATGCGTTCAGCTATTTTTCCGTTGAAACCAATGCTGATGCAGCTTAAGACCGTTTGTCTAGTCCCTGAAAAGAAGTACTGCCAATAGAATAGGATAACGGAGCAGATAAACATGAACATGCACCACGCATAATAACCAGGTGTGGACGAGGGTGAGCAGTGAGACTATGTTCTCTGGAATGATGGTGCTCCATCCAGTACTTTTGCAGTTACTTGGGGATGAGGTCGGGTGGTGATAACCCTGACCTCTTATCACTGGATGCAACTAAGTCTTCACAACAGTGCTCTGAAATCTAGTAGAAGACAGTTACTCCAACAAACGCAGAAAGAACATCTGCGCAGGCATCCCAATACTTTTGTCCATATAGTGTACTATCTCTACGTACAGTGTTCCATCACTTTCCCCACCGCCCCACGCCTCTGTGTGTGTTCTCATTAAATGTCGCATTGCTTTGTTCACAGGTGGCGAGCGCAGCTGTGGAGTACATGAACTCATCTGCATCAGAAAAGGTAAGTAGCTAGTTCACAAAACAAACGACTCGCCACTCGACCCCCGCCACTGCTTTGACCTCCGGGTTTGCCGTTGGCTGCTGGCCTGGGATCGGGTTGTGTTTCTGTGTGACTGAAACACCCCTACAGATCTCTCTCTTGATAAAGCAGTCTTTAATTTAGGCCAGGCACATGCCATAACATTAAAACCCCCTGACTAATATCGCGTACGTCCCCTTTGAGCCACCAAAACAGCGCTGACCTGTCCACGGATAGACTCCACAAGACCTCTGAAGGTGTCCTGTGGTATCTGGCACCAAAACATTACAGCAGATCCTTTAAGCCCTGCTGTGAGGTGGGATCTCCCTGAGGAACAATGAGTCTTGGGTGCACATGACAAATTCTTGGTAAGTACTTACCACTGCATACCTGGAAAACCCCACAGGACCTGCCTGATATTGGAGATGGTTCTTGTCAAAGTGGCTCAGATCCTTGTTGTCCATTTTCCTGATTCCACTGATCAGTGTGAATTCTTTTTATCTTCTATGCAAATGACGTTGGGAAAACAAATCAGCCTGTCAGGGTTAAACACTGCTGCGGAGCTGCCCTGGTTGCATGCTGGTGGCTACAGAAGCCACAACTACATTGTACAACTTTAGATCTCCTTTGCTCAGAGAGCCGGGTTTCACACGTCTGGCTTAACTGCTTTGGCTTTTGGAGCTAGTTTGGATCACGTTCTGGCAGTTTCGTTCTTTATTAGCAGATTAATTATACTCTCCTGGCAGGAAATTGAAAGACGACAGTGTATTAATCATCTTAACTGAGGGAGAGGGTTCTGGGAGATTCTCGTGGTACCATTACATGCTGATCTGTGTACCAAGTCCCTTTTGGGACCTCCATGTCTTCATCAGGGTTAGGAAGCATCTGAAATTGGATTCCTTTATTGGTGTGTGGACGTGCTGTTTTGTGAAGTACATCAACAGCTGATCTGCTACTGTGAGCAATTTTCCCTCACAGCGTCTGGTTGTTCCCGTATTCATGGATCATCAGTGTCTTGTCTTTCTGAAGTCTTCATTGTCTTTGCCACCCCTGCATTTCTGTTCCATTGTCCTATTTCTTTCTAGAGTTTAGTGTGTGTGTGTGTGTGTGTGTGTGTGTGTGTGTGTGTGTGTACTCTCCGATGTTCTAACTGCCTACACTATAGGCAGATAGTGGGCACTCTGTAATTTTCAAATGATCCACACTTTCATTCTGACAGACTGTAATACACTACAAGTGTAGGGGTGCTCTATAATGTTCTACAATGTTCATATGATCCATTCTGACAGACTGTAATACACTACAGGAAGTGGAGGGGGCGCTCTATAATGTTCTACAATGTTCATATGATCCATTCTGACAGACTGTAATACATTACATTTAATAGTAAAGTTCGCTGTAGTTAAAAGGGAACTGTGGTTATGTTTCTACATTCTGTGCATAATTCAGTGTGTGAGATGAACAGATTCAGAGTGGGCTTTGGTTTGGTTACTGCAGTTAGAGCTTGGCCTTGAGGGCTTTATGAAAAATGTAATGATTCAGGTCAGCAGTGGAGGATCTCCCCATCTGCCACTGCTGCACTTCACTCTCCACAGGATTCCATTTAAAGGAGACGGAGTAAACAACACTGTTCTCCTCAAACATTCCCACATTCCTGACTTCAGGTGTCGCAGAAACCATGGGTTGAATTGGTGAGTCTCTGCTGCTGTTTATGGATAACACAAGATTCTACAAGCTGAGGAGATCCAAAGCTGAATGACCATCCTGTAGACCGTGACCTTTCAGAGATACAAGCTTTTGCTTTTGACAGTGACCATGTAGATATTGAATATTGAAAGTACACTGCTGTGGATGATGCTGTGTGTGTGTGTGTGTGTGTGTGTGTGTGTGTGTGTGTGTGTGTGCGCGCATGCTCTTTTATGTCTTCCCCTGAGGCAGTCACTGTCCGTGATCAGTCACACAGGCTTGGTGACAGGAAGCTTCTCAATGGAGTTAATGTCAGTTTCCATCGACTGAGGGCATCAGTGAGTGTGTGTCTGGAGAGAGAGAGAGAGGGAGAGAGAGAGAGAGAGAGAGAGAGAGAGAGAGAGAGATAGATCTGAGTTCATCTGAGGTAAATGAGGGCACTTAAGCTCACTGTTCCCAAATCGGCCCACAGTTCTCAAATCAGCTCACTGTTCTCAAATTGGCCCACTGTTCCCAAATCAGCTCACAGTTCCCAAATCAGCCCACTGTTCCCAAATTGGCCCACAGTTCCCAAATCAGCCCACAGTTCCCAAATTGGCCCACAGTTCCCAAATCAGCCCACAGTTCCCAAATCGGCCCACAGTTCTCAAATCAGCTCACAGTTCTCAAATCAGCTCACTGTTCTCAAATTGGCCCACAGTTCCCAAATCAGCTCACAGTTCCCAAATCAGCCCACTGTTCCCAAATTGACCCACAGTTCCCAAATCAGCCCACAGTTCCCAAATCGGCCCACAGTTCTCAAATCAGCCCACTGTTCCCAAATTGGCCCACACTTCCCAAATCGGCTCACACTTCCCAAATAGGCCCACAGTTCCCAAATCAGCCCACAGTTCCCAAATCGGCCCACAGTTCTCAAATCAGCCCACTGTTCCCAAATTGGCCCACACTTCCCAAATCGGCTCACACTTTCCAAATAGGCCCACAGTTCCCAAATCGGCCCAGAGTTCCCAAATCAGCCCACACTTCCCAAATCTGCTCACACTTCCCAAATCGGACCACAATTCCCAAATCAGCCCACAGATCCCAAATCGGCCCACACTTCCCAAATGTATAAATATATAGATTTCAGGACTGATAATGGATTCAGTTAGAAGTGTCAGCACTCCTGTAATGTAGATGACACATGCTGCTTCTGATGAAGTTGTCCATCTATGAAGAGGTGTGTGTGTGTGTGTGTGTGTGTGTGTGTGTGGTCAGAATGAGTGGGTGTTTTCTTTTTTAAACGGGGCCCTGGAGAGCCCTTGTGTTCTCTCATTGTGTGGGAGTGTACAGTGTGTGTGCTTGTGTGTGTGTGTGTGTGTGTGTGTGTGTGTGTGTGTGCGTATGTGTGTATTGTCTACGTGGGAGTTAAGCATGTTTGCAATTTTAGGGCAGTCTGAGCGTTCTGACATGACTGTGCTGGTTTCCATGACAACAGCATCACCAAGTAACAGCATCCGGGACTGAAATGCTGCCGCACATTTATAGTCAACACAAACGTCCAGGTGGGCATTCTGTTCATAACACACAGCACACAGCGGACATCAGAGGACCACTGTCCTTCTTTTAAATAATGACCATTCTGTAGCACCATAATTACCATAATTCTACCTCAACCCTGGACTGTAACGCTGTTACTGCACTATGGAACTTTGGTGGAGCTGCACGAGATCCTCTTTCCACAACTATGTAACACTGCATAACTCATGTCATATTAGTGTGAAATCCTGTAATATTGCTCCACCACCTCAATCCAGGCTGCTTTGCAGAAGTTCTTTCAGTATCGCTCAGCTTGTCAGCAAATGCAATATACACCTGTGGGGCACGCAGTGAGGAGGTGCGCCAAGCATGATTGTATTTACAGCAGTGGAGTAAAAGTGAATTACACTCCTCCTGAATGTGTGTTTTTAGTGCAGGGAAGGAGAAAGGGGATATTTTAGGCCCTGCTTATGCTGGTCTACTGTGCAGGTGGACTGTAGTTCAGGTGTCAAGAGGTCACTTAATTCATGTGTGCCAATGCGTGACCAGGGGTGACCAGCCCCGAGTTGATGGAACGAAGTCAAACGTGGGCTGATTTCTGTGTCTCTGCACAGTCAGGTGACTCCCCTTGTCGTGACTGAGTGCTCAGATCTCACAATGTGCTCAAATAAACCTAAGTCTGTTTTCTCTCTCATGCTTGCTGTTTTGTAGTTTTCCTTTTTCTAATATTTTTCCTTTTTTCTTCCCTTTTTTCTCTTCTTTCTTTATTTTATTTTCTGTTCTCACTCGCTCGCTCACTTGCTCAACCCAGACTGACCTGCTCATTGGCCTTTGTTGGCATAGCTGTCCGGTGCGAATCTACGTGTGTATCTCTCTCTCTCTCTCTCTCTCTCTCTCTCTCTCTTTCTCTCTCTCTCTCTCTCTCTCTCTCGCTACAGTTAGTCCAGGTGTGGCCATTTCTCCAGTCTTCCCTTGTTGACCCACTTTTATGTCCTGACTCTGGCAAATGTGTTCTCAGTTCCTTGTCTGACCCAAATTGTCTTTCATGTGACGCATTTCTGTAGAGCCACAGGTAGGCCGGTACTCCAGCAATGCAGTGCAAGATTTTCATATATATGACAGATGTTTGTGCAGTCCAGTCAGAGAAGGTCAGAGCCTGGTCAGTCAGGCACCGAGACTGCAGTGGACTGCACTGATTGGTTTGTGCTGTTATTAATGCTCAGGGTGATATCTGTGGTTCATGCGCTGCTGTATATCATAACTACAATGTACGTTTGTACTGTTGTGTGTTTAGGAGCGGATGTGCAGAAACACACGCTGGCTAGTGGAGGAGAGAGGAGACAGATGGGGCTCAGGGAGGAAATGATCATGTCATTGATCGGAATCTCTGGCAACAACAACAACAACACACAAATCAATTACTTGATTCCAGAAAAAGCACAGGATGGGGACAGAGGACGTGCTTCTTCATCGTGTGTGTGTTTGTGTGTGTGTTGGATTTGATAGCCACCTGTCGCTCCAGATGTACCCCGTTCTGTCTGCTATATTGGGTGATCGAGGGTTTTTTGGGCCAGTCAGATCTAACATGATGTGAGAATAGCACTGAAAGTTTGTTTTCAACAACCTCTTCTCACAGTCAAGACCAACCAGCTGATACTGTAGTTTTCAGGGGTTTGTAACCAGTATGAGACCTGAGCATCTGTCTTCAAATTACATAACAAGTGGCTGTCATCAGGGTCCACGCACACACTGCCACAACAGAGCAAGTAAAGGACACGCAGTATAATGGGCCGTGTTTGCGATGTGCTGTGTGTACTGGCACGTTTGTCCAAATACACTGACACTAACACAGCTTCTCTAATCCCTGTAGAGAAGTACTGCCAATAGAATAGGACTCTCTGGAGCAAATAAAAATGAACCTGTTGTTACCGTGCCTAATCTCATGTTTGAGCTAGAGGGGTAGAATGCCCCCCCAGCAGTGGAACCATGTTTTCTGATTTCTGAAAGTGTCCCTGTACGTTTGTGCATATAACATGCTTTCACCAGCATCGTTATCTCCATAGTGTCCCACAACTGCAAATGGATTTTATTGCATAAATGTGATTATTTTACATAAGTTTCAAAATGCAGCCCTTTGTGTTAAATGCTTCTTTATTAGAGAGGAGAAAAGCCAATCAGATTTCCTTGTTTCTCTCCAGTGTAGAAGTTTATAGGATGAGACTGTGGTTCGTTGACAGTCTGTGTTCTCTCTCATATTTCTTTCTAATATTTTCCCTTTTTTCTTCTCTTTTTTTTTTCTTTCTTTGTTTATTTTCTGTTCTTTTTCTTTTTGTGTCTCTTTCCGATGATGTACTCGCTCGCTCACTTGCTCATCCCACACTGACCTGCTCATTGGCCTTTGTTGGCATAGCTGTCAAATCTACATGACTCTCTCTCTCTCTCTCTCTCTCTCTCTCTCTCTCTCTCTCTCTCTATCCGCACTGTTAGTCCAGGTGTGGCCAGTTCTCCAGTCTTCCCTCGTTGACCCACTTTTATGTCCTGACTCTGGCGAATGTGTTCTCAGTTCGTCTGCAGACCTGCCATATGTTCCTCTCTCAGGATGCCAGCCTTGTGTGGAGCTTCACTCTTTAGGGGGGGTTGCTAATTACCGTGTCACTTGATAGAGTTTTACACCAATTCACAAAATTTTTCTGAATGATTCTTTGATTAACAGATGAAAAGTTCTTCAGAGTGTTTTTTTTTTTGCGAAACGCTCCACTGTAGTGAAAGTAAATACACCTGATGTTCCTGAATAGACTGTCTGATGGGTGAGACTGCTGAGAAGAGTTTGGGCTTAATGTTTTTGTTTTTGATTGTGGAGGAATGCATATGCAGCACGTTGTACAGCAAACACCAGTTCCCACAGATGTTCCCCAATTTAACAAAAGGTAGTGATCAAGTGGGTCACTGAAGAGCTCACTGAATTCCAGCATGGTACTGTAAGAGGAATACCTTCCTAGATATTCCACCTTCAACTGATGTTCTTTTGAGGAGCAGTGGCTTTCTCCTTACAACACTTCCATGTACACAATTGTTGTTCAGTGCTCTCCTGATGGTGGACATTGCTTAGAAGGTAGTTACCTTGAGCTCCTTGGTGAACTTGCAGACTATTACACGCCTTGGTCTTGGTGTGATCTTTGCTGGTTGATCACTCCTGGGGAGGGTAATAATGGTCTTGAATTTCCTCCATTTGTACACAATCAGTCTGAATGTGGATTGGTGGAGTCAGCTTTTCCACCCTTTTGAGCATCAACAGCTCAAAACAGCTCTTCTTCTGAGTTCCCAGGAAATCTCCCTTGTTCATGCCATGATACACTTTCACCAACGTGTAAAGAAGATCTCTTTGATAGATCCCTGTTCTTTTAATAAAACACAGTCACACCTGATTGTCTTCTCCTTCTGCCCGGCAGCTCCATCTCCAACATTCTTTGTCCAATATATCCACTGTTCCTCCTCAACAAACCACCTCAGCCTGGCCTCTCTGGCTTTATTGCTAAACTGATCCAACTTCACTGTCCCTCTGATCTGCTCATTTCTAATCTTGTCCATCCTTGTCACTCCCAATGAAAATCTCAGCATCATCTCCACCACCTCCAGCGCAGCCTCCTGTCTTTTAGACAGAGCCACAGTCTCCAAACCATACATCATAGCAGGTCTCACTACTCTCACTTCCCTTTCACTCTTGCTGCTCTCCTTAAATAGAAAAGTCTAAAGGGTTGACAAACTTTCAAGCACCACTGTAGCAGATTTACAAAATGGAGTGACTACATAACTTCTTTAAAGCATCTTTTCATTTTAGATTTGTTCTGGTTTTGTCATTTTTCATTGTTGAGGTTTTTAATTTGCTCATTTTCATTTATATATATATATATATATATAGATAGATAGATAGATAGATAGATAGATAGATAGATAGATAGATACACACTACTTTTTTTTTGCTTTTAGTAAATTAGTTTTATTTTCATTTCCTTTTCAACCCCTGTTTAGAGGATCACCCACTTCTGACTGAAAATAAATATCCATTAACTGATTGGAAGAGGAGATGATCTCCATATCATGTGTAGGTATTTGAAGTGGGATGTCAGAAAACACACGTATTTGTGTCCGGATCAGACGGGCAGAAGAGATGACGAAGGATTCGGAAGCAAATGCAGGGGTTGAATATTTAATGACAAAGAAAAAACAAAGCAGGATACTAACAAACAAAAACTGGGGGACTTCAAACTAACACTAAATACAGTAAAACGGCACCTAGACAAACAAAGGAACCAGATTTACAAACAAGATCTACAGAAACAAAGACTACAAACAAAACAAAACAAGCTACACTTACTAAGAGTGAGGGAACAAAGTACAAACAAACAAGAGCTAACAAGGCTAATGCTAATGCAGGGAAGGTAACAGAGCAAACCAGCAACAAACAGTGACAGAAACAAAATGGACTGACAAAGACAGACTGAGACAAAGGGTCTTAAATACAACATGATAGCGAGGGGGCGGGTCACAAATCAGACAGATGGGAATGGGCGGAGCAAGGGTGGAGACAGAACCAAAACAAACATAACCCATTTGCTTAGGAGCACATGGTGAGAAACAACTAGGATAAGACAGGAAGACAGAAGTGAAGGGCAGACGTGACAAGTTGTAATGAGTAGGTTTCCCAATACTTTTGTCCACATACTATTGTTTGGACTGCTTGGATTGACTGAAAAGACTGATTGATTTGTGAAGATCCTTGTTTAGCTTGGTCTGTCTGTCGGTCTTCTGGTCAGTTAGTTGATGTTGCATTCCGGACAGCTGGCTGCACTTCCCGTGAATCCTTTATTTAATAAACGGGTCTATTTTGAGATCAGCTGTGAGTCACAATAGTCTTCCACACGCCTGCCTGAAGACAAACCAGAGGAGAGAAGCTGGGGTGCTGATGGTGTGATCATCTCCCACAGCTCCTGAAATGTCAGAGGTGTGTCTCCTGCTGTTTGTGGGAAGGCATTGTGTCCCAAGGCTGGGTCAGGGTACTGGGTTTTGGACAGCACTGGAAGTTTAGCACTGTGTTTCTGAAGTTTAGTTCTCCACTGGTTTGTAGTGTGAAAGCTCTCACGTATCTACTCCAGTCTCTGAACTTAGCCTTTGCTCAGACTGCCGGCGCAAAAGAACATGAAAAAGGATTTTTGCATATCGTATCCCAACTACACTTGGAAGTGGACTGAAATGTTGATATGTCATGTGAAATGTCTCATTGCTCAAATTGGATGTCAGTGTGTTTTGCATCACATGCAGTGCAACAATGACCACATCAATCAGAGTGATGGAAGTGTGGGGGTCAGTTGTGACTACAACACAAGACATTGCGCTGTATACCAGCCTCCAAAAATGATGCACCACCATCTTCTGCATAGGAAAGCCACATCACCGAAGTGGAGTGACTGAAGCCTGCGTCATAACCTCAGAAAGTTATGCACATAGATTTATGATTCTGAATATTCAGATCATAACTGCGGTTAGTGTTCTGATACTGGTGGTACTGGGCTGAGCAATGAATTCCTGGAAAGGGAAGCAAGTTAGTCTTCTTGCACTCTTGATGGACTCTTGATATTGCACCCAGTTAGCATTCTGATGCTGTCTATGCTGGACTGTGTCTAGTGATGGACTTTCGAGACGGGGATCCTGTTAGTGTTCTGATACTCACTGTACTGGACTGAGTGATGGACTTTCGAGACGGGGATCCTGATAGTGTTCTGATACTCACTGTACTGGGCTGAGTGATGGACTTTCGAGAGGGGGATCCTGTTAGTGTTCTGATACTCACTGTACTGGGCTGAGTGGTGGACTTTCGAGAGGGGGATCCTGTTAGTGTTTCGATACTCACTATACTGGGCTGAGTGATGGACTCTCGAGATTTTGGAGCATTTTCCTCCCCCGCTAGACCACACCTAACATTAAGTTCATGTTTATCTGCTCCAGAGAGTCGTTTTTTATTGGCACCACTTCTCTACTGCCTACCGACTAACTAGACTGTGTGCATTTGCACATCTGTGTCTGCAATGGGTGCAACTTAAAGTAGCTGAATGCATTCAGTAGAAGGGTGGTCCACAAACATTAGGACATGCAGTATTCTGAGAAAGCAGGTAGAATAGAGAGCTCGGTCTCACTCTCCCTGTCTCTCAGAATGGGTTTTAACCTTTGACCCTGATGGTTTTAGGCTGTGGCGGCAGAGCTGCTGTACAGAGAAGTAGGGGAGGATCATGGGATGGGATTGCCTTTGAATAATTCACACACCATACACACGCACACATGCGCCTGCACGCACACACACACACCCACACACACTCTAGCAAGATACACATCTAGCCCTGTTATGGGTTTGGCCGAGTGCCAGAGACATACACCATCTGTCTGTGTCTCTCTTGCTCTTGCTCTCTATCTTTACAGACTTATTTATTTAAATAGGGTTTTATACAAACAGAATCCATTCGGTGATCATGTGTGGATCACACGAATATTACAGACCATTCTAGAGCACCCCCTATGCTTCCTATGGTGTATTACAGTCTGTAATGTCCAGCCATGATTTCAGATATCAGAAAATTTAATTTGCACTTCATCACAATGTTATCGTTGTAAACTGTCCTGGCATGCATCACTGAGTTAAATTGAATCATTTAATATTCTCTCTCTCTCTCTCTCTCTCTCTCTCTCTCTCTCTCTCTCTCTGTCTCTCTTTCAGTCTCTCCAGAAGCTCTGGGCTTCCTCTCTGCCGTTGGAGTTTTTGCCTTTCTTATGATCCTCATTTTCCTGTACCTCAATAACAAGCTGTCCATCGAGAACACTGCTCCACGGCCGCACGACCACTACAGGAAGGGCAAGGAACTGCCAGGTGAGAAGAGAGTGGGAGTTTGAAGTCCACTTGCCACTTACTACATCCAAACACTTTGTGAAAACACTGACCCATTTTCTCTTGTCTACTCGCCTTGATTCTGCTGATCTGTATCACATGTCCTCAATAAATGTACAGGCAGAGCTGACTAACTTATGGATCCACGCCTACCAGATCAGCAGATGATAGCAGATGATGTTTCAGTAAAGTATTTGGTCACGTAACCTAAACACTACCTTATTAAGCTCCACCATAAAACCATAGTTCTATACAATCTGATCCCAAAACACACAAGTGTTCACACACCTCTGCTTTATGGAGACATTTCCTGTTTAAAACCTTGCCCTGTCACTTTCCATCAGTCCTCTACTCCATGTAGCCCATGCAGACTACTGGCCTCTCATCAGGGCAGCATTTCCATACTGGGAGCACCAATAAATAATAGTATTTAATAGTAATAAAAGTATTTTTCTCATAGTTTCATAAAACTGTTATGTTAAACTCATGTAAAACAAATCCGTGACACTATACAGAGCAGAGCTCCACAGGGTAACGCCTACACTCAGATTTCACATCCACCCAGACTAATTTCTTTCATTACATCTGGGTATCGGAATGTGTGGGTACAGTAAGTTAGAGGCTCTTAAGGAAGAGACAGGACAGGACAGGGAGGGGCCACACCTATCAGGTTCAGCCAATTAACCTGTCAATCACAGGCCTCAAGGTTAAGTTGCAATAGATACTCATGGCCGGTGCGTACGCCAACAGCAAGGGCTGTCTGAGTTTGAATGGCGCCGCATCACATAACACTCCAGAGTGAAATCTGAAATGCATCGCACACACACTCGCACAGCGATCCACACACGTACTGTTGCTGCCTGGCCCACATTCACTTAGGAACACCTACCTAAACCCTGCAGACAGGTCGCTGCTGCTCTTCATTGCCCACACAGAGCGTTACATAAGTATACATAGCATTATCATTACATAACACGAACTTCATTTCCAGTCCAATCAGTTTTGAACATGGGCATTAATCTCAGTAAGGACAAGGACAGTTTGTCCTCATTTACCCAAACACGCTTACTTGTATCTAGGCCTGGGTTATAGGATGATGTAACCACTGTATCTCCAAAAGTTTGTGGACACGTCATATTAATAGTGATTTGAACCTCATTTAGGGACACCCAGGCATGTTTAATATAATATATAAGTTCTTTGTGCCCAGTGCCAGGTGTGGTCTAGGTTGGTTTAAAGCCCCACGGTTGTGGGGCATTGAGCTGTGGGGTTTTCTCTGGCTTTCGAGCTCCAATCAATATTTTTGAGACGAGTTGAAGTCTCAGAACTAATCATTCAGCAGCACTACCTAAACTCACTCATGCTCTCACTCTCCTGCAGCTGAATGCAATCAATTCCTCCTCAAAGCAATGTTCTAATATGTACTGGAAAGCCTCCTTTGAAGGCAGCAACTGTAGAGATGTATTGTCAGTAGAATAGGACTCTCTGGAGCAGATAAACAGTGTATACAGTGTGCTGTATTGACCGGTGTGAGTTAGAGGGGTGTAAAGCCCCCCAGCACTGAGCTGTGGAACTTGCTTTTTCTGTAACGGTGGAACTCCAATGGAACTTCATCCAATGTCCTGTCCTAACAAAAAGGTCTCATCACTGAATACAATCAAATCCTCAAAGCACTGCTCATAAATTTAGTTGAAAGTCTTGGACAGTAGGGACGGTTCCTCCAACCTGTTTGAGCAGGCATCTCAAAACCTTTGTCCATATAAATCCATATTGTGTACCTACATCCTGCCATCATCACCTACTGTGCATGAGCTCCTCCTCCTTGTATTTGACATTTTTGAGGTCATTTCAGTGGGACGTTCTGTTGCAACTAAATGCTGATATAGCAGCATTGCTACCCACACCATCACCGTCAACTCTAGAACTCTAGACTCGTTCAGATTCTATCTATTCAAGCTCATTGTGCAGCAGTGATTGCACCATCAGATTATAATACTTTCCTTGTCTCCAATGTTTTGTAATGGGTCACAGTATCACAGTATTCAAATTCCAGTAATCAATATTAAAGTCTGACCCATCCTAAAATGTGTTTCCACAATACAGACATACTGATCTGTGGTTCGGACTGTTGGGAATTCTGGTCCTTTTATTGGTTACTACTGTGGTCAGAGGCCAAGTCTGAAGGTCTGGATCAAACACTTAAGACACTTTCACACCTACATTTGGTTTAGTCTGGCCTGAATCAGCAATTCCCATTGGTTAAGTGTTCTCACGCAGGGAAAAGTCAGACCTGTCTGGGGTGGGAGCAAGAAAGTAATACAGGAAGACGGTCCTGTGTTCTGTATTAGTACCTTTTGCTGGCCCACCTGAAAACCCCCTAATAGCTGGGATTGAGATCAGAGTACTGGAGATTCCAGTAGAACCATTTCAGAGCTTATCTGGGGCTGGACCAAGACCACCTCCTTGGTGCAGTTGTTTCGGTTCACATCTGAGTTCAGTTGCTGTGTTCATACCATCCCAAACAACTGGTTTTAACTGGTCTAAAGGGTGCAGGTGTAAAGAAAGTACCCATAGTCTCAATGTGCTGAACAGAAATCCAGAAGGTGATTTGCGCTGCGTGTCTAATGAACTCTGGCTCTAGTGACGAGATCCATGTATTTATGGATTTGCCGTTGATGAGATCATGCAGTCACGCTTCTGATATTGCTGTGATTGCTCCCTGTTTTGTTTGCTGCTTAAATCAGATTTACTTTTCAGCTTTACTCGATTCAATTTGTGCTTCAGGACAAGCTTAGGTAATGTGAGCAAACACAGCTGTGTTGGTGCTTGTGTGGGTGGTGTGTTTAAAGGCCAACATTAGTACCTGCACCTGCTAAATACTGACTGTTTGAGGAGCTCCACCGAAAGCAGTTTTCCTACACAGTTGTGCTTCATCTTTGAATCACATTTGGAAACATCGCTGCTTGTCTATTTATGCACAGACTTTTGCACTTTAATGTCTGGATAAAGAATTTGGGCCCCTGCTCATCCACTGCTCCCTCTGAAATCAGGGATATTAAAAGGAGTTTATGTTGCTTTTGTTGGAGTAGCTGTCTCTTGTGTCCAGGGAAGACTTTCTACTAGATTTTGAGACACTAATGTAAACTTATGTTGCGTTGTTGCATTCTCCGTGTTGGTGAGGTCAGGATTTTGGATGATCACCACCCTGCCTCAGTCCCAACCCCCTAATAAATCCCAGAAGAATGGGCTGAAGCTCCATGATTCCAGAGAACACAGATCCACCGCTCCACAACTCAATGCTGGAGGCTTTAGAACCCTCTTACTCCTTTTTAAAAAGAAGTTCCCAACCCTGGTCCAACTGCTCTGCTTGTTTTGTCAGGCTGACACCACGTCTGCTCTCCATAAAACACAATTTTACAAAAAAAAAAAAAAACACACACACACAAGAACTGATGCGAGAACATGTATAAGACATTCTTTGAAAGGTCTTGTTCATGAGCATTGTACCAGGTGTGTTGGAAGCAGGGAAAACACTTAAATGTTCACTTCATGCTTGTTTCTCTCCCCACTCTGTGTCTTCCACTCTCATTGGCTGTAGCTAATCTGCATCACTTTTCACGCTACTGCCACCAACAGGTCCAGGTATTAAACTGTCAGAGACTTGCAAGACACATGTCTTCCAGCAGTTCACAAGCCAGTGGATGCTGATTTTCCTCCAACCTGAAGCTTTTGTTGATGATCTCCAACATCTCAGAAATCATGTATTGAGAACCTGACAGTAGTGTTTGCCCTGCTGCCTGATACACACACACCTGATACAGCTTTCTGTAGTGTTTTAGGACAGGAAACTTTGCATGAGCAGGGGTCCTCTGACCAGGGTTGGAAACCACTGACTATCTGTAAGATAGCAAGTCAGAAACTGCATTCATTTATTTATTTATGATTCACTTTGTGTGATTATGTAACCGACTGTGTACGTAATTCTTAGTGAAGCTTCAGCCTCGACGGGAAACCCTAATTAATTGAAGCTTTAGGATCCATTCAGAGCTTCACCTTGCCAGAAAAGGAACTCCCAGACACTCCTCCAGGTCTTCATCCTGCCAAAAAAGAGATCCCGCTGTCCCTTTGCCATTTGGCTTTGGACAACGTCCAGTCCTGCACACTGCCAAAATAACAGAACTACCCAGGGGGACAAGCCATTTCCTGTGGTTAGAGTGGACCATGTCAAGACAATGAGTGCCTGAAATATCACACACTTTTCATGACTGACGCTGAACTTTTTCCATGACCATTTAATCTGAGACCTTTTTGTAGTTTTGGATTGCTTTAAAACCCGTCCTCTTGAGGTTCTTCATGTCTGGATATGCCTGGTGAAGTAGGGGTATACTGGAATGGATAGATTCCCATGTGGAAGGGTTCTAGTGAGGAATAGAATAATGTAACTAAACCTGTACCATATACAATGATTCTCTTATGAATTCCTTTCCAAGAGGAACAACTAACTAGATCATAGAGAAAATGGCATTTTTCAAGAGCTTCCAGAGCAGTATTCCTTCCATGTCCTACCTCTTGAACTCTGTATCTGAAACAATGGATGATATCGCGACGGCTTTGAGTGACGTTACGTTTACAGTCAGTGGAGAGATCGCTGAGCAGGTCAACACCATCATCCATAAAGTTCAAGCTGAGGAAATGGAGAGAATCCGTAGGAAGGAGGCAGCGGAGAAGGAGGCCGCAGCCCTGGAAAGGGAGGCCTACCTAAGCAGGGCTGAATTCCAGTCCCAGGATTCAACCGGTCAATCCCAGGATTCTAAAGACAACTTGACCAACTCTGAAATACAGACCCAGGAGTCCTTCAGCCCACCAGAGCATTCAGTGGTCTGCCAGGGCAAGCCTGAAATCCAGACTCATGCTTTGTCTGGTCAACTCCAAAAAGCAGAGACATTCCTGGAAGAGGATGAAAACCAACCAGAGACTTTGTTTTTTCAGCAACAAAACAAGGAAATCTCCCAGGATGAGGCTGACATTCATCCCCAGGCATTGTCTGATCAACCCCATGAAGTGAAGCCCTGCCTGGAAACTGATGAATTTCAATCAGAGGCTTTGTCTGATCAATGCCAAAACATGGAGACCTCCCTGGGTGAGGCTGAAATGCAGCCACAGGCATTGTCTGATCAACCCCAAGAAGTGAAGACCTGCCTGGAAACTGATGAATTTCAATCAGAGGCTTTGTCTGATCAATGCCAAAACATGGAGACTTCGCTGGATGAGGCTGAAATGCAGCCACAGGCTTTCACTGACCAATTCAAAGATGCAGAGACCTACCTTGGCAAGGTTGAAACCCAGTCCCAAGCTTCTTTCGCCCTAGCTCAGGACCCTGACGTCTGCCTGCACAAGCCTGAAACCCAGCCTCAGGCTTCTCCCAGCCTAACCCAGGACCCTGAGGCATATACTACAGACTATTACACAGGTTCTGCTCCTTCTACAGAAACCTTCTCTACAGGCAGCGACCTCTCCCAACCACCAGACACTATGAAAGCAAACCAACAGCCCAGCAAATCCAGCATGCACTCAATTTTGAAACAAAGAGGTCATACCGGATCTACTAAAGTTAAAAGTCGAGATTCTCACAGGAGCATTCTTGAGAAGATGAAGTATTCAGTGTCTTTTGCTGGAAGACTGGCAGAGAGAAGAAGTAAACGAGAGAGGAGCAAAAAAGGCAGTAAAGGTGAGAAACAGAAGACCTTTTCCACCATATTTCCATCTGAGTGGCTGGATGGTGGTCTTTCTTCCACTATGGTTCAAAGCTTGGGTTTCTACTTTGTGTGAGTTTCTTAAATGGACGTTTCTGGCACTCTTGGGGTTTTCATCTTACCTGTCAACTGCTTTCTCTGTGCAGTCCCTTTAAATGTGGTGCAGTCCAATTTTGTTCTGAACAATGCTGGATGACTCTTCTTTTTCTCATTTTGAAAATTCCTTTCTTGATTTTGGGTTCTGCAACTTGCATGGTCCAGCAACCAGCACCCTACTCCAGCATGGTTCTATCATGCACGTACCCTTTGTTCCTCACAGCTGTAGACTCTTAGTCACTTAAATAACAGTTATTTCGTCATTAAATTCTTGTTTGTGAGAAATATCAGATTGTGAGCGAATTGTGCATCGATTTTGGGGCTTTGCATATCTCAACCTTTTGACTGAACTGCTCCTGTAACATCTTAAAGAGTTAATGATGGAGTTATTATTAGGGCCGGTTGAACTTGATGTAAATCATCAGGTTGAAGAGCTGAAGCAAGTCTCGAAGCGGTGGCGGTGCTGCCCTCTAGTGGCCCTTGCAGAGTCTTACAGGTTCTTTCTTTGCCTCTCTTTCAGATAAGGGATATGGAGAAGCAGATTTTCAGGCTTCATCATCGGACAGTGATGATGAGGTAATGGGTCAGTATCAGGAGGCCGTGTCCCGCTCACAGGGCCTCCGTGGTGGATGCACAGGGGCCAGCATCCACCACCACAAGGGCTACGGCTGGGACACTCGGCAAAAATACTGCCCCTTGGCTGCGGAGTATGATGGCTACAGCAGCGAGGCCTCTGCTGAAGATGGTGAGTAACATGTGGAGTTTTTAAGTATAAGTACAGAAATTGCTTCTTAAATGTAACCTCTTGAGCACATATTCAGTTTTATCTTAAAGGTTACTATTCAGTAAAAGAACGTTTAACAAAGTGTAGAAAAAAGTCTGTTGTTGAAAGTATTCCACTGTCTGACCATTACCATGGAGGGGGTGAGATGTCCAGGATAGAGGTCAGTTTGTTGAGTGTCCTCTTTTCCATCACCACCTCAAACCTCTCAGGTAAGCATCTAAGAGGCAGCCTTCTTGATCAGTGTGCTGAGCTTTTTAACATCTCCACCTTTGCTCCACCAAATGTCTGTGAAGAAGACAGCCCCTGAAACAACAGACTGGTAGAAGATATATCATCTCCTTTGTCTTGGTCACATTAAGGAGCAGATGGTTCTTCGCACACCACTCCAAAAAGCTGCTCACTAGGTCCCTGTATTCACCTGCCCGTCCATTCCTGATGCACCTGACCACAACAGAGTCATCCGAAAATATCTGAAGGTGGCAGAGGTCTGACCCGTACTGGAAGTCAGTGGTGTACTGGGTGAAGAGGAAGGGGCAGAATACAGTTCCCTGAGGTCAGAAGACCCCCACAGGGTTCTTTCAGGGTATTATGTGGGTGGTGGGTGGCAGAGATCTGACCCGTACTGGAAGTCAGTGGTGTACTGGGTGAAGAGGAAGGGGTAGAATACAGTTCCCTGAGGTCAGAAGACCCCCACAAGGGTGTTTCAGGGTATTATGTGGTTTGTGGGTCCTTCTCTGCACTGCCGTGACACTGCCATATTGACACTCCTCCGTAGTTGCTCCACCTTATAAATTTAAAGTCAGAGACAGAAGCTCATCTGTTTCAGCAGTTTGTGTGGGTCATCCACTAGTCCTTCATCAGTGCACATAGGACACTTAACACAGAGGGGTTTAAACACTTCAGCAGCACTGCTGCGTCTGATCCACTTCTACCAGTGCAACACTAACACACCACCACTATGTCAGTGTGACTGCAGTGGTGAGAATGACCGACCACCCAAATAGCTCCTGCTCCGTTGTGGCCCTGTGGGGTGAAAGGAGGATACAGAGAAACAGATGGACTACAGTCTGTCGTGATAGAACTACAGAGGGCTCCTTTTTGGTAAGTGGAGCTGAAACAATGGACAGTGAAAATAGAAACAAGGAGGTGGTCATAATCTTATGCTTGATTTTTGTCTCGGTATGAACTGTGGTGTGTGGAGTGAATGGTATGCTTTGAGAGTTTGGGTCTAAAATGTGTTTTCTTCTTTTTTTCATAAATACATTCATGTGGTGGAGGGATACATACAGTGTGATATGAGGCAAAATTATTGAAAATTATTTAATTTTTGACACATTTTACCATCAACAACATTCCATAATCTCTGGCGGGTGAATTAAACAGCTGTATTTATGGCAGTAATGTGTCTGCAATATCTGCGCTCACCACTAGATGAAGCACAAGGCCCTTAACAATCCATTCTTCTCAATAGAAGCTCATCCGTCTTGATGTTTTTCATTTTACTTTTTGGCAAGGTGTGTGTGTGTGTGTGTGAGAGAGAGAGAGAGAGAGAGAGAGACAGAGAGAGAGAGAGAGAGAAAGAGAGATTCTACTCTAACATGGTTTTAATAAAAACAGCTTGTGTGTGGCTGATCACACAAGCAGGCTGATGTCAGAGTGCACTGGGTTTAGTTCATGGTAAAATATCAGATGTCTCTAACACACACACAGACACACACACACACACACACTCTCTCTCTCTCTCTTTATGGAAGACATTTTCACATATTATCTCATCATGGATCCAACATTTTAGCACTGCTGTTATTGGTCGCTGTGATCAGCCAATCACAAGTCAGTTGCCACAATGCCAATCACTCAGCCCTCAATAGCCCAACTTTAAACCGATTTAGGGCTAATTTTGATTGGCTGGCCCTGATATATGTAAATTACCTGTGTTCTGACTGGCTGCCCTGTATCGTGCTTTAGTCCAATAGCAGTCTAGGCTGAAACACTTGTTGTAAGTTTAGCTTGAAGAGGCAGAGCCACAATGCCAGCCAATCAGTAGTCATTAGCTACAATGCCCGCTAACTGGGATTCAGGTGTCACAGTGCCAGCCAATTACACACACACACACATGCAGTTTAAAGGCATATCACTCATTTGATGTGTGTGTGTGTGTGTGTGTGTGTGTGTACCACCCACTCATCCACACCTATAAATCCCATCTTTACATACACACAAAAAGATTACCAGCATATCTGTGGAATTTCCTGCTGTGTGTGTGAGAGAAAAGCAGAGTTTGGCTCTCTCTGTGCTACAGAGCTCTAGAGGCCATCGCCTCTGGCCATCTGTATAATAGATGAGTCGTCTTCTGTACACACACACACTCACACACCCACAGTAGTTGATGTTCAGTAGAGGAAATGAAACTAGATGCTGAGGTTGTGTGTGAGGGGCGCCACAGTTTGATATGAAAGACCTCAGTGTACACACACACACACACAGTCTCTGAGACTGATGGTGGAGGTGGACTGTGGGTTTTTTCTGTGTGTGTGTGTGCGTGTCTGAGAAGCTCTGTTGATACTGGTGCTGATGCTGATTTCCTTTGTTGCCATGGTGATCATGCACACCTTAGACATAAGTGAGTTGTGCACTCGCTCGCGCTCTCTCTTCTTCCTCCCACGTCATTTTCACTCTATAGACATACATATGTTTGAAGACCCCCAGCCCCCCCACAGTTTTTTATGACAGATTTCTCCTTGACAGACTCTCTCTTCTGACAGGTGTGTGTTGTGCAGAGCCCACTGGCGACAAATGTTATTGACAGCCCTAGAACACACACACATAACACACACACACACTTTTCTTTAGGGCTTTGAGCCGAAGCATTAAGCAGATGTATATTCAGTCTGCAGCAGTGTATCTCCGCCCCGACTCACCCTAAAGTTATAAGCAGCATTTCAACCTGGGTGGCTTGTTGAATGATGCCCAGTACAGGCTGGCCAATCAGAACAGAGCTAATATGTATATCTTAGTCGTAAAGGTACAGTGACCCAATCACCTGTTTGTGAAATGCCATCAAATGTAAACCAGTTGAGGTTTGGGTGGGAAGGTGCTGAAGGGGAAGAGGTTCTCCAGTTGAGCAGATCTCCATCCTCTGTTGGGTCTGAACTGCTTTTGACCCAGCAGCTCAGTGAGACGGTGCAGCTGGGGGAGGTTTTGGATGTGATCTCCCATCTTCTGAAAGAAAGCAACAGCCCCAGAGAGAGAGAGTCTTCACTTGCTCGCCCCCGCCTCACTCTAACAGCCCCGGGTTGAAAACTGAGGCAGATCTTTGATCAAAGGCAAATCTTGACAGCAAGCCAGGCGGAGGGCGGTATCCGTCAGTTCGGTTTGGGACCATTTACCCAGTTCAGTTTGGCAGTGCTTTGTGTTCCAAGCCCAGGGTTTTCTGTCATATCTGGACGTCCCATTTGGGACTGTAATGTACTGGATTAACTGAATAAATTTGTGAACTGGTCAAAGAGTGCGATTATGCTGATGGACCAACACATGGACCCTCCTTCAGCACCTTCCCACTGGTTTATATTAGATGGCATTTCCCAGTCAGGTGATTGGGTTACTGTACCATTAAGACTGAGATATAAAAATGAGCTCTATTCCAATTGGCCAGCCTGTTGGTCAGGTTGGTCATGATGGTCAGTGGTTCTGGTCATGTAGGCCTTGCTAGTCAAGAGGCTGGTGGACCAGGCTGGTCACGATAGTATTGCTGGGCAATGTTAGTTAGGTTTGTCATGCTGGTCAACCATTCTGGTCTTGATTTTCTTGCTGGTCATGCTGGCCGTTTTTGTCCATAAGCTTGATTATACTGGTGGACTAGACTAGTCATGCTGGTCAGCAACCTTAGTTAGGTTGGTGATGCAGGTCAACAGGCGTGGTCATGCTGATTGATGAGCTTGGTCATGCTGATCATGTTGGCCAATCAGTGTGGTGATACAGGTCAACATGATGGTCACGCTGGACAACCTGCAAGATCACAATAGTCATGCTTGTCAACAAGCTTGGTTGTTTTGGTGGACCAGACTGGTTATGCTGGTCATGTAACATGGTTAGGGTGGTCACGCTGGTCAACAAGTTTGCTCCTACAGGTTTACCACCTTGGCAGTGCCATAGTTGAGTGAAATTAACGAAGGGTCCACAATTTCTGCTCGATTCTGTGAATCTGAAGTGGATGCGCTGGGCTGCGGTTAGCCATGACGTGGGCAGTGTTAATTTTATGTGCCTTCATAAAATCAGTGCCAGTAATGAGAGAGAGAGAGAGAGAGAGAGAGAGAGAGAGAGAGAGAGAGAGAGAAGACAAGGGAAGAAAGAGCAGAACAGTGTAGTGGGGGGTGGTGGGTTACACAGATGTAATGGAGACCAGATGACATTTAATGTATGAGGTCACTAAACATGCCTTCATCCTGATCTGCAGCACTACGTTGCCATGGCAACAGCCTTCTTTCCCCCTGGTGTCGGGGGTGTTTTAAAAGCCGCCGTTACACAGGAACATTATCTTGATGCTCTGAGTATGTGAACCGTGGGTTTTAGCTGCATGATGTCACTTTGTGAGACCACCCAGCGATTGCATTGCTTCATAATTTCCAGGTTATATAATTCTCCGTCTGGGAGAATCATTCCTTTTATGAACGGATGCTGGTCTTTTTCCGTGAGGTCTGCTGCCAGGCGAAGTCCGAGACTTCCTTCTGGCTTCAACCGAATCAATCAGGAAGCACGGGGAGATAGGCAGACAGACTTACAGAGGCGTATTCCTCAGACGTACCTTCAGTTTAGACCTGTTTGGAATTCATTTCACATCTCACTCGCAGACGTTCGGGAGCAAAGATGCGTGTTGACTGTCAATACACACCTTTCATATTTCACTCGTTAGAGCTGCAGTGCTGTTTCCTAAAGCCCTCGTGTGTTTGAGGTCCAATAGAGCTCAGACGCTCTTAAGGATCACAACATACTAAGGCTTTATTCACACAGCAGATTAAAGTGCTTTGTGAAAATCGGATCTTTTTTGTGACGTTTGACGTTCTCAGTTTGTGTGATGGTATTGAAATCCGATACGTTTGATGCCACATTAAGAAGACAGTGTGAACAACCCACACAAAAACTGGATTTGGGCCACCTTACCTGCTGTGTAAATACTATAGCCTTAGAGAACCCAATAAAAAAAACATGTTTAATTGGTTTCCATACTCTGATTCTTAGAGTGGGGTTAAGGTGCATCATGTGGATGCCATATTATGCCACGTTGCTTCTTCACAGATGAGAGAGACGTGAGTCTGAAGAGCTTTAAACTGGTAAAGAACCTTCACACCTTTCTCTCTATTATACCTCAAAGCGTGTTGATTCTTTATGGAACCTAAAGTGGCATTGCTGAGAAAATGAACCGTTTTCATTAAATTGTTGATGGGTTTGCACAAATTTCAAATTTCTACCAACTTTGCTCACTATTGGAGAGGGATCTTGACCCTCATATTCTTCCTACACATCTGCTGCAGAAACCACTTTTAGGGATTTTTCAGCTCACAGCCCCTCAGTCAGTAAAAGGTTCAGATTCACCAGAGCTGTATCTCAAGGGTTCTGGAACATATTTCTGCTGTTCTGGTGGCTGTTGATGATGGCTGTGAATCACTGTTCTCCACTTTTGTCCATGTTTACTTCATTTCCAGCTCTGCTTGCGCAAGCTTGGTTGCTGCAGTGGACAATTGGCAGGGTTATCAGGTTTCTCAGTGTTTCTCCAGTAAAAACAACCAGCTAAAAGAACATCCTCTGCTGTTTTTAAATTGTTTGTTCATTTTACATAGAAGGTGATTTTGTTTACCCAGACTTTTTTAAGAACGTTGCTTTTGCCAGTCCAATTAGAGACTTTTTAAATGTTTATTTGTGTACTTTTAACTTCAGTATATTTAGTATTGTTAGTATATTTGGGTGGGGGGCTTTTGGCCAATCTTTCTGGGCTTAAGCCCCATAAGGCACCCCCTTGCTCCACCCCTGCCATACACACCAGTCACATGCAGATCTTTCAGTTTGTAGTAGCCGACTGGTGCACCTTCACTCCAGTCTCAGACACCGAACATCTCTTTCAGCCCAACCTGACATGACTGGGAGAGCTGTGGAACATTACAGATGACATTTAGTAAATTCTCTGTGTCTGCAGTAAACTGCATCCAGAGGATGAGACGGACTCCCCCGCTAGATGAGTTGCAGCCACCGCCGTATCAGGACGAGGATGGCTCGCCCCGGATGTCCTGCACGCCCTCTGACCTTGGTGATGCTAAGTGTGACCTGTCTCATGGCAGTAACAGCCCTCTGCACAGCTACACAGCCAAGTGTCCCAGTGAGGGCAGCGCCGGCCATGACACAGAGAGCTTTCTCAACAAGGGCTATGAGGAGGATGTCCCCAGTGACAGCACGGCTGTGCTGAGTCCAGAGGTGCGTTGTTTATTTTTTCTAGTTTAGTATTTCAAGTTCACCCACGTTGGGCGAGGGAGTGAGGGACAGGCTCCCGACCACTGACTGATGGCTGTGGCATCACCAATAGTGCTAATTCTTTGATCACTGCCCTGCTCTCTCTCTCTCTCTCTCTCTCTCTCTCTCTCTCTCTCTTTCTGTAGAATCTCTCAGCTCGTGGCTCAGCCGCTCACCTCCCAAAGGCTTATGAACCAGAGCCGTTAGCGCAGTTTGGGACGCTGGACGTAGTCTTCGATTATGACTCCTGCGATCAGCGTCTGGCCGTCACAGTGACTGCAGTGACCGACATTCCTCCATTGAAACGCACAGGAAACGTCTCCTGGCAGGTAGAGCTGCACAATACATTGCCTGTTGGCTGTGTATGCCATTATTGGCCTTCACATTGCTGATACCCCATTATGCTGCTTTAGGACAACTATACTGTTCTGAAAAATTGAAAGTTACATCGTTGTGTGACCCTCCTGACAGGTGCACCTGGTTCTGCTGCCAACGAAAAAGCAGCGCGCCAAGACGAGCATCGCCAGAGGACCCTGTCCCATTTTCACTGAGACCTTCCGTTTCAGCCACATCGAGACGGAGATGATCAGCAACTACGCCATCCGCTTCCGCCTCTACAGCATCCGTCGCATGAAGAAGGAGAAGATCCTTGGAGAAAAGGTGTTCTACCTCACCAAACTCAACCTGCAGGGCAAGATGTCTGTACCAGTCATCCTGGATCCCTGCTGCAGTATAGCTGTAAGTACCACATGTTGGGTAGATTGCTGAATGAACATTTCTGATATTGCCGATATAATCGAGGCTGATTTGCGTATCATGTACTGGAAGCCTGTGTGTCTGTCTTAATTAATCGTAAAATTTTTACACATTAAAAGACTGTATTAGTTATAATTTGTGTTTAATCAAACTTATGGTTAGAATGTAGATCGATCTTTAAGACATGTTGGAATGTTTTGCAGCTAACAGTATGTTAATACATTTATATCGGCGACACCTTGTCACCAATTAACGTGGTGTGAAGCAAGCTTACATTTTCACACACAGTCCTGTCTCCAGCTTTGTTATCTGGTTTCTGACACTAAACATTTCTATTGGTCTTTTCATCCAGACATTTTGATGCAATATTCCGATTCATAATATGTGAGAAAGTGGAAAAATTCCAGTTATGCCAGTTAATATTTCTATTGTTCAATTTTAATGGTAACAGCTGTATTCAAATGCCATTTTTGTAAGTGTGTGTGTGTGTGTGTGTGTGCGTGCGTGTGTGTGTGTGTGTGTGTGCATGTTTTCAGGGCAGTGAGTCTCAGGCGAGCGTATCTGATGCGTCCTGCACCGACACCGCCTCGACGTTCCAGTCTGCAGGTCAGGGATCAGCTCCTGAGATCCTGCTGGGCCTCGTATACAACGCCACCACTGGTCGCCTCTCCGTCGAGGTCATCAAAGGGAGCCACTTCAAGAACCTCGCCGCCAACAAACCGCCCAGTAAATACTCACACAGCAGCAACCTATGACCCCATTCAGCTGCATTCAGTTTTAAAATAACAAGCAAGAAGAAGCTCTTAACCGTATGTAAATCTCAGGACGTCTGACCGTGTGTGAAGGTTCCCAGTTTATAGTCTCTCACCTTCCACAAGTCCATACGACAGTCGTTTTGGAAATAGCCACTAGCATGTGGAGGAGCTCTGGGTATAAGCCGGATTTTCTCGTTGGGGAAAGAATAAAAGCAGGTTTCCTTTGAGGACACAGGAAGTGGTTTTCTTCTGATGACTCTTTTATATATAATGGTCACATTAGTACAGGTTTAGTACACATTAGTACAGTGTCTAATCAATCCTCATCCTCATTACTGTCAAACAGACACTTTCTATCAATCCTACGACCATCTCTCTGAAACGTTTCTTACTATTTTCTGATCATCTCTCCTGGTTTATGGGCATCAGTTACGTTAATGGTTAATGGAGTGCTAGGCAACTGCTTAGAGAAGCCCGTGGCTGCTGATTGTTGGGACAGATTCAGAGGAGTCCGAGTTTTTATAAAGCTTAGAAATTTGCATCACCTGGGCTTTCCAGACCATGATTATGAGCAAGCCAGAGCTGTAACTAGCGAATTAAATCTCGGTTAAAGTTATCTGAGGCCATGTCCACATATATGGACATAGGATATTATTAAAAACAGAAGTTCTCCTTTCCTCTGTTTTTGGATATATTTCCATCCAAACAGAGACAGAAATGCTTGCATGAGCATGCTAGCCCTGTATGAGGCAATAATACCTCATAAAGAGAGGCATCACACCGCCGTGAAGAGGTTTAATCCCAAATTACACAGTACTCCCTATATAGTGAACTACAAAGTCATGAAATTAGAGATTCTAAATCTAAATATAGTGTAATATATCTGTAATGTAAACAGTAATTACATGCATACATATGCAGATACGTACATGTAGTTATATGTGGCCTTATGTAGTTCACTTTATAGGGAGCTAGTTGAGATTGGGTCAGGTGCATGAGTGCTTTGTGACATCGTTGGCATAAAGCCCTGTTTTCAAAAAATCTCCACCTTGGAGAGTGTTTTTGAAAAGCTGTTCAGTGACCAAACTGATGTTTTAAAGTGGATAGGATGTCAAAATGCAGACGCCATGTTTTTAAAAATACCCATGCAGATGTGGACACGGCCAGAGAGCTCAAATATCTTTCCCCATAGAGAAAATTCAGCTTGGACCTGGGACGGTTCAGTCATTAAATAAAGGAATGTTGGACATCTTTGTGTGGTTCTAGTGTCTGCTTCAGTTGATGAGAGGAGCTACTGCACTACCTCTGAACCTTACTGCAGTATACAGTTCAGATGTTCTTCTTTTTAGTTCTTTCTGTTCTCACATCCCCACAAGCTGCTCCTACTGTATTTCTCTCCCTCTCCCTCTCTCTCTCTCTCTCTCTCTCTCTCTAGCCCCTTTTTCCAATATGACCTTAAACTGCCTCATCAAGCCATGCTTCAGTGGTAGAGCACTGCATAAGAGCTTTAGCAGCCTTCACTGAGCGATCGTAATGGAGCATACATGCCTTCATCCAGCCTCTTGTAGTAAAAACACGCATTTCTTCATTTCCACCTGCCCTGACTAACCTGGGGAGTGTTCCTCACAGCAATGCTCCAGAATCTAATAGAAAGCCTTCTCCAGAAAGTAGAGGCAGTTACTCCAACAGCAGCAGGTAAACTTTAAAACCCTTCGTTTCAGAAGAACCCGTGAAAGAGCAGGTGTCCCAATACTTTTGTCCATTGAGCGTAGGTCAGTCTTAAGGGCTGAAAGGCTTTTTGACTGTGAGGGGTAATACAGAGTCAGAGCTGCATGTGGATCTGATCACAGCGTGCTATGAAGGCATCGTGTTCTGCTTGTGAAGGTTCTAAGGTTCTGTGATGCGGTTCTCTTTAGTCTGAAGCGTTTTTGTCTGCTTTATAAACGCTAACCTGATGTGATGTCATTTAACCTTCTGACCTGCTCTCTCTCCTATTGTTTTCATTTCTCACGTCTTTCCCCCTCCCTATCTCTCTTTCCCCTCCCTTTCTTGTCCTCTTTCCCCTCTCACAATCTCTCTCTTGATCTCAATCTTTTCTCTTCCTCTTTTCTAATGCATCCTCTTCCACTCTCTCGCCCTCTTCCATCTTTCTTCACTTGCTTTCAATTTCTGTTCTCTTTCTGCTTGTTCCCTCCATCTCTTCTGCTTCTCTTTTGTCCTCTTTTTCTGTTGTTTCTCATTTCTCTTTTCTATTTTTCACTTTTCTGTTTTTACCTTCCTCTTGTCCTCTTTCTTTTTCTCATCTTTTTCTCTTATTTTACTCATTATTTTTTCTTTTTTTCTCTTTTACTTGTTTCTCGTCTTTTCCTCATTTTTTTTCTCTTTTATTCTTTTCATTTCTCTTCTTTGTCCTTTATCTGTTGTTTCCCATGTCCTCTCTTTTTCTCTCTTTGCTTTTTCTGTTGCTCTTGTCCCCTGTTGTATCTTTTCTTATCTTCTATTTCTCTCTCCTGTTCTCTTGTCTTCTGTTTCTCTTTTCTCTCTCGCACTCACATGCTTTTCTTTCTCTTGTCCTCTTTTCTTTCTTTCCTCTTATTTCTCTTCTTTTTCTCATTTCTCTTTATTTTTTCATTGCGTTTATTTTCTTTGTCCTCTTTATCTTCTTCTCCTTTTTTTCTCCTTGTGTTGCTCTTGTCCTCTGTCACTCTTGTGTTTCTCTCTTCTTTCTGTTTCTTTCTCTCTCTCTCTCTCTCTCTCTCTCGCTCTGTGTCTCCCTTTCTCTCCTTCCTGTGTCAGATGGATTGTTCTGTTGTCTAAAGCACTTGATAGGTGGGCAGGTTTATATTATCAGAGGTGAGTTTCTCTGCTCGCGTTCTCCAACTGTGGCTGTTAGACGTTAGTTCTTTGGTTCTGCACGTGGTTTTCGTCGTTCCACGGTTCTGTTTCTCTTTTTATTTTTGTTTCCATAGTTTCTCTGAGTTGTTTCTCTGTATACTGGTGACTGTAGTGCAGTACATGTCTCTGTGTGAACGAGGACTCATTTGTCATCTATCAGAGTTTAAACATCAATCCAGCATTTTCCCCAGTCAGCCAGAACATTAAATACCACTGACACAGTGATTCACTTCATCTACAATATGACCTGTGTGGGGATGGAACAGACAGTTCTTGAAGATAATGTGTTAAAGCAGGAGAAATGAACAAGTGTAAGAATCTGAGTCACATTGACAAGAAGCAAATTATGATGTTCAAGATGATTGGCTCAGAACATCTCCAAATCCACCAGGCAGGTCAGTACATACCAAAAGTGCTGCCAGGAAAGACAACCCCAGGTCATGCTCATCCACGGTCAGGAAGATCTTGCCTCACAACCTACAGGACTTAAAGGATCTGCTGTAATGTTCCACAGGGCACCTTCAGAAGCCTCAAAAGGTCACAGCTATTGTGGTGGCATAAGGGGCACCTATTCAATACTAAGATAAATAATATATAAAAATATATACAGATAATTGCAGATTGTTGTGCTACAATGAAAAACTGTAATAGTGTGTAAGTGTGAGTAACTAGAGTTTAAGTGTGTGTGTGTCCGTGGTTTGCTGGGAGCAGTGCTGGTCATAGAAATAGTCAGGTGGTTTTAATGTTGTGGCTGATCAGTGTACATCTCCTGACTAATCCTTAAAAGTCTCATTTATATGATCTATTCCAGACTCTAAACTACACTTCCATACCACAGCAGACTGTCCAGGGGTTCACTGTGTAACCGTGTAAAATTAAGCCATATTACGTAAGATTTGAAGAGCGCAGTCAAACCCACAAACACAAGTTAATAAACTGCCTTCTTGTCAGAATAACGATTGATTGCACTTACAAATTAGACAAATTTTTATTGAACACCTGGATTTTATGTCATGTTTCTTTGAATGTGTTCTTTTAAAGCAGTAATCCACTCAAGACCATCCATCACAGTACTTTTACTCCAATCTGGGTCATGGATAACACCGCAAACTGTGGTAAAATCACTGTCGCACTCAGCCTACGGTGCATAAAAGTCAACCTGAAATCAAAACTACCTCTCGTACATTGTTAGTTTTGCGCGTCTGCTCATTTTATGCACCGTTCATGTCATTAAAAGTGCATTCATGACTGGTTGACTGTCGTGGGAAGTGTATGTGATGGGGTGTCCTGCTGTTTTCCTCTTTATGACCGTCGTTGCCTTTGAGAATAAAGGCACCAGTAGGCAGGACAGAATAACACTTAACCAGTACATCTCCCTTCCCACCACCTCCGCCTTTCATAGAGAGAAAGCATTCAGCTAGCTCAGAGACCCTCCCTCACACCACACTTTGATGCCCCCGTCCACTCCAACATCAATCACTCCGCCTTAGGAACTGCTGGACGTATCAACATCCCTCAAGCCTCACTCTTATAGATGACAAACAGTCTGTAGATGGTCATTGTGTCTGCATGCTTTCTCTCAAAAGCCTGAGCCAACATCTCAAGCTCAGGGTCTTCCAGAAGCCCACTTTGTTCAGATCCAGTGAAATGTGCTGCTCGGACACAAACTTTGATTTCCTCACATTTCACAGAGTGACCTGGCCAGTCATCTGATCTCAGTTTGCTGATGATGCAAAAGCAGTGATCACCAATTAGATTCCTCCCCTGTTTACTCATATCCAGGTGCAGAAGGGGGCAGATTAATGGGGCTTTGTAGAAATTGGTGTGGGGTAATGGGGTGTTGAGGAGATGGGGAAGAGTAATGGGGTATGAAGGAGGTGGAAGTGGAGTAATGTGTGTGTGGAGTTGGGGTTTTGTGGCATAATGGGAGGGTTGGGAGGTTTTGGAGATGAGCACAGTGGGCAGTGAAGCAGGATGCATGTAGAGTCATGGGTTGTTAAGGAGATGGGGGTGGAGTAATGGGGCTTTGAGGAGATGGGAGTGGAAGGAGATGGAGTTGGACTAACTGGACATTGAGATGGATGTCTAATAACAGGGTTGAGTAGATCGTGTGGAGCAATGGGGTGTGGTGGAGTTGAGAGTGGAAGGAGATGGAGGTGAAAATGACTGCTTTACAGGTGGAATATTACAGCCGTATGAGTGTTGGGTTTCTGAGTGTAGGTGTATCAGTTGGGTTGTTGGAGAGGGTGGAGAAGACTGAATGAAATCATGAGCACTTTTCTGCTTGAAAGCAGCAGCAGTTCCTTCAGGGTACATTTACAGAGGAGAGGACGCTCTCTTCGCTGCCTTTTCCAGATTTGAACAATGCTTCATTCAATAACGCCAATCACACATACTTAATCACCATTCAGTCCCTCCAGCTCTCATTTAAGCCTCTCAGCGGGAGGCCCATTACCACACTGTGTAACCACTTAAGGTGCCGCAGAAGCCACTTTTTTCTGACTTGTGGATCCAAATCACGGCTGCTTCAGCAGGGCCTTTATATATATATATGTCTCTTTTTTTTTCTTTTTTTAGCAAAAGAGAGAGAGAGAAAAGCAACAGCGTAGGTGAAGGAGTGTGAAGGAGGGGGAGGAGCCCCATTCAGTGTTTACAGACAGTAAGAAAGGATTGAACAGTCACATACAACTCTCGCGCAGACGAGCACTCTTTGACTCTTTGGGCTGCCTTCCCTTAACAGGCAGCTGAAAGGAATCGTTTCAGTAAATGGGTTTCATGAAGGAGTAATCAGAAGCTTTTCAGTGCAGCAGAATGGTGCATGATTCGCCGTCACCAGGACTTTGTCTCATCGTGGCCCCGCCCCCGTATCTCAGCACTTTGTCCTGCACTGCTGAAGGCTTTTAATACTTTAGTCACACCATGTGCAAGATACATTCATGCTATTTAGTTTATGGACATGTGGGTAATGGGACTATTCAATTAATAATCAAACCCTATAAATACCTTCTTGTGCAAAAGTTTGTGCACCCTTGTTCCCTTTTGAAAAAGTCGTTTGACCAGAGGTGTATACATTTTTGCATTTGACTGAATGTAGTTCATAGCGCAACATAGCACCAAGGTCTAGCAGGAATGTACAGGGGTTGGACAATGAAACTGAAACACGTAATTTTAGTGTGGGAGGTTTCTTGGCTAAATTGGAGCAGCCTGGTGACCAATCTTCATTAATTGCACCAGTAAGAGCAGAGTGTGAAGGTTCAATTAGCAGGTAAGAGCACAGTTTTTCTCAAAATCTTGCAATGAACACAACATTATGGGGGACATACCAGAGTTCAAAAGAGGACACATTGTTGGTGCACATCTTGCTGGTGCATCTGTGACCAAGACAGCAAGTCTTTGTGATGTATCAAGAGCCACGGTATCCAGGGTAATGTCAGCACCACCAAGAAGGACCAACCACATCCAACAGGATTAACTGTGGACGCAAGAGGAAGCTGTCTGAAAGGGATGTTTGGGTGCTAACCCGGATTGTATCCAAAAAATGTCATTCCCAAGATGAATTGATGCTGTATTGGCCACAAAAATTATTGTGGTCTAAATCCAGGTGTTTCAGTTTCATTGTCCAACCCCTGTAGCTAAAGAATACAAGTTGTGAAAATTTGTATGAAGATTATAAAATATATATATATATATTCTCATTTAATTTTATTTAATGTATTAATTTAGTTTATTTAAATATTATTTATATTTTATTCAATTTTTAAAGTGAAAAAAATGATTATACTTAAAATACTTGTACTTTAAAATTAAATAATTGAATTAGGTCATTTTTTGTTTTTATTTAGTTTTTGATGATCTGAGGTTTATTCATTTTTTTGCCTTTTTGAAACTTTCCACTAACAGACTCTACCACCTCTTCCTCCTCCCCTCACTGTAGACACATACGTCAAGCTGACCCTGCTAAACTCCATGGGTCAGGAAATGTCCAAATGCAAGACGTCCATCTGCCGCGGGCAGCCCAACCCCACCTACAAGGAGACGTTCGTGTTCCAGGTGGCACTGTTCCAGCTCTCGGACGTCACCCTCATCCTCTCTGTTTACAACAAGCGGAGCATGAAGCGCAAGGAGATGATTGGTTGGATCTCTCTGGGCTTAAACAGCTCGGGGGAGGAGGAGCTCACACACTGGACTCAGATGAAGGAGTCGAAGGGACAGCAGGTGTGTCGATGGCACAGCCTCCTCGAGTCATAGAGCCACGATGACTGAAATGAAGAGATTTGATGGAGAAAAGGGAGGAGAAGAAATGACACGTCCACTCCTGACCCTCACCTCGCCTGTGCTGGCCCTCACAGCTGTGCATTAGGGAAAGTGTGAGCACTGTCAAGGGGCATAACCTCTGCCATGGGATTTAGAATCTGGGTCAGGGTCAAAGCACCCTTAACCCTTTCAGTGCGTTCAGGGAAGTGGCTCTAGGGTGGAGGACTTCTTGCCTTTTAATGCAGAGACCACGTAGGAGAGATGTTTGTAATACTGTTTATTTATTTATTTATTATCAATTTATTTCATTTTTTTGTTCTGCTTAACTTTAAAAACACCCAAATGGCTGATGTAGTGATAGGATTGGTGATGGCCTTCACACGCCAGAGGTCCTAGATTGTAGCCATGGTCAGTGTTGACCTTGTCAGCAAGTCCAAACATCTGCTAAATGATGATATTCAAATATGCCTGGAATGGAATTCTCTGTTCCACCTTTTATGGTGTAGCAGTTTCATTCAGTTCTATTCAGACCATTAGTTCAGCCGACATCATTTAACGTAGAATGGAACATTCCATTAGGAAGCTGCCAGTAAAGATCCAGCCAAAGCCCATCTTGATGCCATTCAGCCATAATATTGAAATCACTGCCAAGTGAAGTGCACAGCATTGATGATCTGGTTCCAATGTCTCCTTCAAGGGGTGGATGTATTAGGCTGCAACAGCTGATCAACATCAGAGCTGTATTGCTGGTTTTTATGGCTGATTGGTGAATATGAATATATTTTAATCATCTACAGTTTTATTATTTTCATGAGAAGTTTTGCACTTTAGAAAGAGTAAATAACCTAAAAGACAAAAATCTATCGTTTTCGTCTAAATGCTGAAGTTAAGACAATCAACATTGGCAAGACTAACACTGGCCATGGTGTCATTCAGGTCACACAAAACAAGAGAAAGACCGAATGAGGGACGATCTGTGTTTCTATGATTTTGTCAGCTTGTTTCAGCTCTACAGGCATTATAAATGGCATTTTCTTCTTGAACCCGCTACCACACCGCAACCAAAACTGAAAATTCACCGTAGAAGTCAATGGAAAGCTCCTGTAGCTGAAGTCTTGTTTTAAGCCAACAGGTCTTCTGTCCTTTCACTAAATACACAGCAGTGTGTCAAAGTTATTGTCCATGATAACTGACCACAAGCTCCGGATGGGGTAGATGGAGATCAGGTTTAAAAGTGTGACTTCCCCAAAACTTGGTCTTTTGTCCAGATGTTCCTCTTATTTCTAAACTTTAGCAATAATTTCATTATTATAGGATTTGCTGGTTATTAACTCTCGACAAAAAACCTTAACTCTGAGTATATAAAGCTTTAATTAAAGGTGGTTTACATGATTGATTATTATTGTTTAGATTATTTAGAGAACACACTTCCCGGCAGACGTTCACTACAGTGAGAGCAGAACTCATAGTTCTGTTAATGGTAGCAGAGCATTTCCACCCCAGCACACTACCACCACCATGTTTAATAGCGGTATAAGGTTCTTACTCAGTGTTTTCACCAGGTCTAATGAGGTTTATGTCACCTGAAAGGTTCCACTTCAGCTGAATCTGTTCAGAAACCCTTGTTTCAGAAGTCAGGAGGATCATCTTGATTTTTATATTTATATTGTTCTTGATTGTACTGTGGAGTTCTCCCATTCTTGCACAGCGTTTTTCTGATGTGTTGAGCATGAGCACAACCTCAGCTGAAGCAAGAGAGGTCTGTGGTTTTGTAGACGTTCTGTGGTCCTTTGTTCCTTCCTGAATTATTTCACTCCTTGTTCTTGGACAGTCCTAGAAAGACTGATAAATGCTCCAGACGTCTCTCCATTTGGACAGTACAGATCTGACTGTAGCTTAGTGGAGCACCGAAGCCTTAAGTTATGTTCAGATGACCAGGCTGAAGTGATGGCTGACATGAAACTGAATAGTCAGATCGAATTTCACAGATTGTACACATCTACTTGGTGATGTCATCAGCAGCCATCACTAGCAGGTGACGGTGCGTAAGTGTGTTAAGTGTGCACATGGATGCCGTTTGAGGGACAGGGACACAAAAATGCAGCAGGATGCTTTCTAAGCACGAGTCTGATAATAGTGATTCAGATTAATAAGGTTTTAATGCTAAGGTCAGTGTGCATCTGGCTCCGATCTGCTGTGCGTCCTCGTGCATGCTCTTTTCCGTAAACCATTGTTTGCAGACAGATGTTTTTTCTCTACCGTTTAATGAAGATTTATTGCTGTGAGGCACTTCGTGGAAAGTCTGCTGTATTCAAAGGCTCCTCGGTTCAGTTTCTTTATTCTTTAATTTATGGACGCTGCTGTGCGCTCTGGGACGTTTTGTGGGTTTTGGTGATGATAAACACATCCCCTTTGACTGTGTGTCTAAGGCGTTTCCCCTCTGGTCTTGTCCATGTGTATCCTGATATTTCAGAAATCACATTTTTTTTTCCCCTTCTGTTTTTTAAAGCTCTTCACGCACAGCAACAGTTTTGATCACATCCCCATCTGGACAAGAATGTAAACACAGTATGAACACCCCTTCGCTGCCATGTATTACATTTTGGTAAACTAAACCATCTTCGCTTAAAAATTTAACAAGAGCAGTGAGAAACAAGAGAAGTCCTTTCACTAAAAAAGTGCTCAAAAAAGCTGCCTATTTTAGAACTGGAGAAAAATAAAATGGAGCAAAATCCAGTACTTAAAATGCAGCTAGTTGCTTTAGGATACAGACCGTCCCTCATTAATAGGGAGTAAACGTGCTGTAAAAGCTGCACGTCCACGCAGTCCTTCAATTTTTTTGGCACACAGACAATTTAGGGTCTGTTTCCCAGACCCACATTAAGCTTAATGGTGAACTCCTGTAGACATGACAGTTTCGTCCAAGGCCTTATCCAGTAAACCAAACCAGCTCATAAAGACTTGAGTTATGTGAGTCAAAAATGTCACGATAAAGTAACATCTAGCTACAGTACAGGCCAAAAGTTTGGACACACCTTCTCGTTCTCAGTTTTCTGTATTTTCATGACTATTCTGATTACTGCTTTGCACACTCTTGGCTTTCTCTCAATGAGCTACCTCTGGGAACTCCTTCGAGACTGTTGGAAAACCATTTCAGGTGACTCCCTCTTGAAGCTCCAGAATTCAACTTCTCTCAGTGAGCTTCAAGAGGTAGTCACCTGAAATCAGAGCAAAGGGTGGCTATTTTGAAGAAACTAGAATATAAAACGTGTTTTCAGTTATTTCACCTTTTTTTGTGTAAAGTACAGAACTCCACACGTGTTCATTCATAGTTTTGATGCCTTCAGTGAGAATCTAAAATGTAAATAGTCATGAAAATACAGAAAACTGAGAACGAGAAGGTGTGTCCAAACCTTTGGCCTGTACTGTACATTGTGTCCAAATGTCATGATGAATGGACCAATAGAAATGCTCCAAACCAAATATGCTTCCATTGACTTCCAGTTGAAATATCAGTGTTCATTAAATACCGTGAAAAAATATGTTTTCAAAGATTAGAAAACATCCATATGATCATTATACTGACCAATATTGCTTCATCGGCATCAGTCAAAATGTCACAATCCATTCAGGCAGTCTTTAGTGTTTTCCAGGATTACTACCGTGTTACTCGGATGATCACATCACATCTGGGAGAAAAATAAACACAGCAGAGTTTTGGAGAGTGATGAAAGCATTCCCAGATCTACTGACATTCAGTCAGGCCACCTGTAAATTCCTGGTTCTGTCTATCAGGAGAACTTTAATATGAGAGTCACTTTTTATCCTACAATGCCTGTAACCTCCAACATGCAAAGTAGGCCTCAAACAAGCTGACGGGACCCAAGACCTAAGACACATTCCTCACAGTTTTCCTCTTGACCCTAAATAAATCAGTCAGACATGATATGTTTATAGAGAACAGTGTCAGAAACCACATCAGTGATGGTGTTAAACTGAACATCTCCACACACTTTGAGGAGAATGTGATGATATAAGGCCTTTACACACCAGGCATGATTTCTCTGCGTGATTTTCACTCATTATCACTAAAATTCAACCGGGTTCTAACAGAGTTGTCTTTCACATCAAACACAATCTTTTGGAGAGAAATGCACCACTGTTCCAGTGTGATCTCTCAGTTTGACCTCGTTCCACTAAATGCAGCCTTCTTATGGCAACAGCGTTGTTGTGAATGACTTTCAAAGAAACCTCAGAAGTCATTTGTCTTCTGCTTTGGTTCTGCATCTCCGAAATCTAAAATTAAAGCAAAGACTAAATGTTTCAGCTCCTAATTTAGCTTTTTCGGAATAGACACTAACATTCCTAATACCGAGTGGGTTTACAGGCACTCCAGGTTTACACGAATCAAGCAATAATGGGATTTTCTACTTCTGACGCAGCCAATAATCTCACAGAGTGATGTGATTCCTGCCATGGCTTTTTATAAACATGGACCCACTTTTTTATGGTTTCTAATCGTACATAACGCTGCGCTTCTTACAGCGAGCTCTGCACTCTATCTGCTTACGTTTCTGTAATGCCAACCGTGCAGAAATGACTTTTCAAGAGATCACTGTCACAGACAAAGAGTTGGAATTTGCTCCCATCGCTCGTTCAGTGTAAGGTTGCCAGAAGAGCCGTCTTAAATATATGTTTTAAAGGATTCATTTTTATTAGTAAAAAGAATTTTAGTAAAAATGTAAATGCAAACTGTGACTAACCTGTAGGTGAGCTCTAGGGTTGCAGCAGTGTACCAGATTTAGACAAACCATGGTATGAAAATTGATGGTTATCATACATTTTTGATTGCATTTGGTTGCATTATTAAGCAAAACAAAGGCTATCAAAGAAAGGATTCCACCAGTTTCTTACTAATTTTAGAGTTTTAGAGAAGACAAGTCGATCACTTAATGCTGAAAAGGATCATCAGCTGAACACAAAGCAATTCTAAAGAGCTCCGCTTTATATGGCTTTCTTCATTTATTCTCAAAAAGTGTTTATAATTTCATTTCATAAAAGTATAACGTGTTTAATCAATCAAAACAATCTTCTGTTTTTCAAGTCTTTTAAAGGGGTGTTAGTGATAGAAATCAGAGTAAGGGTATATACGTGCACTGAGAAATCTGACTACTGAGCTATAATCCGTCTCTCTTTAGTGGATTTCTTGATTGAATTTTTAGGCCTTAATTCAGTTCAAGAAATCGTTTTGCTGTTCACATGACCAGTTAAAAATCAGATAACTGATGAGGATTGAAGTGAAGTGAGTGAAGGAAAAAACACACTCATTGCTTGCTCGCTTTGTGAGGAGTGATGTTTCGCTGTTTGTATTTGAACACATTCGGCTCGTTTATTTCAATATTTTTTCAATATTCAAATTTGAAAATGGTTGCATTGTGTTATGACGTGGAAAACATGGATGAAAATATTTGACGAGCTTATGACATTCGCTTCACATTCGGTGTGTAATGGCCTTTAGGAAAGCAGCGCAAAATGCTTCCTTTACTTGTTAGCTCCTTTAGTCTCACAGCTCCAGTGCAAAACGTACGAAGCAAACGTCTTACACTAAACATGCCTACGACATGTTTACGGTGTAACATGAGGAAGTGTACAATTTCACCCTAAAACTACCGCTTTACGCTTCTGTTTGCAGAAGTCGACAAGCTTTCTGAGTGGTTGCTGTTGTTCTTTAAATGTCCTGGACTCTGTGTGATCAGCTTCTCCACCTGTTCCTCGGATTTTCTGTCGTTTTCGAAGAAGATCTCAGTTGATGATTGTTCTGTACTGTAAAAGAGTTTTCCTATCTATTTTTGTACTGCTATTTAAGAAAAGGTGTGTTTCTCGACAATGTTACGAAGCTCTGTGAGCAAAAAATGAGTTGTAGACATCGGTTCTACCTTTCAGTTTGTTTTTTCGGATTAGCCTGTTCATTATTTCATGACAGTACTGATGTGCGAGACGCTATGACAGAAGAAACCTCTGTTACCGGTGTTTCTGTTCCGTTCCAGTGCTGTGAGTAAACGGGGAGAGAGGAACGTGTAGTGGTTTGAAGCAGAAGACAGCACGGGACTGCTGAGGTCAGCATGGCTGTGGAAGATAAATGAAGTGGTGCATTTTCCTCCACTCGTGTCCCTTTTTTTGTTTTTTTCTAAAGAAACATGGCTTTAAGGGCCTTTCGGTAAAACAGCACATTTTTCTGCACATGGCAGAGAAACACACCTTGTGAAAGAGACTCAGGCTACGGAAGTATGCAAGACATTGCGGCATACACACAGGTTGTTCAGGTCAAGTCCCTTTAAGCCGTGTCAACGTCTTGATATTCAAACACATACATTCCCAAATCCCACAATGCCAAAACCTTCACCCTGTTTACTGTTGTAGCTTTTAATAACATAGTTAATCACATGTATATTCTGCTTTAACAGAATGTATATTTTTCTTTAAGGAGTGTCATATGGCATAAACACAAGCCCCAGAAACTCAAGGCCTGATTCGGACTCGCACCCCGGATCTCAAGACATGACTTCCCAAAAACTCAGGATACAACATGGGTTTGCACCATGAAACCCAAGACCTGAAACCCAGACTCACTCCAGAAACTCGACCAAAATTCCAAAATCTCAAGACTCAACTTAGACTCCCAGAAACTAAAGATTTGACTTGCACCCCAAAGTCCCCAGAGATGCAACACTCTACTCAGACTTGCACCCCAAAGACTCAAGACTCTACTCAGACTCGCACCCTAAAGACTCAAGACTCTACTCAGACTCGCACCACAAAGACTCAGGACTCTACTCAGACTTGCACCCCAATGACTCAAGACTCTACTCAGACTCACACCCCAAAGACTCAAGACTCTACTCAGACTCGCACCCCAATAACTCAAGACTCTACTCAGACTCGCACCCCAAAGACTCAAGAAACTACTCAGACTCATACCCCAAAGACTCAAGACTCTACTCAGACTCGCCCCCCAATGACTCAAGACTCTACTCAGACTCGCACCACAAAGACTCAGGACTCTACTCAGACTTGCACCCCAATGACTCAAGACTCTACTCAGACTTGCACCCCAATGACTCAAGACTCTACTCAGACTCACACCCCAATGACTCAAGATGCTACTCAGACTCGCACCACAAAGACTCAAGACTCTACTCAGACTCACACCCCAAAGACTCACGACTCTACTCAGACTCACACCCCAATGACTCAGGACTCTACTCAGACTCACACCCCAAAGACTCACGACTCTACTCAGACTCACACCCCAATGACTCAAAACTCTACTCAGACTCGCACCCCAAAGACTCAAGACTCTACTCAGACACACGCCAATGACTCAAGACTCTACTCAGACTCACACCCCAATGACTCAAGACGCTACTCAGACTCACACCCCAAAGACTCAAGACTCTACTCAGACTCACTTGCCAATGACTCAAGACTCTACTCAGACTCACACCCCAATGACTCAAGACGCTACTCAGACTTGCACCACAAAGACTCAGGACTCTACTCAGACTCGCACCCCAATGACTCAAGACGCTACTCAGACTTGCACCACAAAGACTCAGGACTCTACTCAGACTCATACCCCAATGACTCAAGACTCTACTCAGACTCGCACCCCAATGACTCAAGACTCTACTCAGACTCGCCCCCCAATGACTCAAGACTCTACTCAGACTCGCACCACAAAAACTCAAGACTCTACTCAGACTCACTTGCCAATGACTCAAGACTCTACTCAGACTCACTTGCCAATGACTCAAGACTCTACTCGCACCACAAAGAATCTCCTGTTCAACTGGGGCACAACTAAGTATGAAACAAAAGCTAACACACTAACCCCAAAGCCAACATGCTCGTCACAACACACTGACATTAAATTTCATACAGAGTTATTCATAAGACTGTTACATTTGCTTTATATATTTCAGAGTGGGCCAGATGCTCATCCAGGCAGCTTTTACCCTCCCTTTTTTGGCCTTGGTGACAGGTCATGTTATGTCACTTTACAGTCCATACCATTCAGATATTGCTACATCCAGAAACTCTATCACAGTCCCAGGAAGTCCCAGACTCACATGGAGTCTTCAAAAATGTAATGTACGATCAGTTTGGCAGGAAAAAAAATTGGCTGCAAAATACTTTTCCGTATGTTTCCATCCACTACAGTTTTGATGAGATAGGCAGAGAATGGAGAGATTTAACTCAGTCTTTGCATTTAGAAGAATCATCTTTACAGCCAATTGCGATCAATTGCGATCATTTCCACAGGACGTATACTGAGACCTTCACTCATTTATTCAGGAAGAGAAGACGTAGTTCTTATTTCTTGTAGGTTTATTCCAACCAGCATAGTCGGACCGGCCTCCAACGTTCGCTTTGGACCGAACAAACACCAGCATAGAGGCACACAAACTTCACGTACAGTTGCTAGCACAAAAGACACACCAGTTGATGTCTGTCCAGAAGCATCCAGGAGTCCTATTTTATCATGTTTCCACTTTCCCAAGGTGTGTTACCTTCACTAATTCTTTTGTCACTTTTTTTTGGTCCTTTTGAAATGAATGGCCTGAACCCACCGCTTCAGTCGGTGCCTTACTTTTCTTCAGAAGTGTTTTTTCAGACGTTGCTGCAGCGATGTTGTCTCACTGTATGTACGCATACTTCTCAATATGAGCTGTAAATCTGATTTGTAAATGATGTCGTAGACAGTGATTTATGGAAAAATGAAATTTGTATGTGATTGTTTCAAAGAGACACACTTCTACTGTTCGTCTTTGTCTGTGTGTTTATTGTGACTCATTTCAAATAGAAATCTGACTTCTCTGAAGCTTCAAAAGACGTCGTCTCCTAAGCAGGGATAAAAATATTGAATTTAGTAACGTCCAGTAAGAGAAAAGGTTCAAGCCAAGGTCCGGATCATCATGACTCACAGTTCGATTCAGTGCCATATTCTGTAAACTGAAGTAGGATATTAGTTCTGTCTGCATTTTGTGTTGTCAACAAATGTTTTCTCGTTTCAAGTCAAGTTTAAAAATCAAAGACCTTAAAATAAAGACCTTGATAACTCTCATGGTGGCGCTCAACATTACTGCTCTTAATAATAACTACAATGTAGAAACATATGAGCCATACAGCCTTAGAACTGTCAGTCACAAAGATGAACATGAGTGAGTTCATTCTTGATTTAAAGCTCAGTTTTTGTGCCACTTTTTTTTAAAGCCACCAGAGGAATTAATCTTCTTCGGACATGCTTTCTTCTCCCTCCTACAGACATATTGTCCTATTGTAACTATAAGGTTCTAGCATTGTTTGGAGCAGTTTTGAGATATTGAGCTTTAAAGTCTTTCCATTCCAAATAGCAAAACCGGTATGAGGAATGGTATGTCTCATTACAGACACAATTACAGACACTCTAAATGTAAATGTACAATAACAAAATCATTTCAAATGTGTAAATTAGTTGGATTTTTAGAGGTTGGAACAGGTCAAATACAGATAGAACCTTCTAATCCTGAAAATGGACTTTCTGCTTGGAATGAATTTGCTTTAAAAGATAAAAAATATATATATTATTATAGTTTTATTTGCATGACATTTCCTTTTTAGGGCACTTATTATTATTATCATTATTATTATTATTATTATTATTAATAAAGAAATCATAATAATAAGCTGTAATAAGTGTAACAGTAGGTGTAACTGTAATAAGCTGTAAGATAAGACTTTTAGTCCACAAAGGTTTCAAAGTTAATTATTAATTCAATTAATTAATTAATTTAACATTGTCACAGTCCATTGCATATTTTTTTAGACAGAAATTAAACCAATACAATGAAAGAAGTTCTGCTAACAATTAAAATTAACATTTCATCAATTAAAGTATATTATTAAGTAAATAAAGTATTATTTAAGAATAGAATGACTAAAGCTGTTTTTTTTCTGTAAAGCAAACAACCCACACATCCTTGATCAAAACATAAATTACTCAGAAGTTCAATTGCATAGTCACTGCTTTGGCCACTTCGGCCCATTGCTGCTATACATCGACGTGTCCGCCATATTGGTCCAGGAAAGACTGTCCTGTAAACAAATACAAGTAAACAATGGGCTGCAGATTTTCTGGGTAAAAAATGTTTTCCTTACTCACCTGAATTTAATGATTCATTTTTATATTCAAGGGTTTTGATCTACACTCCCCTCCAAAAATATTGGAACAATCACTTGATTCCGGATGTACACTGGATGTACACTGGATGTACACTGGATGTAATCAACATGAAAATCAGAGAGCTATCTTTGGGCAAAGAACCAGCAGCTGTGAAGCTGACAGGAGATGAAAAATCAATTAGAGCCACAAATATTGACCATTGCAAGTGCAACCATTTGGAATGTCCTGAAGAAGAAAGTCACTAGTGTACTAAATAACATGTTGAACAGGCAGCTCAAGGAAAACAACTGCAGTTGAGGACAGAAACATTGTAAATGCTGTAAAGAAAGACCCTAAAACAACTGTTAGTGACATCAGCAACAACCTCCAGTGAAGGTATCACAATCTGCTGTTTGCAGAAGACTTCATGAATAACAGTACAGAGGCTTCTAGTAGATGCAAACCACTAATTAGCAAGAAGACGTCAGGCTGGAATTTGCCGAGAAGTACAGAGACAAGCCCCAGAGTCTCTTGGACAAAGTTTATGGACTGATGAGACAAAGATATACATTTATCAATGTGATGGAAAGGATCCACTCATGGTCCCAAACATATGAGCTCATTTGTGAAACACATTAGAGGTAGTGTCCCCCAAAAACAAACACCAGCTGCATTGAAAGAGCCTGAAAAAAGCATCACAAAAGAAGAATGCAGAAGTTTAGTGATGTCAGCAGGTCACAGGTTTAATGCAGTTCATGCAAACAAAGGATTTTCAACTAAATATTAAGTCTTATTCACTTTAATCTATTTGAAGTTTATCTGTTCCAATACTTTTGCACAAAAGAAAAATGGGTGGGTTCAGACAGAAAATGCGATCAATATATCACTGAAATGTTGATTTTTTTTTTGTCTCCTATTTGTCTTTTAATCTCAAACCCAAATGTTTTCAGTCTACAGCTAAAACAAGACACTGGGAAGGGTGTGTACGTGTAGTACAACAATGTTTTCACTCCAATTAGAGAAGAGTGTGTTTCAACATTCGACTAAAGGCACCATAATAATTATTTGTCACAAGAAATTGTAAAACTCAAGTTTGAGCTTGGTTTCAGATCATTTTGCTTGGTCAATGCATACATTTATATGAAATAATCATTTTTAATTTTGGAAACAGTTTTTCTCTCTACATTCTCATTAGTTTTACTTGTGCTCCAGGTCAGAGATCTAATTTGGGTCGTAGGGGGTTTTGTACAGTCCCAAGCTGCACACCAATCAGGAGACTTTGCCTGGACCACTATGGAGGCAATGTTGACTCATGATCCAGAAGCCACTGTGTTGTCTACAGATAGTCTATGCATAATAGTCTATGTTCCCACCACTGTTTCTCCTCCATTCCCTGTGAGTGTGTATTATTAACTGGAGTCGCAATCTCCTCCTAATACTTCTCAGTGGTTTATCACTTACAGGTCCAGGATAGGACAGTGCATAAGTCTGGACCCAGAGCATGGTCTGTCTATTAGTGAACTCTATTCTAAAGGAAGGACAGACCACCAACTGGCAACAAGGTGTCAGACACCCAAGGCTCATGTATGCCTGGGTGAAACGACTGAACTTCTGCTGCAGCACAAGGGTTGAAATGATTAATGAGGGTTATGGGAGGAACATGTCACAACATACAGTGCAGCGCTCCCTGCTGTGTATATGGCTGCATAATGGTCAGAGTGTCTGTACTGACCCTGTCAACCATCGCAGAGCATGGTCCAGCGAGTCCTGTTGTCCTCCCCTTCATGTGGATGGCTGTGTGGTCCACTTATTGTGGGAGGCTCTTTACAGTGCCCCCTTCACAACATGCAAGATGGAAAAGGATTCGCTGGAACATTTCAGTGCCGGGTACCACAGGGCACCATCAGCGGCCTTGTAGAAGAATCTGTTTTGGGAGCATAAGGAGAAACTACAGGATGTTAGACATAGGTCATAATGTTTTACTCATAAGGCCAACGTAATCCGCATTATTGTTCTGCTGTTCCATTCCAGTGGTCAGAACACCTGAGCCAGGTGCACTCATCTCTCGTCCGCTCAGCAGATTCTCAGTATCTTCATAGTTAGCAGTTGTTCAACTACAGAGTGCAGTTCCTGCAGAAACTGGAAGTGTGTTGCAGTCAGTGCAAATATCCTAAAATATGTCAGATGTACAAGATTTGTTTTGTGGGTGTTTGGTATGAATCCAAAATAGATAGATAGATAGATAGATAGATAGATAGATAGATAGATAGATAGATAGATAGATAGATAATGTCCAGTAGACGCCAGACAGTCCAGCTTCATGCCAGCTACAGAAGCAGCCCCCAATAAAGTAATAAAGCCCCCAGCATTGAGTTGTGGAGTAGTGGAACTGTGTTATCTGGAAGGATGGTGCATTATCCAATGCTTTGGGGATAGTTAGGGAGTTGGGGGCTGAAACGGGGTGATTGTCCAACATCCTGACCTCACTAACACTCTTTTTTTTTTTTAACACTCTTGTTGCACTATGCCACTATGCTTCCAGCCGCTGTTTTGTTTTTTGTAATGTTAGCACACTCTTTCAGCCTGGGGTTTAGTCAGTGCCTTCACTGACCTGCTGTCTCTAAGCTTAGTGTGTAAACAGCTTCTGCAGGTCCATGAAAGTTTAAATTGTTCCCCAGAGCAGCAGAGCTGCTGTCAAACAGGGAACAGCGTCGAAAGACTGCAGCACCCAAAGTGCTGATGATTATTTCATACACAGCATCCCCTGTTAAATCATTTCACAGAGAGAGAGAGAGAGAGAGAGAGAGAGAGAGAGAGAGAGAGAGAGATTAGTAGTAGTAGTAGTAGTAGTAGTAGTAGTAGTAATGTGCATGTAAGAAACATATCTTAAAGCCAAATTGACCAGTCAATCTGAACTATTTACAAAAAAATACAACAATAATAATAATAATATGTTAATTATTATTGAGATAAATCACTCTAGAGAGAGAGATGCAGTGAGCAACTGTTCTTATAGTAAAGGAAGTCTAAATAAAGGACAGAATAGCCACAGAATAGTGTTAGGTTTAATCCATGAGATGTCAGCAGGGATGCCTGTGATGTTGGACGAGGCATGTAGCCAGAGTGCCAACACCACAGTGGCAATTTCAGCAGCATGTGTGGGACGATGTCTGTTGCTGCAGACACATTCCCAAGTTCAGTCATCTAACCCCTCTGCTGTGTTCCCTTCATTGGTTTCTTGTAGCTGAACATCAGATTGAAAACCTTGATGCTGGCCTACAAAGCCAAAACTTGACCAGCCCCTCTGTAACTGATGACAATGGTCAAAACCCGATCTGTACCAAGAGCCCTTCGAGCATCAAGTACAACTTGACCCATCACTTTTCAAGACGCAAGGAATTTCTCTTGGGGGGTCCTCAAACGCAGACTGAAGACCCATCTCTTTCAAGAGCATTTAACTCATTAAAGGTTTATAATTATAATGAATCTTGTTGGTTTCCAAATTGACATTTCTTGTCGGCAGCATCTAATCTTAAGGAATTTCTGGATTCTAGCCTCTGTTAACTAGCTAACGATATCTTCTGAGTGACCAGCAAAGCACTTTTGTAAGTCATTCTGGATAGAAGTAGGAGCATCTGCCATATGTAATGGAAGTGATGTGGAATGAGACCCACGGCCAGCATGTTAAAACCTTGTGGTGTATATATGTATATATATATATATATATATACATCAGTTTGTTTGCTGTTCTTTCTCAAACTCTCATTTGTACACATCTATTTGTCATGCCAATAAAGCACCTGATTTGAATTGAATATAATGATATGAATATATTATACATACATTATATATGATTATAATGATATATATATATAATTTTTTTTTTTTTGAGTCATTTTAGGTCATTGTCCTGTTGGAAGGTGAACCTCCATCCCAGGCATCCTAGTCCCCTTGCCTTGGACCAGTTTCCCAGACACTGCTGCTGAAAAACATCTGCCATGGTGGAGATGGTGTTTTTGGGGTGATGTGTTGTTTCTGTGACATAGTGCTTTCCTTGGTGGCCAAAAATTTCAGTTTTTGTCTCATCTGACCAGAGCATCTCCCTCCATACATTTGGAGAGTCTCCCACATGCCTTTTGGCAAATGCAAAATGAGCCTTCATATTTTTGTCTGTAAGTAAAGGCTTTTTTCTGGCCACTCTACCATAAAGCTCAGCTCTATGGTCTGTGCAGCTTATTGTGATTGTTGTTGTATGGTTTATTGTGTCTCTGCTAGGGAACTCTGCAGCTCCTTCAAGATTGCCTTTGTATTGCCTTTGCCTCATATTAATACTCTCCTTGCCTGAGAGATTTGGTGGGTGACCCTCTCTTGGCAGGTTTGTTGTGGTACAATGTCCTTTCTATTTGATGGTGCTCCGGGGGATCTTCAGAGATGACTCAGACCTGACTTGTAATTCTCAACATCTTTGTCCCTGATTTGTTTGGAGGTCTCCTTGGTCTTCATGGTGTTGTTTGGTTACTGGTGCCTCTTGCTTTATGATGTTGCAGCCTCTGGGGCCTTTCAGAAAAGGTGTGTATATATCTGTGTGTATACCCTTATGCTGTAAGCAGGGTAATTGTGTACATTTTATGTTATTGAGTTTGGCCAGTAATGCAGTGACGGTGTGGGGCCAAAAGATGGAGCCAAAATGACTGACCCCCATGTAGGTCATACACTATATCCTAAATCGAGGGTATAATAAAGAATTTATTCTGCATTGCTGTAAGTATTTGATTGCATTTGGTGAGGTCAAGATGTACGATGATCACTGTAACACTCCCCAACTCAACATTCCAGCTGAACTGCTGCTGGCTTTTATTCATTGTGATTAATTATGTGTGTGTGTGTGTGAGAGAGAGAAAGAATGAGAAAGAAAATGAGAAGGAAAGACAGAATGACAGAGAGATGGAGGGATAGATAGGTAGAGAGCGTGATAGAGAAAGTGTGTGTGTGTGTGTGTATGTGAGAGAGAGAGAGAGAGAGAGAGAGAGAGAGAGAGAGAGAGAGAGAGAGTAGCAGACGTGAATCAGAGCAGAAGGAGGGACTGGAGACAAGCGCACAGTCTCTCTCTCTCCAACAGCGCGCGGAACTCTCTCTCTCTCACACACACACACACACACACAGAGGGGATGGTGTCGGACAGGGAGATGGGTCTGGGTTTGAGCTCTGCTGCGTCACCGTAGACGCTCGCGCGCGCGTCGGTTAGATCGAGAGGATTTTGTTTACATCTTCGTCTCTGAACCACTGAGCAGCCTGACATTACAGGTAAGTGTGTGTGTGTGTGTGTGTGTGCGTGCGTGCGTGTTTGTGTGTCCGTGTGTGTGTGTGTGTGTGTGTGTGTGTGTGTGCGTGTGCGTGCGTTTGTGTTTGTGTGCGCGTGTGTGCGTTTGAGTGTGAGTGTGTGTATGTGTGTGTATGTGTGTGTGCGTGCGTGCGTGTTTGTGTGTCCGTGTGTGTGTGTGTGTGTGTGCGTGCGTGTGTGTGTTTGTGTGATGTAGCTGCTTTGTTGTTGTTTTGATGATGTGTGCTCCAGTCTCCTGCCTGATCAGAATATCCCTGTGAATAATAATGTTAATACACAGAGATGTTTACTGTGTTTTAATCAAAGGTTTAGTCGTAGTTTGTCACCTTTTGCTGCAGGAACACAACTACTCTTCTGGAACATTGCTGTTAGGATCTGATTGCATTCAGCCCAGTAAGGTCATCAGTGAGGTCAGGTTGTTAGATGATCAGGTCCGCCATCCCAGTTCATTGCAGAGGTACAGGATGGAGCTTCATGATCACTCCAGACCTTTAGAGCCCACACTCAGCACTGGACACGGTGACCTTAGGGTCAGCGATGAGGGAACCTTAGCACACTTTGTGGTCATCGTGGTCCAAACCCAGGTGGTCTGTAGCCTCTTTAGTATTCTTCTTAAACTGACTCAGAAACTGCTAAATTCAACCCCAGTGAAGAACACAATATGGATTACTTCATGATGTACACAGCCATAACATTAAAACTACAAACGAATGTGTGAAGTCCTAACCGCACAGTAAGATTCTAACAGTAAAACAAGCTAAACTGACCTCGAGTTCTGAGTCTGTTAACAGATGTGCATAATCTTAGTTATAAACATGAACTAATGCATGAACAACGAGCTGAAACTCATGCCCTGAGCTAAACTAACTGTGAACTGTGAATTTCTATGGGCCCGAATGCTAATGAGCTGTCTGTGAACAGGTTTATAAGGTTTGTTAATCATTTCCAGTATGAATTTCCTGTATGACTGTCCTCTTTCTGTGTCCAATCACAGACATTCCGAAGAGTAACAAAGTGTTCTTTTACCTTTTTAATGATTTGAATGTGGTCTTTTTAGTTTTTGCTATTTAAATCATTCCCGGTAATAATCATATTATGTTAATGAACATTGTATACAATGTAAAACCCACGCTTTTTGTGGCCACGTTAAATTGTGAAAGTAGCCCAAAGAACACACCCACACAACAACCGAAGACTACAGTTTAAAACCAGCCCAGTTTGGTGGAAAACCTTAAACCTGGCTTCATTTATTCTGACTGTAAAGCAACTGTTAAGCCATCAGAAAACATGCATGCTGCCTAATATTAGCACGTATTTTGATGTGTTATAAAGTGTGAGTTAATGTTTTGGTATGATGGGTTCATTAATTAACAGTACTTAGAGCAGTAATAAACATAAAACGGTTTAATGTCTCAATTAATTATTAAATGACATGATTTAAGACATTACTGAGCATGACAGTCATTTAATCTTGTAGAAGCTGCATCCAGTTGCACACGGCGTTCTCTCTACCTAGAACTAAGAATAAGAATAATAACTGACCTGCACTGTACGGACATGCTTATTCATGCTTTTAACATCAAGGGTATTGGCTGCTGGTACTGGTGTTGGTTAAGAGGGAGTGTAAAGCACTAGTATATATTTCGACGGCAGAACAAACCCATAAATAAGGCCGGTTCTGTCCTGGGAAGCCCCTTAGTCCCAGTGCAGGTGGTGGACAACAGAAGGATGATAGCCAAGCTGGCGTCCATGCTGGAGAACGATTCCCACCCCATAGATGAGACTCTGGCATCACTGGGCAGCTCCTTCAGTGACAGGCTGCTTCACCCTAAGGGTGTGAAGGAGCAGTATCAGAGGTCCTCCCTGCTGCTGTTAGACTGTACCGCCAGCACTGCTCTCAGCAGACAACAGACACACACACACGCTCAACTAGTAGAGTGTAGCTTTATAAAGCTTAGTAATATTGTAAGTAGCGTCAGTTTGTTAGTAATTAGTTGAGAAATTACTGAACCGTTAATTAAAGCACCCTTATGGTAAAGTGTGACCAATTATTTAATTAATTAATTTATTCTAATGGTCAATTTTGTTTTGCTGTTTTTTTGTTTTTTTTTTGTTTGTTTGTTTTTTTGCTTGCTTCTCAAAAGGAACATTAAAGCTGCTTATTGCAAACAAGAGCTAAAGAACTGGTCTGCTTCTGACCAACCACTGGTCTGATTCCCACTAACGATAAGAGGTTCCGTGCGACAGCCACCCTGTTGCTGGGGATCAATCAAGCCATAAACAATGAGGATTATAGTGAGGTTTAGCTCAACTGCAGTTCAGTGGATTTGGTTGTAATCGGGCTGCAGACGTTGACAGATTCCTTCAGACACTCTCTGAACACAGGGCTTCAGTTAACGAGACACAAATCTCACACACACACACAAACACATACACACACACACACACACAATCACTTGCTCGGCTGTCTCGCTGTTAGGTACGTGGCCTTGGGCAGGGGGTGGTGTGTGGTAGGGGGTTGGGGGGTGTATAGAAGGGCAAGATCAGAAACAAGAAAATACTGACACACTGTCATCTCTCTCTCTCTCTTCTGACTTACTTTTATCCCTTTCCTTTTTTCTCTCCTTTTCCATTTTTCTCTTGTATTTCTCAGTTTACTTATCTCTCTCTCACTCTCTCTCTCTCTCTCTCTCTCTCTCTCACTCTCTCTCTTTCTCTTTCTCTCTCTCTCTCTCTCTCTCTCTCTCTCAGCTATACAGCAGCCACAGAATTTGTGGATCAGTGTGTGAGAAAGTTATTGTTTCCAGCTTAGCTCCAGTGTGTGTGTGTGTGTGTGTGTGTATGTGTGTGTGTTCTGTGCTCTGTGCTCTCTCTGCGGTTGGCTGTGGCAGCTGTTCTCCGTGCCCACGGGCGGATCGAGGGTATTTCCCCCATGAGACCACTGTGCCACTTTTCTGTGTCTTTGGCTCAGTGCCATGCATTGATCCATCTCTCTCTCTCTCTCTCTCTCTCTCTCTCTCTCATGCACCAAGGAGAACACAAAGGAAAGCCCACACACACTCGTTTACCACTCATCATTGCTCCAACCTTCTAAATGAGTGCTGGCATGGTGCCAACTGGTCTCTAGCTTCCACTGAAAACCAAACCCGAGTGATACATAGCAGATAAAATCTAAAACATTTCTTTAATATTTTCATTTTAAAAATAACAGAGAAAGTAAAAGAACCTGTGGCAAAAGTAGTGACTCTGTATGGTCAATTCTGGGTAACCAGCCCCCACCCCCTTTGATGAGTATCACAATTTGTACAGTCCTTTTGTTGTCCTTCAGTTCTTGTTTGGGTACTTTCACCCTTTCTTCCTGCGGGAGGTTCTAGTTCTGTGAGGTTATTTGGTCGTCTTACTCTTTTGAGATCTTTCTACACGTTTGATGTTGTTTAGGTTGGGGCACTGTGAGGACCATGGTCAAATTTTCAGCTTCCTTCTTAGGTAGAAAATTTGTGGTGAGGATTCAGGAAAGTCATATTAGTAAGGAGCTGCTGCACTATTACAATGGAGTCTGATCAATCTTCAAACAGAGGTGCTGATTTGCCTTCTAGCAATCCTGCGAGCGCACACACAAACACACACACACACAGCAGTGGTGGTGTGGGACGTGGCTGTAACAGCAGGGATGGATCAGCAGCCTAAACATTCCTTCAGCACTGATGTGGCTTCGAGTCAACATGATCATGTTACTGCAGTCAGACACACACACAGACACACCGCACACACACTCGTACAGCCATCACACCGGGGCCAGTCTGAGGGGTGTTGGTAGGGATGGATATAATTTCTCTCTGTCTCTCTCTCTCTCTCCCCCCCCCCCTCTCTCTCTGTCTCGCTCTCTCTCTCTGTGGTTTGGAGGCTCTGAGGGTGTTTCTGGTTTTTATTTTTCTTTCCCTCCCTCTCTCTATCCCTCATTTTCCCCTTGGGGTATGTGTGTGTGTGTGTGCCGGTGAATAGATGGATGTTGTTCCACCTTCATTGGCTGGGTGTTGCCACAGATTCCTTTGTATGTCCCACACACGCACACACACACACACACACACACACACACAGACGCACGCACTTGACCTATATTAATCCCCTCAGGACTTGTTCTCATCTATGTTCAGGGTGATCCTGCAGGAGTCAGAGTCTTACCAGCACTAATAAAGCCAGCTGTAGTGTTTGATGAATCTGTGTTTAAAGGACTGATTGTAGACTTTACAGCCATGGTTCTCAAAGTGGGTCTATGATTTCTAGCCACGGGATCGATATAAACTGTCGTATTGGCCAAATCAACATGGATGATTTAGGTGGTTGCCTTGGTGTTGTTTCTCTAGTATTTCAATGGCTGCTGCTATGGGGCTGCTAGGTGGCTGCTAAGGTATCACAGGTGATAAACAGTGTCTATAATACTCTAGCAGTAGTTGACCCAGACATTCTAGTTCGTAAACTGCAGGAGGGGTAAGTGGCTAAAAAAAAAGCTGCAGAAGAGAAAGGAAAACATGAACTATCGGTGGGAATTCCTGGTTTATAGTGTCTGTGTTAGTTGTAATCCAGACTCAACTGAGACTCAGTTTTACAGACCTGAGACTAGACTCAGACTCATCCACAGAAACTAAAACTCCACTCACCCAAAGACTCTACTTAATTTTAGAGACTAAAGACCTGACTCCAGAAATGAACTGAGACTCAGACTCTAACCCAATGATTCAAGACTCCCAGATATCCCAGAGATTTGAACCTGAACTTAGATCTGGACTTAGAGTCTGGAGTCCTAGAGACCCAGAGACTCAAAACTTGACTCAGACTTGAATTTCAAGACTCAACTCAGACTCACACCAAAAACTCAAGAACCTGGACTCCAATAACTCAAGTCAACTTGGTTTTGTACTGAAAGTACAGCACCACCAGTATGGTATTCTGGATTGAACTGGTTTGTGTGTCAGGATGGCAGTACATCTGTTGAGCTAGTTATTGTTCAACTGACTTAATAACCAGTAGATCCAGTATTGTGAATCGTGTGGCTGTCTACCAGCCTGGAACCTCTCACCTCGGTTCTGTACTGCATTATTCAGCGTGAGGTGAATGTAAGAAACACTCTGCATGAGAATTTAATCATAAATTAGGTATAATGAATAGAAAACAGCCAGGTTTTCAGTATATACAATTCTGATAATGTATAACCCAAATAATAGCAAACATACTGTCCAAATGTCCCTCAAATCCACTTTATCACTAGTAGAAACACATGCTGAGTTGTCTTCCGCTTACCAGTACACATCTGTGGCACATCTGCACTGGTTCTGTGGCAGTTTTTGTTCTTCTCAAAGCATGTGGAGGTGCTCATGATGTGGTTTCAGTAAAGGTCTGCGGATTCCATTACAGATCCAGACTGGCCAAGTGCTGGGACTCGACTCTCAACTGAATTAGAAACAGTTAAAGCGAGAGTTTGGCAGGCATAGGCCTCCCTCCTTCACAGCCCAAATGTAATCAATCATAGAAGACATGTTTGGTGTCTGAAGTTCACTTCTGTAGCTTTACACTAGAGCTATGCGGCTAACGAACACTTTTTGGACAACGGTGTTGGAACCCGTGCTCATTCATTGTTTTTTTTCCAGAGTAAATGTAAATGTAACTGTATCTGCTTTCTAGAGAAGCATTTCCACTAAAGTATGGCGTATTGCTGTGAGGATTGGATTGTATTCAGCAACAAGAGCGTTAGTGAGGTCAGCATGTTGGATAATCAGCACCCCCACCTCATCCCCAACTCCCCATCTCATCCCAAAAGTATTGGTTGGACCAACATCATTCCAGAGAACAGAGTTCCATTACTCGTTTCTGGGGATCTTTATACCCCTCTAGCCTATGCATGTCATTAGGTTCCAATAGGTTCATATGTATCTGCTCCAAAGTTCTATTCTATAAGCATTTCATTTGTACAGTGCTTCTTTATAGACGATCTGTGGATATGAATTTACTCATCTGCGTCATCAATAGGTGCAACGTACAGTCTTTGAATGCATTCATTAAAAGGGGTCTTCACAAACATTTTCTATATATCTGGCCAAATTCCACCTAAACCATAAACATCATCAACTCAGTTGATGCTCATCAGGCTGGAAAATGTTACAAAACCATCTCTAAAGAGCTTGGACTCCACCAATCCACAGTTGTGACAATCCAGAAGGCTGCTGGAACAATGTTTTGTGAACAGATTAGAAAATAGATATTTTCATTGAAATGAGAAGCATTATGTTTGAAAACCACTGCATTACAGCATAAAATCCGTATCCCATCTGGTGGTAGTATCATCTTTTGGGCGTGTTTTGTTGTATCAGGGCCGGGACTGCTTGCAGATAGAATCCAATTTCTGATGGATTCTTATTATACTGAATAATTCGTAATTATACTAGCAAACTCTAGAGGAAAATGTCAAGACAATGTCAATGTGTCCATGAGCTGAATCTCGAGAGAATGTGGGTCATGCAGCAAGAGGACGATCCTAAGTCGAGCTACCAAAGAATGGTTAAAGAAGGATAACGTTGGTGTTTTTGACTCGCCAAATCCTTAACTTAGCAAGCATTTAATGGGAGGAAACCCAACAATGGAGATGAAGTTGTTTGATCCTGTAATTCCTCAAAGCTGGTGTGCAGGACTCATCAACAGTTACTGGAAATGTTTAGTTGTACTTGCGGGGAGGGGGGGGGGCCTACCAGAGACTGAAAGCAAAGGTTTATATGCTTATAAATATGTAATGTTTATTTTAATATTTTTATATAATATTAATATTTTCCTTATGCAGAAATATAGATCATTCTGAATGACTCTCAAACCTTCAAGCACCAACGTGTCTTGAAAAAAACATTTGTACAAAACAAATGACTTATTCTGGGTCACTGAGTCTGACAGTTGTACACTCTGTGTGTCTCTCCTCCTTCTGATCCCTCCTCAGTCAGGGTGCCATTCAGCCAGACTCTGCATCAACCCAAAAATCTGTTCTTGATCATTTTCCTCCCAAAACTTTCCAGAACGAGAGCCATGTACTGTATTTAGATCTCTAGTGTTCAAACCCGTTGGTGCAGGATACTGGAGAATGTACTACAGGCCAGAAGTGTGGAACAAGGAGGGTTTTCAAAACTACAGATGCAAAATACGGTGAATTGCTACAGTCTTTTCTGTAACACTGTCCTTCCACAGTGGCATCGGGGTACATAATGAGGTTTTCTGAGACTCAAAACTTGACTCCCACTCACTTCCAGAGATTTGAGACCTGACCCGACACCCCAGCGACTTGATACGTGATACTCAGACTCACATGTCAGAGACTCAAAAGACTCACTCCCAAAGATATGAGACTCAGCTCACTCCCGAGGCTTAAGATTCAAGAATTCACTCAGACTTACGTCCAGAGATTTAAGACTTGATCCAGCGGTTTGCAACTTATGGAATTGAGAAATGGCTCCGACTCATACCCAGAGATTTGATCCAGACTCACGTCTGTAGATTTTAGCCTGAACACTGAAACAGACCTAATGAACTTGAGCTTGAACTTGGATTCACACCTAAGAGACTCAAGCCTTGACTCAGACTCACACCAACACATTCTATTTTTGACTGAAACTTAGACTCAGACTTAATTTGGACACACGTGAAACAGCTTCATGAAGCAATGTACAAAAATGTATTTTATAAAATATGAAATAAAAATGTGACAGTGATGGTCTGGGAAGAACTTGGTATTGCGTTAAGTTTGAGAATTGGCAACCAGTGAGAGGAAAGCTCAGGATAAAGTCTGTAGTCTAGTTTAATTCTGGGTGCTCATGTGAGCAGATAGCCGTTGTGTTGGTTTAAGTGAGTGCAGACAAACAGACCTTATCTCTGTGGAAGGCTGTAATTGAGGCCTTCTCATGTGACAACAGTGATTCAGTGAATAATTGTGGGTTTTCTCTCTCAATCTCTGTCTCACTCTCTCCGTCTGCATGGATGAACTTCAAAGCTGATGTCAGCGTTCCCACTGACTCATGAGTTCTGCAGAGGATTCTTATTTATATCACAAGAAACATATAATTTACTTTATAATTCCTTTATAAGTCCATTAACAGCTCAGGTGAGTTTCAACTAGCAGAGTTTTCCTATTTCTCAGAAAGAGCCTAGTCTAGATAAACCACACCTCCTGAGCAACCACCTTCAGTACCATAGCAACTGTCTAGAAGCTGCCTGCCTGGAGTACCATAGGTGCATGCTTGTGTGTGTGTGTGTGTGTGTGTGTGTGTGTGTGTGTGTGTGTGTGTGTGTGTGTGTGTGTGTGTGTGTGTGTGTGGGTTTTATCAAAGTGGATTCGGTAGTAAATGGTGACAGAATGAGTGAAGGATGAGTGTGACTCCTGATCCCTCTCCTCCTCACACATTCCTCCTGTTCTGTTCCTCATGCCTCACATTGTTTTTCCTCTTCTTGTCACTCTCAATCTCACTCTCTTACACCCTCTTCTTTTCCTCTGTTCTTCTTTACACTTATCATGAGGCCTGATAGAAGTGAGAGTTCAGTCTACAGCCTGTGTGTGTGTGTGTGTGTGTGTGTGTGTGTGTGTGTGTGTGTGTGTGAAAAATTCAGTGAAAAGAGCATTAGTGAGGTCAGCATGTTGAATGATCACCACCTCATTTTATCCTCAACTCATCCCAAAAGTAGAGGATGGCGTGCCAGAGAACACAGTTCCACTGCTCTACAGCTCAATGCTGTGGGCTTTATAACCCCTAGCCCACACCATGACTGTAGAATAAAATCCTCTTATCTAGTCCTAAACACACACACACACACACACACACACACGCACACACACACACATATGCATACATGCACACCAACAGTCCTCAAGCTCTTTTTTCTTTTATCAGCACCTGCTTCTTCTCTTACACTTCTTTTTTCTTCACTCGTTTAGACACAGCTCATTCTCTCTCTCTCTCACTCTCTCTCTCTCTGTATCTCCCTCTCTCGTTCTCTGTCGATTCTTCTCTCTCTCGCTGTAATTACCTCTTCTTCATCAAAGAGAATAATGCAAAGGCCAGACAGGGAATCGGCAGACAGAACACGCACACACACACACTGTGTATGCAGTGTTAGTGGAGGGAGCTTAGTTTGTCTGAGTTCTTATGCAGTATCACACACACACACGCACGCACACACACACACACACACACACACACACACACACACACACAAACTATTAAACCCTCATACTGCCACACACATTCTCACACAGATAAAAACACACTGTAGTGTCTTTTCTCTCATTAAACTTTATTACAGAGACGATAATGAAATCAGGTGTCAGCTGTGTGTGTGTCTGTGTCTGTGTCTGTGCGTGTGTGTAGCCTTTTGTGGGGTCCAAATCTCCACAGATTGTTAGTGAATATATTAGCCTTCTCCCCACAAAGAAAGAGTCATTAATAAGCTCACAATTCAGAGCATCCACCAGCATTCACAGCGAAAACATGCTTTTTATTTTGTGCAAAATTTTTCATTTTCCCTCAGTTTAGTCCTTTCCAGTCCTCCCACTCTCTAGAACTCCCCCATTACATGGTGCTACCAGCACTCGGAGGACGCGGTCTAGCAGGATCTTTTCCAAGACCCACGAAGAAGCTCCTGTACTTTTCTCTACCTCAGCTCAACACACTTGGAGGAGAACACAAAGTGCAAAATCTGTAATGTTAGCTAACAGATGCCCATATTGGGTGATGGGTGAGGAAAGATAGGACTATCCAACCCACCCAGACTGTGGGGCCAGTTCTGGTTCAAATATATGACGTCTGACACCCAGAAATGTAACTACGCCTCTCGTCTGCTTGGTAGTGCTGCATTTCCTCCTTTGCCAACACTTTTAAATTCATTAGGATGGACATTGATGTGCGTGCCCTGATGAGAGATAAATGTTTGCAGATTAACCACATTTTTCTTATTGGACGGAGAAGCCCAGAAAATGCACCCTCCTCATCCTTTTATCAGTCACTTGGACAGGCTTTAACTCAAAGCAGAAGTGTAAATTAACCTTTTATCCTCTCTAGAACTCGTAATCACTGGCGGATGGCTGTGGCATCACCAGTATAAAAATCTGTGATGTTCAAAGGGCAGAGCTAACATAATTAAAAATGGAATCCTATCCTTGCGATCCTTTTACTTTTAAACTTAGTAGTTATTAAATTAGTTCACTTTAAATTTGTCACTTTATATAATATTTATTCTCAGCTGCTCATTTTAGTAATTAGTCATTTAAAATGGTAACTGGTGAGATATATGTTGACACTGTCTTTGCTTGTTAGCTACATTAGTATTTTAGTTTCATTGCTGCCACATTCTGCAAGGTGATGAATTTAGGATGGCCATAAAAAAAGGACACTGGGGTTACATGGATGTCCATCGTGGCTGACCGTGGATGTTGTGGCTGGGGGGCTTTAAGAAGTGCAGGCCAATGTTGTGGGACAGTAGTGTATATGTGAGTGTATCTCTCTCTCTCTCTCTCTCTCTCTCTCTCTCTCTCTCTTTCTCTCTCTCAGTTTGGTCAGTGATGTGTAGATGCAGATTCATATAGAGCAGTTATGGCGGGGAGGTGGGAATTATTAAGTGACATGTTAAGTGTTTACAGCTGTAGAAATCTGTACACCCAATATGAACTGAATGTATAAACAAATTGTTATTTAAAATCATTTATTATTATGCAAAACCAATTGTTAGACCCCAAAAAGAGAACGTCAGGTAAACAAGGACACATAGTTACTCTAAATCAGGGGTCACCAGCCCTGCTCTCTGAGACTTCCCTACCTACACACTAATCCACCCCACCTGATCAAACTAATTAGTGCCTTCATAAGGTCTTGATTGGCAGAATGGGGTGTGGTAGATTTGGGTCGGAGTTGAAACCTACAGGTTGCTCTCCAGGAGCAGGGTTGATGACCCCTGGTCTAGATAATGATGTACTTTTTGTTTTGAATTATCCTTCTAATCAGGTTTAACCTGAATAAAATACTTGTAACAAAAGACTTGTTTTGACCTTTAACTTCTTTCCAACTCATTTGCATTAGATATCTGACTGCCTGTAATGGATCTTCTCAAGCAAAGATAGCCGTTCCTCTAGACCCTCAGCCATGTTGACCCTTTCCCAGCACACTAACCAACCACACAGACATACAGACACACACCCTTATTGTGTCAGCTCATATCTGGCTGATATCTGATACAGCTGCTGCTGCTGCTGATGTCAATTCAAATGCACTGTTGATTTAACCTTTAGCGTAGGAGGAAAGAGGAAGTACTTTGCTGAAGGAGTGTGTTATTGTGTCAGGACCACACACACAGGTTACAATAACTCAGGAAATCAAATCCCTGGTCGAGTTCCTGGACTAAATCACTGCAAGTGCTATCAAAATCAGTGGTGGAGGCACACATACATGTCCACAAAGACAGATTGACCGGTAGTTACCTCTATAAATGAGCATAGTCTATCTGTATAATAATAATAATAATAATAATAATAATAATAATAATAATAATAGTAATAATAATAATAATAATAAACTATAATGGTCATAAGGTCAGTGGTCAGTGAGAATGTCTATCTGTAATTTACTCCATATAACATTAGAATAAACTCAAATAAACAGTCATTGGTCAGTGAGAGCATCTACTTGTAATTAATTCTATATAACATTAGAACAAATCCAAATAAACATAATGTCAGTGGTCAGTGAGAGTGTCTACCTGTAAAATCTCTACATTATACTGTTAATATACACCTGAAAAAATGTTGTTTGTGTTTGTGTAAACAGAGAGAGGAAGCAATGACACTGGTGTTGTCCATGAACCCATTCTGTGATCATGAGGCTGAAGCCCCGCCCACAATCTATCAGCCAATCTGGGAGTCGGAACACTGCAGCAAGAGCTGTGTCTCCATCCCCACACCAACAGGGGGTGATGCCCAGGAGCTCATGGATGGTCAGTAGATGCTCCACCTACATCGTGCAGATATAACAATATCTACATTTAGGATTATTAATGTTCACCCTAATGAGAGACTGTAGCTCTATCTCAGTGTATATCACAATGCCTACATTTAGAATGTTTCTTGGAACAACAACTGCCCAAGTACATGGGCTTAAGTAAATGGTGTTGATAATAGTTATCACTGGTTAAATATGATTTTTTCTTTGTGTATTAAACTTTATATTTTATTGTTTTATTTTTATGACTCCAGTGCCTCCCTGTAGGCAAGTCCCAGACCACGTAACCATGTCCCGCCTTGCTTACTTTAAGAGGAAATACGTGGAGGATGATGACCTGCCACTTAGCTTCAGGGGTTACTGTCACACTGTAAGTTCAACAAACCCTGTTTACCTTTAAACACCTGGCTAAGCTGTCAAAAATAATACAAATGTTTATTAAAAACTACTGTAGTGTTGGACTGTTAATATTAACACTATATTTTTGGAGCATTTTACAGATCATGATCATGATGTCATTCATTTTATTCGACACAATATGAAGAACAACTTTCTGATTCAAAGTGTGTCATAGGAAAACAAAGTTTTTTTGAAATGAGAAACCATGGAACAGTTTCTACATGAACATGTAATTCCCCTCCCATCCTGCAGGTGTCCCCAGTATTAGAGGAGCATGCTCACGTCCTGCGCCTCTCTCTGGACAAGATGCGTTTTATTGATGACCCTGAAGCATTCCTGCGTCGCTCCGTCCTCATCAACAACCTCTTGCGCCGCCTCCGTACAGAGATCCTGCTCCAGCGGGACTGGCGCTTCCCGCCGGGACCTGTTGCCATGGCAACAGCAGCCCAGGTCCACCCACACCCATCTGCCAGCGTCCCACCGAACCTCAACCGCAAGAGGCTGAGAGTGCTGCGGGCTGAGGAGGCCGAGTGCGTCCCAGCATGCTGCTGCCTGTACACGGCTGGACAGTACCTGCAGCTGCCCCTGTGCGTTTATGACGGGGCAGGTCCTACCCTTCAGCCTTCATCCTCATCCTCATCATCATCATCATCATCCTCCTCCTCCAGTGAAATATTAGAGGACGAGCAGGACAGTGATGGGGACGAAGGCCTGGACTCTCTCTGCCCAGGTCTGGACCTGTGTGAAGCTTCATTCAGGGCGAAAAGAGAGAAGGAGAAAGAGCGAGAGAGAGCGAGGACACGCGTCCGAGTCAGAGAGCATGAGGACGGGAGTGAGGTTCATTTTCGACGCCCGTCGCTGGCACATCATTTAAAAAAGGGCAGGGTTAGAAATGACATAGTGTGACGAAGGGAAGGGAGGAGGCGCACTGCAAAAAACTGACCCAGCAAATGACATTCACTTACATTGGGACATAAACAAACAAACAAATAAATACATCTGTGGGTGGGGTACGGCAATTTCCCAGGATAAGACACTTAACACAAATAAAAAATAAGTACATTAAATGGTGAATGAATTCATCTTAAATCTAGTCTACATATCTAGATTCATTTATACAAATTCTAATCATAATTCATTGTATGTTTTCCCATTTTAAATAATTCAGTTTTCTTTTGGAACGTTTCATTACAGTGTCTTAAGATATTAAATGTACTTTATAAACAGTTGAAAAATATATATAATTTCCTGATGAAATTCCTAGAAAATATCTCAGTCCAACTTTGTCTCTAATTGTAAAGTAAAACAACTGCAGTCCATGTAATAACACTGTATTGATAATGGGTTAAATCATGTTATTACATATTTATAACCACTTAACAGAGAACATTGCAACAGCTTTGCTCCAATATTGCCAAAATCTCCAATAAACTAATACAAATTCTATAAAATTACTTTTAATTACACTTATTTCACATTGGCTTCCATTCAAAGTTAAGAACATTTTGCCTTCTTCTGTAAAGCCACGTGTTTTCCATTGGGTGGTAATGACATGCTTTTACAAATAGATTAATTACACGAGTCTAATCGGAAGTTGACACAGGTGTGTAATTACACTGTAATGTTCAGTCATTACAGACGCTTTCAAAAAGGCCTAGAAACAAGTTACTTCATCTAATTGTTTAAAAATATATATAATTTTGACTAGATTTAAGATGAAACAGATGAAACCGTTTTTTTAACTATATAAATTGACAACAATCTGCTACTGCGCAACACAGAGAGAGAAGCAAAGGGGGCCGAAGACAAAAGCAGGAGAGACAATCCCAGTCCTAAAATTGAGACACTAGGGGGGCGTTAATTTCACCTCAGCTGGAGGTACCTGGTTGCTATGGAAACGGGTTGAAAAACTGCCGGGTAATGACCTGGTAACGCCTGGACAGACCAACTGTGGCTGACTGACTGACAGGAAGGTCTTTTATTGACCATAAATGCAGTCCACTTGTTTAGCATACAGGGTGTGAGTCATTTAATGATTCAGTCTGATCTTTCATTTGAAGACTTTAAATGAGCATGTAGAAATCTAAGATTTGTGGCTGGAAAACGCTCAGTCTGAAATAAATGAATAGTTTGACCAAAAAAAATCATATTTCTAAAATATATCCTACAGCTTAAAAGAGTAGCCTTGTTTGAAGCCTGAACTCCAGGAGATCATGCTCATGTCGAACATAAAGCATGGTTTTAGTGGGAGACACTGCGAAGCCCACTGTCCCCCTCCACACCCCCCACAAACATAAAACAGCAGGCTCATTCACATCAGATGTTTATTATTCTTACCATGGATGTGTTCAGTATCATCATTATCACGCAAAAAACTTAACAGGAGAAGGAACATTCTTCCTGAATTTGCAATGGAAGTACTATAACCGTAGAAACAGACATGTTATAATTATGGAAATGGGTGTGGAAGAACCATGGACGTGTAGCCATGGAAACAGGAGTATGGTCAACAATGTAAATGTTGATATTGACAAAGGTGTATGGAAATAGGTGTAATGTAACAATGGAAACAGGTTGTAATTATGGAAATGAGGATGACATTACCATGGAAGCACGTGGGTTGTAATAACAGAAACCATTTGTGGTGTAACCATTGAAATGGGCAGATTAAAGTTATGGAAATGAGTGGATTGTAGTTATGGATAAATGGGGGTATTATGATTATGGAAATTTGATTGAAGCATAACTATGAAACTGATTTATGGTAGTTATGAAAGTGGGTGTAGCACAACCATGGAAATAAAATATTACCATAATTATGGAAATGATTGGGGGAATCATGGAAATAGGTATAGTGTAACCATGGAAATTGGTGTGTTGTACTGAAAATGGAGGTAACGTAACCGTGGAAGCTCCTGATCCAGAGATCAGTGGTGGTGTTCAGATGGATTTTTATGATTCATTCTATCCAGTCTAACCTCTGTTATTTGGGTTATGAAAAATTAGGGGCGGAGCAAAAGTACATCTCGAAAGCTTCATAAGAGGAAAATGTGTGTAAATATGATTTCTCTTGTCAAACTGTTCCTTTAATAAGAGATAAAACAGCACAATTGCAGAGACCTGGTTCCTCTGTAGAAACGACCACATGGTGCCTTAATGCTTTGTCTTTGAAATGTCTATATAGTTCATGCCTGTGTTTGTGAATACATATTGTAGACTTTTTTGAGAAGCTGTGTAATAATAATGTTCATGCCAAGACAAGACCCTGCTGGGGGTCTGCTGAAAGTGAGTTGGACGTTATGTAGCATGATGAAGAGATGCTCACTGCAAAAATAACATCCCGGCAAGTGAAACGTATCTTCAAACAGACCTGAAATTAGTCAGAATATCTAGTTGAATATTATATACAGAACAAAAAGTCTTACGTGCAAGGTGCTGGACAACCGAATTTGTCAGGGTGAAATGTTCATATCTACAGTTTGAAGATATTTTCACGCTCTGAAGTGTCATTTTTGCTGTGTAAACTTAAACCCTCACCCACCAGCATCGATCTGCACTTAATAATGTATCTCAAAGTTTGCGAGAACTGATTCAGGGTCAGTCTGCACTCGTTTACAGCATAAAGGTCTGTACTGAACACTTTGTCAGTCAGATATTGAAGAGGATTCGTTCAAAATTCTTGGTGTATTTAAACTCTCGAGATTTAATACATTTCATTCAGTTTAGGTGTGCAGACTTGTTGAGGGGTTCGCTTGGTGTGAAATATCCCTGTAAAAAAATGACAGATCAAATCAGAATTGTTCACAGTGGTGGGGAAAGGAAGCAGAAATCTGAACCTCTTAAAGCTCCCTCACAGAAATCTGTACACCTAATGATTATGAATACGCTGTCTAATGCCTGACACACTGTTTTAGCAGAGATCTAAGATGATTGTGGGCCCAAAACATGTCTTTAAAACCACATATAATGAGTATGGTCGTAGGGATACATGCAGAATGTGGGCCCCAAAGAACTGTATTTGTTGAGATTTGCTACTATTTTACTATCGTCAACATTCCATATACAACGCAGAAGATATGTAGGTCCACTGATGGCTTTGGATAGTAAATAAAATGGCCATACGTGTTGTCATGACAACCAATGCCTGTGTCCATTTACCAACACTTCAAGAAAACAAAGCTTCTCTACAGTGAAGCAGGTTTTCACAGCCCACAGCCACTCTAAATGTGTTTATCTCCAACACTGAATTAAGCAGGGAATTCTGAGAAATTTGAAAAACCTGTGGAATTGTCCTTAACCATGAAGGAGTGGTTACAGTGGAGTCTCAACCCGACATTACCCTCACCTCGCATTAGCTCATGCGACAACTGGTGAAACACACGGCTGATTATGATGATCAAAACACACGGCCACTTTAAATGCATGTCTTGTGACCGATTGTGATTTCTCTTTTTGGAGGAGGGGCCTGGTGCATATTCATTAGTTAAACTGAGATCAGGGAACCTAATGAACTAAGTACTTTGTCATCACCTGTGTTCTCAAACCCACGTTATCAGTTTTACCAGCCACCAGTATCGTCCATCCGTTAGTTAGTTATTGTAGTGTGCTCATCTAACTCCTGTGGATGGTGGACGGTGTGCTCCTACAGTTCTTACATACTTGCTGACTAGAGCAGTGACGTGGGGTCACATCAAGACGCTTTGACATTCACACAAGGAGAATGAGGTCATATGCGTCTCTGACTACCTCTGAATGCGGTGTGAATAATCGGATTGCAATGCGCCCTTAAGACACATGTACTGTGTGTTAGCTATCTATGATCAGATCACCCAGGATTCATGTTAATGCCAGGATTTCTGATGTCTAACATATTGTATTACCAAATTTATATCCAACTTAAACTTCAAACTGCTGAGTCTCTTGGCTTTGAGGACATAGGTGATGATAAAGTGTTTAGTTCATGTCATTTGCTCCAGAGAGTCATTGACTTAAATGAGAACAGCATTTCCTCACTTTAAAGGTATATAAAATAAACCTTAGGGGTTGAACAGCTCTCACACTAGCCACCTTTTTCTCAGTCCCAGTAATTGTCCCCGCAGCTGTTGATTCTAATAGCTCTAAACAAGCACTGTATCCAGGACTTATCTGCCCTGAAGCAGGTGGTTTGGTAAACAAACGCTTACACAGCAGGTAAAGTGGCCAAAATCTGATTTTCTCAACTTTTATAGGCCGTTCCTGCTACATTTTTAATGAGATCAGACATCAGACCAGGTGTGTTACCTCACTGGCCCACCACCGAACACCTCCATCACTGCTTTCGACCATTTTAAAGAGCAAAGAGTCGAGTTTGATCGACTTAAATCCAGATCTGGTTGTTCAGACTGAGTTGCATTGGATATGTATCACATTTCAATACCACATATGAACGATTGAGTGTGTTTTTGCCATTCACACCGCCACACAGGACGACAAACAATCACTTTTACCTACCAGTGCTTTTACTTATTTTTATGTAGCTTAATACTGAGACGGTACAAGCAGAACATTTACACTGTAGTTTTTCACGATTTATTTCTACAATATTGTTGGAACGAAGCGTAAATCTCTCCATCTGGGATCATCTCGGAAATAAAGAGCCCTGAATACAAAAAGCAGGTTGAGGAAAAGTGACTGGCAGCAGACTGACCTCCTCACAACAGTTTCTCCAGACTTAAAGCATTTCTGTTTACAGCATTGTTGAGTTTTGATGTGAAATTATTTTGTGAAATGTCAGCAAAAACAAAAAGAACAATAAAGGAATGTCCTGCACTTCATTTCTCCATAAGAAGTGGTCTTTAATTAGTCCGGAATCTCACACAGGTTACAGCATTTCACACGAGATGCTGTAACCCTGCAGCTTGAAGCACTGTAAGCACTACACACCTACAGGAGCTTTTATGACATCCCATTCTCAACCCACAGGCATTACTATGGAGCTGCTCCTCCTGTGAAGCTCTAACAGCAGGTTTGGAGATCTACAATTATTGGTCAGCAGAGCGTCGGAGGCTTTTATGCCTGAAGCTCTTCAGCACTCTGAGACTTTACACTCTGTAACTTTACGTGACACTTTGTGGCTGAGTTACTGTGGTTCCTAATCTCTTCCACTTTTCAATAATACCACTTAATTCATGATGGAATATCTAGGAGGGAGAAAACAACCGACTGATCAGCTGATCAATCAGAGCATTCGGCGACGTCTGTAACAGATATGCTCAGAATTCTGTTCCTGGAGAAATTGTATAGGAACAAAGTTCCTTCCAGTAACACTGTGTGTGTGTGTGTGTGTGTGTGTGTGTGTGTGTGTGTGTGTGTGTGTGTGTGTGTGTTTGGTGTTGTTGCAGCTAAATTGCTTGTTTGTGGTCATCATAGTGAAAACAGACATGACATGAGCAGAAGACACACACACACCCACATACACACACACACACATACACACACTTCTGGCTCTGCCTCCAAACAGCATGTCACACTCAGACAATGACTTTATTTAATCTGAACTCACTGAACTGTCACACGTCACACGTTACACAACCAAGTGTGTGTCGGCTGAACTGTGTGTGTGTGTGTGTGTGTGTGTGTGTGTGTGTGTGTGTGTGTGTGTGTGTGTTTTGAGTCACAGTGGTGGTGTGTCTAACGTGCAGAAGATTTCACTAACCCTCAGGCTTCAGAGAGACAGTTCAACTGTGTGTGTGTGTGTGTGTGTGTGTGTGTGTGTGTGTGTGTGTGTGCCACAAAAAAATGAAAGGAGCCTCATTTAAGCAGCCTCCAGGCACCGTTATAAAATGGACAGTTCTCTGAGGAACTTGGAACTTGAGGCAGTGTACAGGATATACAGGATTCCTAAGGAACTGTTTTATCCAGCATGGTCTGGAACTTCTTTACTGGATAAGATCCTGGAGTAGTCTTCTTCAAATCAAATCAAAATGTATTCAGAGTACAGCTCCTTTTACATTAAAAAATAATAAAATGAGATGATCAACATAAGGAAATGGAGGATAAAGACAGAAACACTCTGCTGACCAAGCCAAAGGCAAGGAAAAACTCCCTCAGAGCTGGAGAAAGAAACTTCTGGAGGAACCAGGCTCACGAGGGGGCCCCCATCCTCCTCTGGTCAAACCACTCATACATAATTGATACAGGGACTCTGGACCACCACATCTGCTGTAATGCTGAGGTGGACTGAAGTAATGATAGTCTGATGGTGGATATAATAGTAACAGTGCAGATAATTATGGTCTGTGTAAATTTCTACTTGTATGGCGGGCAGCAACTCCAAGGCAGGGTAGGAAACAACTAAGTCCAGTAGCCACTTGGGCAGCCAGTGTGAAGAGGTGGCAGGGCAGCCCGAGGTCCATCTTTGATGGGTGACAAGAATGGGTCTCTTCAATTTGTGCCATATGAAACTGGTAAGAAAGTTCTTAGGAAGAAGGACAAAAGCCTTCAACGAGATAAGTGATAAATTCAAGAAGGTACTATAACCGATCTAGCAGCCAGAAGACCCTCTAGGAACCTTATTTCAAATGAGCTCCCAGATTCCATACTCAGGAATCCCAACAGTTCATATAGGCACCTCTAAGAGAACTGAGGAACATCGGAGTTCTCCTAGACGTCCTCAGAGAACTATTAATTTTTCACAGTTGAGTGGATCTTCTTGTTCTTCAAGGAACCTTAGCATCTATCACTGAGTGAAGCAGTGTTTAAAACAGTATCCATGTGCAGCATTAATCTTACACTTTATGAGGAAGGCCTGTACATCTACTGCAACTCAATCAACTCAATCAGGTGGCAGCGTTGAAAAGCAGGTAATGTTCATCAACCAGCTTTACTCAGACTACGTCCACATTTTATAACTGGATATTTTATTTACAAAGAGAAGAAAATGCTTGCATAATTATGCTTGTTTGTGTGTGTGTGTGTGTGTGTGTGTGTGTGTGTGTGTGTGTGTGTGTGTGTGTATCGTATGTTTTGTTTTAGATGCATGGTACGACAGCATCCTTGACATTGTCAGCACTAATAGAGGTTAGTGTCAATTTTGGCGCCTCTCTCTCAAGGCTCTCTCCCCTGCCCCCTTCTCTCTCTTCTCTCTCTCTCTCTCTCGCTCTTCTCATTCTCTCTCTCTCTCATTCTCTCTCTCTCTCTCTCTCTCTCTCTCTCTCTCTCTCTCTCCCCATGAGCAGCCTCCAGGCGAAGGATCTGTCGTCTGCAGCTCAAACTGTCATCTGTCAAACCCGCCACTTTGGCAACCTCTGGTTGCCATGGTAACTGGCCTTTCCCTGGCGACAGCTTTCTGAAGCTCATCACAACCTCTCAGCCCTGCAGCACCTTCACCTCTCTCCTTACCCTCTATGATCTGTCCCACCTGAGAGAGCTCAGCTACCCCTTACTTCCCATTTACAAACACATACACATGTCCAAATGTTTGTGGACACCTCTTCTGATGAATGCATTAAGTTGAATCCAGTAATGGCACAGATATCATCACACACAGCTTGTTTAGTCCCCTGTACTGCCAATATAACAGGGCTCTTGAACCTACAGTATTGGCATCATACCAGAAACAGTAATTATTCTATGTTAAATAATAAAAGTGCTAATTAAAATAATTTCCTTTATTTGTATTATGTCAGTAATGACCAACTGCATGTATTTGTTTTTCATTTATTTATTACTATTTCTTATTCATACAAACTACAATCAATGTTAGATAAAATTACAATAATTATCTGGAACTAAACATGCTCTGCTAATTCTATAAAGGATTATGTCCATACAAACAATCCATTTTTTTCTCATTTAACTAATTCATTAAATAGATTCACGGAAGTTTCATTAAATATTTTTTTTTATTTTACAGATTTACCTTTTAGTGAGGACACTAAAAATGCTGCAGTAAACAAATAAAAAATTTAAGCTGAGTATATTTAGATAACATTAGGTCAGAATAACTCAGTTAGTCTTAAAGTTATCCTGCACTGGGTCCTGGAATCATCCTGGAATCATCAGGCACAATCGGAGTACCCGGAGGAAACCAGCATGGATACGGGGAGAACACACCAAACTCCTCACAGACAGTGACCCGAGCAGGGGTCATACCTGGAGATGTGTGACACCCGCACTACATGTGGTGCCGCTGTGTTACCCGGTCAGAATAACAAAAATCATACTATTGAGTATTTGAGTCAAAAATTCAAAAAGTATTTAGAAAAAATGTACTAATTAATTAAATAATTAGCTAATTCACAATCAACTGACAGTACAAGCATGGGTTTGTGGGTTATTAATTACACACTTTATGCGTAATTAATAAAAAAATATGACAGTTGCTCTTTTTGAATGAAATTGTGATCATGAATGAGCTTTATTTTTTTTAGATGCACTAATATTTTTAGGGTATTATGATCATGTCCAGCCGTCACTGATGCTCACGCTCAGTAGGATGTCCTTTGCCAAGGTTACCGTCTATTTTGTGCTCTCGCATACTTTACATAATGGTTGAGTGTCTGATCTCCATACTGTAGACTGTAGCAGCAAGTCATCACTATATGTGTCACTATCTGTGTGCTGGCTGATTATTCACTCCTGTGCTACTGGATGAAAGTATCAGTATTGATTTCGCTGCTGTCATTATTTTATTGAAGATGACTAATCATAATAATCATCTCTGTAAAATGACTATTTCTTCAAGGATCCTTTAGTGATCTGACTTTAATGAAGCCGTTTGATCATAAGAATCCTTCTTACAATGTCGTTCTTATCCTCCTGTGGTAGGAGTTGGGAATAAGGTGGGGTGGTGATCATAAACAACGTGACATCACTAAAGCTCTTCAGTGAACGCAATCTACATCCTCACAACAATCCTTTTTAGTCGTCTAGAGACTAATTTAAAAAAATACATCTTCCCTAAATCACAATGCTACCAACCAATCAACATGAACATGAGAGAACATGAGAGACAGTCAAACAGCGGAACCAATCAGGATTTCTATTTCAGGTGGAGGTGGGACTAAAGAGAACGAACCTCAGAGATAAAACCAAACAGAATCTTCATTTTAGGGGCAATATTATAATACATGATATTAAAATATATATAATATCATTATAATATTGCTCAAAAAGGCTGTATGTAGAGCCAGGAGTCAGGAGTCTGGTTGTCTTTAATCAGAGAACGTTGTCATTAGTCAGTCATATCAGATATTTAATTCTCCATTAGCAGGGACCTGCCTTAGGACTTTATGCTTATTGAAAGAACCATGCCCAGTGCACTTGGCCTGATTTGTAGAGGTGCTGTTCTGGGTGGTGTAAGGCTTCATGTGTAGAGGTTTATTAGGGACCATACTTGGTGTCATCAATGGGGGTCCCTAATAGCACCACAGTGTCATTAACCCTCTTTCTCTACAGCAGTACCAGCAATCTATTTGTTGAAAGGCACGACTTTAACCATAAAGAGCAGTGACTGTAGAAAAGCATGAACAGCCCCGACTGTAATTCGATGAAAGTGTCAATAACAAGAAGTGCACTTTTACTGTTGAAACACTACACTTACTGGACAAACTGGGCCTTCAGGCTGTGAACTTGGTGAAGGCATTCTGAGAGACTTGGTCTGGGAGAAGGGGGCAGGTCTACCAAATGAGCTGATGGCCATGACCCTTCTCCTGGTTGGATCATCAAATGATCACATGGTGAGAATCTGGTACTCTACCTTTAGTTTGTACACTGCATATTGTGATGCATTTTGGGATTGAGTGGAACCTCAGAGCAGGGCAGGCAGAAGGAGGCACAGAGGCAGAACAAACTGAGTGTGTTTATATACCCTCATTAATCTGATATTTGCAGGTATCTGATTATTGAAGTGTCCATGTAAACAGCATACTCTGATTTCCTAGATCAGATTAAGGTCTACAATTTCGATCAAGCAGAGAGCTGCATTATAGCTCAGTAATCAGATTACTCAGTGTATGTTTACACCTTACTCGGATTTCTTTCCTTTGAAACAGTCTGCATATGCACTCGTCCTGACAAACTACTCATTAATGGACCAGCACACAGCACAAACCAGTAGGCTGAACCAGCAGGCACTCCAATTTGCTGTTGGAGTCAATGGTTTGTCCATGTGCAATCCCAATGAGGCCAGTAGGAAGAGCCATTAGAGTGTCACCAAAGTCACTGATAGGTGAGTAGGTGTGTGTGGGCAGGTGCAGTTACTATTGACTGTCAACACTTCCTCAGTAGGTCACGGTAGGTTAAGGCAATCAGCAGTGCCCCAGTGCAATCAACCCAAAGCAGCAGGGGGGTTTAAAGGGACGCTTGCATGTTTCTCTTACTGTGTTTGTTTTAGATGTTTGTGTGGGTTTATGTACCAAAAACATCCATAATTCACTGTCATATTACAACTTCACTGTTTGTGTATCTTTGAGTGTAATATCTACTATATGGACAAAAGTATTGGGACACCTGCTCATTCATGGTTTCCTCTGAAATCAGAGTTTATCCTGCGTTTGATAGAGTAACTGTCTTTACTGTCCAGGGACAGTTTCTACTAAATGGAAAATTTCTGCAAGGATTGGATTCAGTGAGAACATCTCATCTCATAGTTCAACTGCTCTACAGTTCAATGCCAGGGACTTTATACCCCTCTAGTCTATGCCTGGCATTAGGCATGGTGCCAACAGGTTCGTATTTACCTGATCCAGAGAGTCCTATTCTATTGGCAGTACTTCTCCACAGGTACTATACAAACTCTGTGTACATTTGCACATTTGTGTCAACAATGGGTGCAACTTAGAGGAACTGAATGCATTCCTTAGAGTGTGTTCACAGACATTTACATATACATTACATATAATGTATATGTAAATGAGTTTTGATCTGATTGGCTGCCCTGTCTTGATCTTGGCTGAAACCCTCCATATAACCTCTGTGGAACTGGATTTGTGACGTCACAGAAACTGTGACGTTCACACGACCAATTTCCAAAAGGCTGTTTTCTTATTACTGTGCTTTTAAGGCCTGAATGTGTAAATGAGGTGGTTTTGTGGCGTCACAAAAACCATGGACTCAAATTTGATTGCAATGAAATATGATTCAAACTTTGTGACTAACTTTATAATTAACTTTATATTTATTTTATTCCATATCGGTTTACCATACTGTACATGATGTCACTGTGCGCAGGGGTATCTTATGTAAAGAGGCACTAACATGCTTGTAAAAGTGTTTGGAGGGTAAATTATTGATGCAAACACCTGACAGCTCAGATTCTCAGAAGCAGAAGAGGAGGTGTGACCCATGAGCTGGTTTAAAACCTTGCCCCGCTTCAGAATCAACATAAACGCGAGAGTGAGTGAGAGAGAGAGAGAGAGAGAGAGAGAGAGAGAGAGAGAGAGAGAGAGAGAGCAGAACACAGGTAAGGTCTTCTTGTGAAGCTTTTATTTATTGCAGTATTCTTGTAAATAATTCTATTGTAAATGTATTATATTAAATATGTTATGCATATCATGTAAACAATTCTAAATATCTACTGGGTGTGTATATATATATATATATATATATATATATATATGCATTTCTACTGACAGATCTGACCATTTCTGACAGACATGTCTATGTCCCCTGTGTCGGGACCAAAGGAGGCAGGCCTGCGGAGTGGAGTATTGGTTGGCAAAACCTCTCCATCCTTCTCCAGCATGTGTGAAATGTAAGCAATTTCTGCATTCATAAGATTAATAAAACCATTTTCACTGTATTTGTTTATTCATATTTATTATATTATTCTAATATGTCCAAAATTTTTGTGCACACTTCTTTGAATGAATGCATTTAGCTCTTTTAACCATTAGAACCCTAAGCTAATTGTGCGGGATTGTTCACATAGTTTGAATTTGCCAGAAAATTAGAAACGTATAGGAGACAGTCACACATGCCAGACATTGTTATAAGGAATATTATAGGACTAAAAAACACTTCACAGAAATCCTGTTGGATTTTGAGCTGTAAATGCAATAATTGTGACAAACTATTTGTAATTATTACATTGACAAGGATATTTATAACAATAGAAACATATAATACTTGACAGTGATTCAAACAAACAACAAACTTCATGTCCTTTATTATTTTTGTTATCTATGTATGAATCTCTATTATCCCATCTCAGGTCTTTTATGACATTTGAACACTGTGTGAGCAATATTTAACTCAGTGATGTCATCAGCCTCTTACCGATCAGTCAGAGTCATGTACACATGAACAGATTAGTAGAAAAGCACTGGAAGGCTTTGACATTTAAACTGGGATTTAATGCAGGTGATGTGGTACGATGGGGTAAGCCTTATAGTTTGTTATGATATGTTTATCATATCAGTATTCTGATGGGTTATTCTGATCCTAAGTTATGAAGCCTAGAATACATCAAATGAGTCCGGATCTCGAGCGAATAACCTTCACTTCAGTAGAATTGAAGTGAAGCAGCATGACTGAGCAGCATATGGGGTAAATACTGAACAGAACATTTTCTTATTTATATTAATATTTGTTTCTATCTTTTTGTATTGTATTTTACTTTACCCAGCTGGTTGTGATTATTAAGATAACCACTGTTGTTACAATGAGTCAACTCATACTCGGGTTCTATTACATTCTTTACAATCAACTTTATCTGTTCAATCCAGGGAGGAATGCAAAGCTATTATGTAGAGTTTTGTTTATTAAACAGTTTCCATATATATGCATATTTTTTTTAATCTTAACAAACACCTAACAATCCAGCAACCAGTTGGGACACCATACTTGTCAGTAACTGACTCAGGTATCCTGTTGATGTTTTGGTGTCCTGTATTTCCCTGCCTCCCATATTTACAGCTATGATGAGGGCTAGAGCTGTTTAGTATACAGGGTCGGTATGATGGTACATGTCCTCAGGTCCTCTCACCTGACCAATCTACAATGAAAACAATAACAATAACAATGCTTAAATATCCTGTATCTGCACCGTCAACATTAGGCCAACATTAGTCACCAGTCAACATAAGGTCAACATCATTTGCTAGTCAGGCGAATCTAGTCCCACTCTCCAACAATGGTCGCCAATCAATGTAAGGCCAACATTAATTTTAAGCCAACTTAGTCCTACCCACCTGCATTGGTCACCAGTCAATGCCATACCAACTTAGCCCCAATGTCCAACCCTGGTTATCAATTCACATAAGATCAATATTAGTTACCAGGCCACTATTGGTGGCCTGTCAACATTAGGCCAGTCTAGTCCCACCATTCAACACTGATCGCTAGTCAGGGTAAAGCCAACATCGGTTGCCAGTCAACATTAGGCCAGCCTCGTTCCATCATCCAACATTGGTTGCCAGTCAATGTAAGGCCAAATTCAGTTGCCAGTCAACACAAGCCCAATATTGGACACCAGTCAATGTTAGACCAACATAGTCACACCATCAAACACTGGTCTCCAGTATCATTCACCAGTCAGTGTGAAGGCCAACATTGGTTGCCAGTTGACGTTAGGCCAACCTAGTCTGGCAGTGTAACATTGGTCACCAGCCAATGTGAGACGAACATCGATTGCCAGTGATAGGTCAACTTATCCCCAATGTCCAACACTGCTCACCAGGCAACAGCAAGTGCCAAAATTTTGCTGGCCAAATGTCTTTTGCCACATTATGCCAATAAAATAAAATAATAAAACATTGTCATTGAACCAACACTACACCAACGTATACCTGCTATCTTAAAGAGGGATTAGATGAACTACTGCTTGGTTTCAATGAAAGATAAGCTCCTGCTTGGTTGGCGTGACTTTGGAAACTGCAAGAATTCACACTTTTCAGATATTCATAAGTCACTGCCTTTAAGCACATTCACACCTAATGTGATCCTGTGTGTTTGTGTATTATATATAAAGGTGCCAAATGGTTCGGAGTTTGGCCCCAAGTCAACCTGCAATGTCTGCAGTACCCAAAGCTTGGTATCACCCTTCATGTCTTTATATATATATATATGTGTGTGTGTGTGTGTGTGTGTGTGTGTGTGTGTGTGTGTGTGTGTGTGTGTGTGTGTATGGTATAATGATTATTCACTAAAATAACATGATGTCTGACAAAAAGCTTGATTTTTCCAGGACATTAATGATTTTAGACCTTTTAGGATTGGAGTTGAATGGGATTGATGGTCTACAGCTTCCTAAAGCACTACTACTACTGAACACCAACATCTGATTTGATTTGTAGTTTCAAATCAAACTCTACATGCTCTACAATCAAATTGTACATATAAAGATTTAAACCATCTTAAAGATTTCTGTGGGTTTTAATAACAGATTATTCTAATTTTTCTCCAGCAAACATTTCACCATGCCAAGTTTGGACTTGGACAGCTTCCTGTCCCTGAAGGTTAAAATCCGTCAGGAAGGGATGTTGGACTCTCACCTGAAGACCAACCTGGAGTTTATCATTCAGACGTTGGAGGCCCTTCCTGCTCCAAAGCGCCACAATGTCTCCATCACTGTGGAAGGTGAACGACAGCTGGTACGCCTTACAGCAGGGACACCTGTCGTGTTCTACACTGTCCGTTTGGGCCCAAAAGGACCAGAGCTGCACCAGAAGGTTCCAGTTGGTTCCCGCCTCACCCCATCCTGCTTGAGCGAGGGGCATTTTGCAGGGCATCAGTGCCAGGATGAGCTGGAGAGCTGTATGGACCAGGCCAAACGCATTCTGAATCAGGAAGCCCAGAATAACCCCTCAGGCCTGAGTGAGGTGGAGCTGAGGATAGTCTGTGGAGAGCTGCGCCTCACCTACCACACCCAGCAGCCCCAACGCAGTTTAGTGGTGCAGCCACGTCGTAGGGCCTACCTGGGCAAGATGTTGAACCTGGAGAAGGTCCTGGAACTGAAAACACGCCTGGAGCGATCAGGTGTCATGGGGAAAGGCCTGCTGGCTTGCTTCCAACACCTGCTGCTCCACTACAGTCAGTTTCAGGAGGAGAATAGCCGACTTGTTCTTCAGAGCGATGGAGAAATGGTGGAGCTGGTCTATGGAAGACCCGACTACCACAGCACCCAGCATTACATCTTCATTGACAGTCAGAACCAGGCCCACAGCCACAGGGTGCAGGACATTGACCTGTGGGAGTATGACTGAGGGGTCAGGAGGTTCCAGACATTTGGCCCTGGATTGCATTTAACTATCAGCTTATTAAAGATCCACCAAAAATCAGTAGATGATGGCTGTAGCAAATTTGGTCTATTCATGCTGTGCATTCTAGGAACTACTGTTAGGTTGGATAAGAATCTATAGAACACTGTGAATAATCTCTGTGATGAACTAGGGTACTTAAACCGGAGGGGTCAAAGCCCACTTCATGGGCAGTGTAGGGCGGGTAGTCAGAGGCCCCGACAAATGGAGCAGGCAGAAGGAAATCTTTGGTAGGCCACCAGTTTATTAAGCAAAATGACTTTACATATGTACAAGTGCACATTAAAGATAAAAGAAAAGAAAATAATAATAAAGCAAAACATTTCCACTAACTTCAGTGGTACTGACCGATGACTACAAAGTCACTAAAAGGTCTCTTAGCTATGTTTCCATTCACTCCCCCAACTCTACCTCAGAGCAGGTTTATATACCGGTAGCCCCTCCCCCTGGGTTCTACCAATATTAACACAGGTGAAGTACTTAAAACAATATAAAATAATTACACAATCACATTCAACACGTGGCATTGATAAGTACCATTCACAAAACAGATTATGCATGTCATTCTTTTATTTATTTATTTTTTTTTTTCAAAGAAAGACTGAGTATTCAGACTTCATTTTTAGCCCTTTTTCAAGTCCGATCCCCCCTCTCCTAATACCAGAGGTGGACTCACCCAAGTGAATAAGAACTTCAGTTCAGTCTCTTCACCCTTTTACTCCTGGGTAGCTGTGGATTCACCCCAATGAGAGACTGATCTACAAAATCAATCAGTTTTGAACTTGAAACTCAAAATTGAGTGCTGACTCAAAAGTGAGCTACAGTCACTGGAGTGAAATAGGTGTATGCCAGTGTTCTGTACTCACTTCACTACAGTTGCTATAAAAGAACATATCTGTTGGTGGAGCCGGAGTAGGATCAACCATCTGTAGATGTTTGGAAAGTGACTGTAGAATATATAATAAATCAGCTCCCTAGACAGAAAAATTGTAATCTTGTGTGTTTAAGGTGGTAGTATATTAAGGCTTCTGAAGATTTTCACATCATTTCACACCATTTTCACACCCATCCTCTTTATCGTATGTAAAACTAGTGATTTGTTAAACAATGTATGCTGGACCACGAGTGGCGTAGCGGGCTAAGGGTTCCAGGGGTTCTCCATCAGCAGCCGGAAATTGGCTTGCTCTCCCTCGGGGGGCCTCTGGTCGACACGGGCGTCTGCTGTCCATTGTGTCAGAACCGGGGGTCCAGCATTCTCCTACAAGCGCAATGGCTACCCAGCAATGATACAAATGGCGGGAGTTCAAAAAGAGGCAGTAGTGTCGAGAACAGGGCATGTAATGTGGGGGGGGGGTAATTGGGAAATTGGCACATCTAAAAATTAGTTGGGGAGAAAAATTGGAAGAAATGGCAAAAAAAAAACCAATATATGCTGATAAATTAGACTTTAGAGCTCTTAAAGCTGTTCTGAACCTAGTGAGTGTGCCCCAATAAAATGAATAAAAGTTCAGCTGCATCCATAACTCTGCCTCAATTGATGATGAATTACAGTGGATTTTTTCCCCTATTATGCAGTGGTGGGTGGCCGTGGGTCACTGTGGCAACGTAAGAAGCAGAGACGCAACTCGCAAAGTCCCAACTAAACACACTCCTTCTGGACTGCCTAACATTCATTTTTTCAAATATACTGATTGGAAGGGAGACCTATTGATGCTGGGAGTGGACGTACTATTTAATCGCTCATGGGCGGCCACGGGCTATGGGTGGTAAAGCCATTCAGAACGTATTCCTGGTACACCTATGACACAGACCCACAGGAAGGACCTCAAACCACAATAATTTGCCGCTCCATGAGCACAATGATGCAGTGCCACGAGCATGCTGGCCGGTGATTAGCCTTATTTGCAGGATAATATCTCACAGCTTATACAGACATAGGTGTTCCCGAGAGGTTCCCCTCAGGAAAGACCTCTTCATAATCAGTTTCCATACAGATGCCCAGTAACATTCGGCATGTCAGTGTATAATGTGCTTGGAAGATTCAACAACTTGGCTGTCATTTGTGTCATTTGTATCACATTCTCTAATGTGGAGAGTAAGAGTCCTTCACCAGGACCTTCAGATATGAATAACACCCAGCTACAGCTCTTACCATTTTCATAAGCATTTGAAGGCTGTAACCTTCTGATTGAACCATTTGAGTGTAGCTGGCTGTGTGAGGCCGGTGAGAGGAGAAAAGGTCTTAAGGCAGGAATTGAAACAAGCTTTAGTGAGGAATGAAATTGAAAGCAAATTGACTAAGAAGGACTGGGGGATTTTTCAGTCAGAACAGAGAAATAGAGAGAGAACCTCACTGCTAGACGTCAGGACCTCAACAGCACTGGTAAGATAAGTTGGCCATGTTCATGCACACTGCTGAAATTAAAAAGGGTTTTCACAGAACCTGCATTTTGTCCAGCTGAAAGCTGAACAGACTGCATGAAGACATCTCACCATTGGGAGAAAAGACAAGAAAGCTTCTGGAACTTCTCAGCATGGCTTGGTTGTAAGTACTGTTTACTGCAAAATAATAATAATAATAATAAATCTCAGCAAGTGAAATCATTTTATATCAAGATTTTTTTTTCACTCTGGGAAGAATGTTGTTTTATAAAGCCCTGTAAGTGTAAGACTGTGAATCATTTTCTTTAAAGAGTTATTTTGATCAAACTTACCTTATTTTAACGAACAAGCACAAAATGTCACCAGTTATTCTGATTATGTCTGAATTTAAGGCATAAAATTAGGGCTTTTCACTTGTTCCATTTATTAGGCTATTCTTACATTGTCTTCAAAACTCTGAACAGTTATTGTTTTTTTATGACAGACAAATCAATGTATAAAAACTAGACAAACAAAAATCTCCAAAATGAGAATGCTTATAGTAAGCAAAGAAATCTGCCAAATGGGGTGAGCAAATTTTACTTGGTAAAATTTCTTAAAATCAAATCTAGATCTTTGCTTTACACTTAGATGTCTTAAAACTAGAAAGCATGTAAATGAATTATTTTAAACCTGATTAGAAGTTTGAAGTTGAATGAAGTTGCATTGCAGAATAATGAGGTATACAGGCTAAATTTGAGTCCATATCTCTCATTCATGTGCCCTGGTAAGATTATTATCAGAGACTCAAAAGAATGCATGTTTTACTCAGATTAAGCCGAGTCTGATCATAAGAACTGCATCATTTGAGTCTCTGACTACTAACAATATAATCTTAGCAAGGCATATGGGTGAGAGAAATAGACTTATATTAAGTTTGGTGGTTTGATGGCTTGGTGATTAACATGTTCATCTCCCCGCACTGGGGTCCTGGGCTCAATGCCCTATCTGACGGGGACTCTGGATTCCTCCCACGTTCCAAAAACGTGGATATCAGGTGAATTGGTTACGCTAAATGACCCTGGTGTGTGTGAAAGAACAATACATTTTTATAATGTATAAAATGCTTAATTTGAACAAGCTCAAATATTCATACTAGGTTTAAGACATTTTAAGTACAAAGCAAACGTATTACCAAGTAAAATTTCTCCACCGGCAGATTTGTTTGCTTAATATAAGTGTTCACTCTCATTGTTGACCTACATTGTTTCTAGTTTTTGTACATGGATTTTTGCCGTGTAAAAAACAAAGTGAAAAATAATCTGAGCTGATTTTTTTTTTCTGCAGTGGCTACAGGAAAGAGGTCAGGGTGCTGACACTGGACACTGATGTTCTGCTGCAGCAAAAAGTTATACTGAGTCGAAATGGTCTGCTCGATCCACTCCTCAGGACCAACCTGGACTTTGCGATGATAGCTGTTGATGAGCTGCCTTCAGTGATGAAGGAAAATGCAGAAGTGCAAGTGGAGGGGAAGCAAATATTGCTCATTTTCACAGCTGGTCAGCCGCAAGTTTATCTAAAGGTGTTTCAAAGCCATGACGGCCCAAAGCTTCTACGGAAAATAATATTTAACAGACCTTTGGAAGCAAGTGACATCGACAAGATCTACTTTGTTCACCACAATTGTCCTGCGTTATGTAGGCAGAAAGCGATACAGAGTTTATGGTATTCAAAAAATATCGAGTTAAAGGTCATCTGCAGGGAGCTGAGAATCACCTTCACAACTAAGAAGCCTGACAGCACCGTTGTTGTGCCCTAAAGAGCTCTAAAATCAGATTTTACCTTCTCAAATCTACAGTGTGTGTGAAGTAACTGGGAGTTCTTTCCGGTTCCAGATCTACTTTTGACCTTGAAATGTAATAATAAAATATATATTTACTCTTACTTTACTGTGTGAATTCATTTATGCTTGAGACATTGTTTTCCATGAGTCTTTCATTGCACTCTTATAAGATCCTTCAATTTAAACAAAAGAACACGTTCTTTGAAGAATCCAACATCATACTGAGGAATCCTAAAAAGTTCTAAGAAGTTCATTGAAACATTTTGAGCAAGATTACAGTGTTTGTATGGTTTTATATAATTAAAAGAAGGAAGCACCAACTGTGGGCACCACCAAGTGATTTGAACTAATAACCTTCAGCGTAATTTTCAGCTTTGACAGTTTTCAGCTTTGGCAGCTGACAGTCACTCAGTTATAACCACGGATTCCCAGAAAGTATCAGTTAAATGAAACAGAGGTCTGAGTGCGCATCTTCTTACAACTGTGTACAAAAATCCAAATCTTTAATGTCCAAATAACATTTGAAGATTGTTTTATCAGAACTAATGTTTCTTTGAGGTAACATGAGGTGTCAATTACCCAACTTCATTAAGGCTCTTCCATCACATATTATGCTCCTGACACTTGGAATAGTGAAGCACATGCCTCCTCCAATAACTGTGAAGCCTGTCTTCACCTTTCTTTCAACCCCTATCATTGCTGAGTAGCCAACACACTCAGAGGAAAGCACCCGATCCCCACTTCCAACACTACAGCTAGAGCTGTGTGGCTTTGGATTCAATCATCAGATCTTAAATGGCAAATATAACAGGTATCATTCTCTAAAAATATTTTTAAAATGTGATCTAAGCTTTCCTCGAAAAGCTGCTTAACCTATGTTTTTTTCCTGAAACTCTGCAGACGCTGGTTATTTGTTTTCACTCTAAAATGAAAAATCTCTGGTCTTCGGTCTTTGTCTTCTCATTGAATTCTATGAGAATTCTATTAAAGCACTATTTTACATCTCTGGGGTCTTGGATTCAAGTTTCTATTTGGGTTTCTAATGTCCATGCTGATGTTCCATGACCTTGCAGAGAATGTCTTAAAAATGTTAGGGCTTAATGTTTTAACAATATTATCACTAAACATTTTGGAGTGTTTTTGAAGAAAGTTAACCTTGAAGCATAATATTCTGCACACCAAAAAAAAAGAAAAGAATGAAAACACTGATGGACCGTTGTGCTGTATGTTATTAAAATACAAAAGCAGAAAAACATCTAGCTGGCTGAGCTGCAGTGCTGATGTGGTAATGGAGCTCAACCCCTCCTGTCCTGCTCATGTGGTTTCCTGTTCCTGGAGGACAGACTCAGTTGCTGTTTTCTGAAAACGAAACTAAGACTCTGGTTTTGTTCTGTGTGGTAAGAGAGAGCTGCACACACTGAGGCTTTGCTGCCAAGGTGAAGACATCTCACTGTTCTTCCTGGTGAGCAGGTGAGCTGTGATTTCAATCCTTTTGACCATTTATACGGTCAGTGAAGCAGAATTGAATTAGTGTCAGTAGTTCGTTATGTGTCTGAATGTTTGTGGATGTTTCTAATGAATGCATTCAGCTTCCTGTAGCTTGTTTACTCACTGTAGAGAAATATTAGAACAGAATAGAACTCTGATGCAGATAAACAGGAAACTAATCCAGAGCCAGAGCAGTGGAGTGTGCAGGTGTGGAACTGTGTTGTCTGGAATGATGGTGCTTCATCCAGTACATTTTGGAAGAGTTGGGGAGTGGTGTGGTGACCATCCAACACAATGACCTCACTAACTCTCTAATTGTTGAATGCCATCAAATGATCACAGTCATGCTTCAAATCTAGTAGACTAGTAAGCCTTTTTCTGGACAGTAGAGACAGTTACTCTTACAAAGGGAGGATAAACTACTTTAATACCATTGATTTCTGAAGAAAGACTATATGAGCAGGTGCACCAGTACCTTTGTCCATATGGTGTATATTTCAATAAAAGGACATGAATCTGTTCTGTAGAAACTTCTTCATTTCGGGAGGATTTAGACGTCTGAGGAGCATCAGCATGACAATCAGGTAAGTACAGAATTGTGCTTATACACAACCCTCAAAGAACAATGTCGATGCATTAATGGCCCATTTGCATGGCTCTTTTGGAACGAAGGATTTGGGACGCTTTGTTTCAAGTTTAAGCATATATTTCAAGAGAGTTTCCCGGACAGGAATAACACACAGGTCCACGAAGAACCACGTGTGTAAGAGATGTGTGAGGGTGAGCAACTGTTTCAACTGTTAAAGAAGTGAAGGAAGTGAAATATGGAGGCACGATATCATATCACAATGTTTCACGATATTAATCAGCTCATTAACAAGCCCTTTCAGAGTTGCAGTGGGTGTGTTAAAGTAGGGAAACCACTAAACATCCAGGACCAGGGTTGAGAAGTCATAGACTGTCAAAAGACACAACTGCGTTTTTGCCACATTTTGTCATTTCACTACTGTTGCTCTTTAAGCATCGACAATATCTACAGTACGCTCAGAGAAGAAGTGTGTAATGCAATAACGAAACATGACAATGAAATCAAATGGCCCAGCCCTAAAATGAAGTGTTAGTGGTTCTTCGAGGCCAGACCTTTCAAAGTGTACAAAGATGAAGGTGCAATGGTGCATGCACATTTTGGCAAAGTGAAATCTAGATCTTTCTTGCATTGTTCTCTATAAAAAAAAATCCTGACTTAGCTTTCTCTGGAAAGAGTGGTATCTGTGAAGATCCTTAAAATGTCCTTGAAAATGTCATCCTTTTCTAAGGTTGACTTCACACCAACTAAACACCTAGATGTTTTTTGTGATTATCCCATGAATTTAGAGTGTTATATGCAATTATTCATTATCTACTCACTTTAACTGCCTTATATTTCATCCAGAAGTGATTCTTTATTCTGGCCTCTTTAAAATAGGCCAATATCAGACAACATGGCCAGCTACTAAGGGTCACAGCAATGATCTCCATTTCTCTCCATTGCTCTCCAGTACTATCTGGACATGGAGGAGCTTTTAGACCCACTATCTTTTGAGCAAAAGTGTTGTTACCCCACATTTTAGCCAAAAATAAAATATAAAATAAAGCAACACCTTGGCAACCACCTAGTAAGACCTAGTAGTAATAATGTAACCCATGTGATCTGATCCTGGTAGAATGTGGCTTGAATATTTCCACATATGAAGAGCTATAAACACTATCAACCATCCATCTCAGAGTTCTCGCTCAACTGATGGAGGTACGGCAAACCCAGAGGGACACGGCCGTCATCACAAAAAAAGAAAGGCTCCCTAAAAGTATTTTTAACCTATTTTATGACATTTTAAATAATTATTTATACATGTCTTAGCCCCCCTTTTTTTTTTTTTTAGAAAATAATAATAATTATAATCATTTGATTTTGGTGAAACTCAAGATGAACAGTGCCAAATCAACTCTGCTACAATAGCAGCACCTTAGTAACCACCCAGTAACACCTTAGAATCCAAGGCCTGTATCACAACAACACTGATGACCTGCAACCACATTCATGTTTTATTCAGGAAATGCAGTCTGTGGTTATTATTTATTATTAGTCCAATTCAGTGTGAAAATTGACAAATATCGTTGAAATATACTGTACTGTGATGTAACGACATGAAATGCTGATAGAACTACCAGTCGACTTCTGTATACAGAATATGGCACTGAATCATAAAGCAAGTTAGATATAATGACATTCCGCCCTTTTCTCTAACTGGACCTCATTGGATTTGAATGAAACACCTCTGATCTATGACATCAGTCAAATAACCATTTGTGGCACCCTTGTCTTAAGTCTAATTTTGGACTACACAGCATTTGATTCTTGTCTGGGAAACCAGGCCATAAAGCATAAACATTTAACCTGAGTGTGAGCCACTACTGTTTCCTCTACAGGAAGTACATTGATGTGGACTCTGTGGATCTTGAAACTTTAGTTGAGCAGAAAATAAAACTGAAGCAGAAGGGTCTGCTTGAACCCATCCTCAACACCAACCTGCAGTTTGCGATGGCAGCAATGGAAAAGCTACCTGCAGCTTTGCAGAAGAACGCTGAGCTGATGGTGGAGGGGGACCAGATATTACTCATCTTCACTGCTGGTCATCCCCAGCTGTACTGCACAGTGGTTCAGGATCACGAGGGACCCAAACTTTACCAAAAAATAAAAGTCAATGGAAAACTGAATTCAGGTCACTTCAGTGAGGCTTACTTCATTGGCCATACCTGTCCTCACAGTATACCCTGTCAAAAGCAAGTTTTAAATATTTTACAGTCTCCATTCAATGCAGAAATAAAAGTCACCTGCAAAGAGCTGAGACTGACCTTCACACCTTCCGTACCTGAGACAACCATTGTGCTGCCCTCAGCAAAATAATTTCTGAAATTTCTGAAATAACGTCTGAAAGAGAAATCAAAATGAGTAAAACTTAATAACCAGGCATAGTATTAAAACTATCTACCTACCGCTTTCCTTGGTGCACTTTTGTTAAATACTGACCACTGCATGCAGTGAACACCCCACAAGACCTGCCTGATGTTTTGGAGATGTTCTGACCCAGTTATCTACAGTGTGGTTCATGTCAAAGTGTCTGAGATTTGTCCTGCTTCTGACTTTTCACTGGAACCAGATCATCAGTGTAATTCACTTTAGCTGTCAGATGGCTGACCGTTGTATTGTATATGTATAATAATGAATAAATGTATGCCTACAGTAAGTTATTGACTGTTGCTTCTCTATTTTTTCGAGGTGATTCTACAATGGGGGTGCCACTTCTGTCCTACTAATCTGATATTATTTCCTAAATTGTATTTAAAAGGACACAGTAAGTGTCCTTTACTACAACCTCAGTGCCTGTTTAATATAAGAAACTGAAAACATTAATTATTATTGGTCCAAAAAAAAAGCTCACTGAGTTCTCAAGTGGTCGACAGAGTGTCATAAGGAGGGGGGGGCTCCTCCTCTTCTCAAATTATCCATACATAACTGATAAGGGGACACTGGCCCACCACACATCTGCTTTAATAATTAAAGGCTCCATGTAAATTTCTACATAGTCTTGTGATCAACTAGTCCTAAGAAGGGTGGGAAACTAGTCCAAGTCCAGTAGTTGGAAGGAGGGCAGCTAGTGTGATGGGAGTGGAAGGGGGGGGGGTTTCAGGTGCCCATCAGATGAGGTGGCAGGAGAGTTAATGTTATGGGCTACTGGGTTGTCGTTAACTCAGGAGAGGTAGAGAGATTAATTTAGTGTGTACATTTATGGAGAACAGAGAATGTAAACATTACCAGACTGTGGCGAGTGACTCCAGCAGATCCCACTGAGCTAAAAGGAGAGGAACAGAAGATAACACAAACATGAGCGCACCCTGAATCATTGGCATCCGACCGATCCCCCGTCACAAAGCCGAGTGATCTGTCGACGACAACACCAACATCTCAGTTTACCATAATTCCTTTTGCCCATGAACCCCTGGATCTGCAGCTTGTAACTAAGGCAAGACATTAATTGCCAAAAGCTACACCGAACAAGCAAAATTCCAGTCCCAAACATTATCTGGGAGGTTATTCCAGATCTGGGAGGCTTTATAAGAAAAGCTCTTCCCACTGCTGAAGCCTTCTGAATTCTGGAAACTAGCCAGCAGCATTTGATCTGATTAATGGTGTTATAGAGTAATAGTGATATAGACTCATATTCTTTATAAATATTCTTGTCTGTTATGATGGTATATTGAATTAGTCAATCATAATGCCACACATTTTTGCTGTGTCATGATTGGGAGGAGAGGCAACGCCACATTTGGTGCCACCCAGTTGCCCTTCACTGGCATTAGGCATGGTGCCAATAGGTACATTTACTAGTGCAGCTCCAAAAAAAAAAGAATGAAAAAGGGTTTTGATCATTTATTTCAAAACTAGCCCAATTTTTCAATTTTCTGTGCTTAGAAATGTATTTAAATGTATAATATATTGAGATTGTTCTGGTTTTCATGCACTTTCAAGCCATATTGATCAACAGTAAAACAAAAAAGACTTGACATGTAATGAATATAAAATATGACAGTTTACTGTTTTGAACGAAATGTTCCTTTACGATCACAAATTAACCGTTTAACAATTTTCAAATCTTTTGAGATGCACTTGTATATCTGTTTCAGAGAGTCCTATTATATTGCCAACACTTCTGTTCAGGGTGTGTGCAATTGCACATCTATGTCAGCGATGCATGCAACTTAAAGTAACTGAATGCAATCATTAGCAGCCTGTGTCCACAAACAACTATCCTAATAGTACATTACAAACGTGGCTCACCAAACGTGATGCTTCTATGGCATTGCTCAAAGAATCATTTGACGCACCTTCATTTTCAAAAATGTAGCCCTGTGGTCTGTATCATATGTGTTTTCCTGCAGGACCTCCACAGTGACTGTAAGGCGGTGCAGGGCTTTGTTACCCACACAACAAAAAGATACCTTTACGATACCTTTTTCTGTACATCAGATGACATGCTGATGATATCTGTGTGCGTGTGTGTGTGTGTGTGTGTGTGTGTGTGTGTGTGTGTGTGTGTGTGTGTGTGTCTGTTTACAACAGGTTTTTCTGAGCTGATTGCTTTTAACCGTCTGTCCTGCTTTACCATGACGTCCATACAGTAAGTAATCACCACTTCTATTCATTTATTATGTTGTCATATATTCTCCTTTTACTGGACAGGTTGTTTTTGGGGGGACGTGAATATCAGGATTTCACTCTCATTTGGTGTCAGTGTTTGTTCCTGCAGTCCGCCCACCTTCAGCTTTAAAGCATTATTATAATAGAATTGCTATTTTCTCCCCCTCCAGTTGCAGAGTGTAATGCATTTTTACACCACTGTTGTGAAAGCACACTGGAGTGGAAGTATATACTTCACCATGATGATATTTTTTAAAATAACAGCACAGTTCATGCCACACTGTAACGTATATAGGAATGTAATGTCGATTTTTATACATATATAATAAAATATATAAATGATATAAATAAACACAAAGGTTGGGTTAGTTAATACTGATTAACGATTTGGCACGTTTTGATTTGCCAGGAAATTTGAATTCCAGCCCGACATGGTGGGCATTCTGTCTGTGAAGTGTGAGCTGAAAGAAAAGGAATGTGAGGACAAGGTTCTCCTCTCCAACCTGGATTATGCTGAGAGCACCTTCAGACACAATCCTCTCTGCAGCTCCATGAGTCTGCTCGTCGTAGGTGAACGGCAGTGTGTCCGAATTGGCACAGAAGACGACCTCGTCTACTCGGTAAAATTAGAGAATGGTCACATTCACCTGGACACCTACATCCGCTGCATCGATAACGTCCATGATTATGATGTCAAGAGCATCCATTTCAGCATGCATTCCTGCCAAAACGAGGTCAAGTCCTGTTTCATGCAAGCTAAGGAAGCCGCTAAAGCAAAGAAACCTGAAGCATTGAAAATTGACTGCAACAGGTTTTCTGTCTTGTACACTGGTGGATTTTCTTCACAAGAGATTGTGACGATCACAACCAAATGCCAGTTTAAGTTTAATATTATATCAGTGGAAGGACTACTTGAAAGGAAGTGCTGGTTGGAGAAGGAGAAAGCAAGCTGTAAAGTGCTGAACGCAGGGCTTGACCATCTCATTCATAAATTTCTCACCATGCCGAATCCTCCACGAAGTAGCTGTAAATTTATTATACAAGGAGATGGGGAAATGATTGAAATTCTATCCTCTAACTTTACACAAACTCGGGAATACTTCATACTAATGGACAGCGAGAGCCAGAAAGTCTCAATGTATCCATCATCATGGTATAAGGGCTGAGGAGACCTGACAGACATTGATGGGTGCAGGACCTCAGAGGACTCTGTTGGACATGGCACATTATGGGACACTGTTAGAAACAGGATTCTATTAGGCACTGGTTGCTTCTCAACACAGGACGCTGCTGAATTCAGGACACCCCTGAACATTGCTGCACACCAGGGGTCTAACAGTACATGTATTCGTACTGAACCATCACGTTTGTTCGGCTGTCAGTTTCACTTTCGGATCGCAGTTTAAAAATTAAGCCCTGACAACGCCTCTGCTTGGACCAGAGGAATATTAAAAATGATGCTGACCAAAATAGATTGTATTTTAAGTGTCACATTTAATGGTTACATTAGAGTTTCTTCTCATTCCAACACACCTGGTTCCACTACTGAACTAACTGATGGGCCCTTACTGAGCCGAGCTGGGTGTGTTACAGCCGGGACACTCTGAAACAAGCAGGGCAGTGGTACAAGATTGAGAACCAATGGCTTATTGTATTTCCCAAACATCAAAATCAGGTAAATTAAACACCTAGAAACCCGATCCCTGGATAGTTAACGATGTCCATGGCACTTTGGATCTTTAGTAAATTGAATGCATCTGTGTTTAGTCCAGTTGTCTTTGAGTAAAATTGTTTGTTTCATTCCTGTTTACAGGGTTACAGGGTTACAGGGTTAGTCATATGTTATTTTCTATTTTGTACCACAACAAAAACGCGAGGTCCAATCTGCTGAGCAAACCAAATTCTGACTTTTGCTACAGTCCCACTGAACACCGAACACCACACAGTGTTCATCACCCTCACTGCACACAGGACAATACACAGATGAGTGTAATCAGCATGGATAAACAATCATTACAGAAGTGTATGATAATTCGGGCTATGCTTTACTAACTTGTATCGCTGTGTTACTCAGTATTTTACGAGAACTGATATAATTCTACATAAACTTCATGTGATCCTGTATCTACTATAAGCGACTCAGTAACTAACATTAACGATTCACCATCTATTATAAGTGATCCTGATTCCATTGTAAATGATATCATTGTGTATCTGGTAAATGATTCAGCAACTGCAATAAATGATTCTGTATCTACCGAAAATGATCAATATCTATTATTCATTATTTTAAATCTCGTATCGTCTATTATACGAGATCAAGTAACTGTTATGAACTAATGCATAACTAATGTTGTTTGAGGTTGAGAAATGATTGGCTTGCACACAGACCTTTAGAGTTTAAAGGGTTAATATGTTCACCATCTCTCTCTCTCTCTCTCTCTCTCTCTCTCTCTCTCTCTCTCTCTCTCTCTTTCTCTGGTTTAGAATAGGCCTTAGAGAAATAGGACAGTAGGTCAGAGGAGGTAAAACAGTGTATCATCAGCCAATCCCTAAGGGGGAGTGTGGGGGGGGTGTACTTGTGACTGGAAGACATGCTTTGATTGTTTTTTCAAACCAAATACACACCCACCGACCCACCCTCCCACCGATACACACACACACACACACACACACACACACACACACACACACACACACACACACACACACTTTGTATTTCTTTTATTCTTCCAATCTCTCCTAATTCTTTCCTGCATTCTTTTCTGCACAATTGGTCTGTTTGTTCTGCTCATTTTCACAGTTCTATTCTCATTTCATTCATCATTAAATCCATCAACAACACCTCCACCCACACTGGGCTTTATGCTACTATTTAGTGTCTACTGTGAACTAACTACTAACTACTAACTTACTACTACTGTGAAAGACTTTTTCACTAATGCTACAAATGACATAAGGCTCCATTATGAATTATTCGGTGTCCTCTATGATTTGTTCAGTAACCACTGTGAATTATTCTGTATGTTCTATGTAATGTGTAATTATTCATTAACTACTATGACTTATTCAGTAACAACTATGATTGCTTTCATCACCATTATGAATTATGCAGTACCTACTATACATTTTCCAGTGTCTACCATAAATTATTCACTATGAATAATTCAGTATCTACCATCAATTATTCTGTTGTACCTGCTATGTAACTAATGTGTATGTCTTTAGTTTTGAGAGTGAAGAACTGAAGTGAGGACCCACAGATGAACTGAAGGGGTTAAAGCTGATGGTGAAGAATGTGGCGTGAGCAGAACAGCCTGGGGTTGATACGAGAGCGGCCAGTTGGATCTGGGATTTTCATTGTGGTCTGTGATGCTGATATTTTTGGTTGATCTCCAGATGAGAAGGGGGGAAAAACTGACACTATTCATCAATTCCTATTTCTTTTCCTTGCAGTTGGTTTTCCAGTGTGTGTGTGTGTGTGTGTGTGTGTGTGTGTGTGACAGAGAAAAGTGCATGTTTTGACCTCATACTAGCTCCTATTATTTATGTTACAGTTATATTATTTATTCTGTTTCTAATCATGGTTACACTCTATCAGTGCTTTATTAAGTGTGTGTGTGTGTGTGTGTGTGTGTGTGTGTGAGAGAGAGAGAGAGAGAGAGAGAGAGAGAGAAGGAGGGAGTGTTTTTTGCTGGTACTCATCCATGGAAAACACTCAAGCTATGACAAGCCAGTAGAGCTTTATGACAGGTCCTTTGAGGACAAATAGTTCTGTGTGTGTGTGTGTGTGTGTGTGTGTGTGTGTGTGTGTGTGTGTGTGTGTGTGTGTGCAGAAGAAGAATGATGTGTTGGTAAGCTGTGTTTAATAGACATGATTGAAAGCAGACTTGCTGGCTAAAGCTACTGCACTTAAACTGAGCTAGACGTCCTTTTTCAGCCCATTACACAAGAGTGTGTTGAGCGTTTAATCTATATACCATGCACAGCCATGAACCTCAACAGACCCTTTTGCATTTAGGTGTGTGCATGTGTATGTGTGTGCGTGCACGCATGCGCGCGCGCGTGTGTGTGTGCGTGTGTGTGTGTGTGTGTGTGTTCATGCACAAACATGCTCAGACGTTTATTTGGCACCACTTTTCAATTGTACAGAAACTCTTAAGGGCTAACAGCTGCTTGTGTCTGCTTCCCATTATCTTTCTTTGAGCCACTAAAGCTAACACTGAAGCTCAGCGCTGGGGAGAAAACACAAACAGCAACTCGAAGGTCAAAGTTATCATTCCATTCACATCTACCAAAGCCTTTCTAATCATTTAGAGCATATGGTTGCTGTTCGACGCTGCAATTCCAGTATATTATACTTTGTAATGCAGTGCTACTGCCACCCAACAGGCCCAAATGTTTCTGCACTCTATGAGTCATGCAGTGTTTACTTCACCTTCAGATCATATCTCGCACTTTCTCACTCGCTCTCTGTCTCCTTTTCTTTCACCGGTTCTGCCTGATTTACATAAACATTAACATAAACATGCATATAGGCCTACTGTGCTGCACACAGGGAAATCTGTCCTTCGCATTTAATCCATCCACGCAACAATACATACACACTGGTGAATTCACACACAAGGGGGTAGTGAGTGAGTTAACATATTAAAGGTTATCCTGCCACCCCACCTTATCCCCACCTTCCCATCTCACCATCATTCCAGAGAACATAGTTCCACCGCCCTACAGCTCAATGCTGGGGGGCTTTATACCCCTCTAGCCCATGCCTGGCATTAGATATGATCAAAGGTTCATGTTTATCTGCTCCAGAGAGTCCTATTCTCTTGGCAGTACTTCTTTGCAGGGTCTAGACAAGCTGAGTGTGTACATTTGCACATCTGTGTAACCAATGAGCATATGAAGTCATTCATAAGAAGGGGTGTCCACAGACATTGGGACATATAGTTCGGCTTAAGCATAAATCTAAAGAAGTCAACTTTGGACATCTAATCAGACTACAAATCAGATACAGAAGAAAACTGTATATATTATTTTCTTCATTTTTTTTTTTTTTTTGAGTCTTTAAAAAAAGAGAAGCTTTCACTCCAACTTAGTCTACAGACGGCAGTTCACATAACTAATATAAAAAACAGCCTCCCTTTGGAGGAAGTGGGATTTTTAAGAATCTCTGGTGTGAAAACTATAAGGCTTTGCAGAAATCCCTACGTTGCAGCCCCCAGGTGGAGATTTGTCTGCTTCAGTGAGTTGAGGACAAAGTCGCCAGTGTAACGTTCCACAGAAATAAAGCAATCAACCAAAACTCATGAGCAAGTATTTTCCCACACAGATGTGAAAGGGATCCCCTGAGGATGTGTGTGTGTGTGTGTGTGTGTGTGTGTGTGTGTGTGTGTTTGTGTGTGTGTGTGTGTGTGTGTGTGTGTGTGTGTGTGTGTGTGTGTGTGTGTGTGTGTTAGTCACACAGCATAACGGTCCAGAGGCCTAAAGGGTGAAGTAACCCTTTTGGCACAGGCAGCAGTAATTGAATACAGGGCTTGTCCAATGTTGAATGTGAACACACACACACACACATTCACATTCACTCTAATTTAATCACTTTGCTTTAGTTTCTGTGTCCATATTTTACATGGTTGACAGAAACCCACTCTCCCACTGCTCCCAGTTCGGTTTGAAGTATATCTGAAGGCTGAATGCCACACCCCTATCACTCAATACCGATAATTACGAGCAGCTGTGCTCAATTACCCAATAGCCATTTACCCCACTCTGAACACCCTTTCTGAAATCCTGCTGGACCAGCAGACTGTTCGGCAGGTGGCATTCCCATCAGGTAACTGGAGTAGGGTGCAGTTTGGAGCCGTTTCTGTGGATAAGCTGATCCTGGTAGAATGTGCTTTTGGTCAGCTCTTAAAGTAAAGTACTGCTTCTAAACATGGTGGAGGTAGTTTCACACACAGTAACTCAGACCACCACAGTGAACTCAATTCACAGGGAGAGTAAGCCAGGGTTAAAAACACCTTCCAGAGATGGTAGAAATAGTTTTAACTTACAATGAAGCACACCCTATATCAGGGGTGGGCAATGGGGGGCAGAGTCCCTGCTTTAACAGACCTACTAAGCTTGGCAATTAACAGGTGTGTTGGAGCAGGAAAACGGAAAAATGTGAAGGAATCTGGCCCTCTGGGACCGGACATGCCCATCCTTACCCTGTATACATTCCCATCAGCTGATGTTTTGGACAAACGTAGATCAGAAATGAATGCTTCAGCAAAGGTTCCACAAGGAGACTATTAGACTGTGTTCAGACTACAAGCAAACTGAATTTCTTTCTCAAACTGGATCTGTTGAGATGACTGTCCATTTTTTTGCCAGTGAGCAGATCAGATTTGTGTATCTAAACATTACAACATTTTCTGAATGGGTTGGAGAAGTTATGAAGAAATGTTCTATTTAAAAACATCTATTTGAACCAATTGCTCTGATCAGATGAGACCCAAGATGAACTTTTGGGCCTAAATGAAAAACACTGTGTGTGGCAGAAGTTAACACGATTGTGAAACACGGTGATGGCAGCTGGTCAGAGTAGATAGGATGATGGATGGAGCTAAACACAGAGCAATTCTAGAGGAAAAGGAGCACAAAAAGAAGCACAAAGCCACGGTTTAGTTATGGACGACCAGTTATCGTCCTCAGCTCATGTTGTAAACCTGACTTGATCATGGAGAATTCGTCTTTACAACATCCAGAGAATTCTCTCTCTAGAGAGGCCACTCTGGTGCTTGTTCAGTCTCTTGACAGTTCAAGATTTGAAACCTAGCCTGAATACAAAATATACTTTAAAAATATAGATTTATTATACCTATGACTTCAGCATGAATCTGTATATTCAATAAGCATTCAACCGATGGCTCAAATCAGCTGCCCAATGAGCAACGTTACCCTTTATATAGAATAAATATTATACCTATGACTCAAATCTGCTGCCCCAACATTGTTCTGTATGCAGAATATAATTCAAAAAATAGAAATGCTTTATACTTATGGGCCAATGGACAAATGGACCAATTGAATTTCATATTAAATGTTTGTCTCTAATCCTTGTTTCACCATTTAGTCATATTTTAATTGCTCGTCGTTCTCATTAGTGTACGTTTCCACTTGACAATACAGTCACAATAAAACTTTTCCCTCTACAGCTACTGAACCTACTGAATAAATCTTCCACATTGTCATTATTCTGCACTGCCTGAATTATGTACATTAAACACGTCTCATACTTACCGTCAAGTGTATCTGTTTCGTGGAGACACTTTGTGCAGTTTACTTTGCCGCAACACATCTGCTCGTCATCTGAACGTCAGGCATTTTATGAGCTACATGAGGTGTAGTGGGGTTGGCAACATTTGAAATGATTTGTTCAGACAGTCTGCGACTGGAATGAAGAGTTCATGCTCCTAGTTTCCTGCGAGAGGGGACATATCAGTTAAAAACACTTTTGAAAACAACAAATATGTCATAGGTGGCTTTGATAAAAAAAAATAAAGATTCTGTCAAAACACATAAATATAAACAGAATTTTGCAGATAGAACAGACTCTATGATTACTAGCTATATTATTAATATTATATTTTTTATTATTATAATAAATGTAAAACATGCTGCATACATGCTGCATACAGGGGAATTTGTCCTCCGCATTTAACCCATCCACACAGTGACACTAGAGGGCACAAACACACTAGAGGGCAGCTCTCTTTGTGCTCCCTGCTGATCACGGCCACTTCAGTCATGTCCTGCTAGTTCAGGGAATCTAACTGAAGTGCCCTTAAGCAAGGCTCCCCAGTCAGATAGGGCTGCCCACCGCTCTGGACACGTGTGCTTACAGCCCCCTAGTGCGTGAATTCACTAGTGTGTATGTGTGTGGATCCTCACTGTGTGTGTATAGGTTAAATGCAGAGGACAAATGCCCTTGTGTGTAGCACACTGAGTCTAAGAGCACCTTTACCTTTAATGCAATCAGCAAGCTGCATTGTGAAGGATGAATTGCACAAACATATAAATACAGGAGGCAGACACTTAGCACCATAGCTATCATTCAGGCCACGGGTCATTCCATCGCTTTCAGACTGAAAGTGCAGGCCAAAAGGTTTCATCTCAAATATGTTCATTGATTCTATGTTTCCTTTGATTGTAAAGGTATAAAATTGTCAGAAGGAAATAATGGCACCACCTGTAATTAGATATGAATATTACTCACTGACGTTTCAATTTTTTATTAAAAAAATATATAAATAAAATAAAATCTGGATCCAGGCTGTACAAATCAAACTGTGCCAGTTATGGGCTCAACCTATGAGGAGGTTCTTCTAATGGTGTTTTGGGAGAACTGGCTTCATGTTGGTTCGGAGGTCAGAGGCAATGCAGATTTCATATGGGGTTACTGTCCAGACTATCAAAGTGAATCAGGTACAGATATGCCCCAAAAAATGGATCTGGACTGTCAGTCTGAAAATAGCCTAATGGTCCCTCACCTTTACATCAACCAATCACCGACTTCTACACACCTACAGTATTTACTGCTTTCAGATGCTGACTTTTCATTTTTCCTCCTTCCTTCCTCCCCACTGCCACCAGTTGGACACTGCATGGTTACCCCACTGACAAACATAAACTGGACCCAGTCATCCTGTTGTTTTCGCTGGGGACCAGGTGAGGTCAATCATGTCATTTCCTTGTTGGCTTCTTGTGCAATGATTACAGGAAAGTGAGAGACTATACAGGCACCAGCATCATGCGACTCTCCGGCATGCCGTTCAAACAACCGTACTGTTCACTGTAACTGAAAAACGGTTGAAATATACACTGTGAGAAGAATTTACATTGAATTTGCATAGACTACAATCAGTGATAATGTTGAGCCAGACACTGACTCTGCTACATGGGCAGTTCTGGTTAAGTAGTGGGTATGGTTGTTTGAATGAGGCATTAATGGGATAAAATAAAAATAAAAATAATAAAAACAACAGTGGCTGTCAAAAGATCAATGTCTAACAAAGTCGTTTAAGGATGAAAACTGTTGAATGTTTTGCGTTGAATGAAGAATCCGATGGATTATGACAAACAGCTAGATAACTTATAGGAAACGATCAAATGAACAGGGAAGACAGGGAAAAACAAATGACCTCATTGGAAGTGCAATGCCTAAATTCCAACAATATGACCGCTGTGAAGAATGGTATTATTTGAAGACTGGTGTTATTATTAATAGCAGTAAATTTTCACCATTATTACTAAGAGGCTATTTTTCATTGTCTCGCCTGTCCAACCATTCTGGGCAGGACTAGATTCTGTCTTTATATATCTTAAGGAGCTTCTTCAAGCATTACAGAGGTTTTATCAAGTCATGTTCTGTGTTATGGAAAAACATTCATTTTTGAAATATGAAAAGTTTGTTATGATTGTAGATCACATGACAGAATGTCCATGTCGGGATGAAGACACCCTGAAATGAATGGACGTGAGCTTGGAAGCTTCTCTCAAATAGACCACTGATGCCTCAATAGATGGTAAATGCAGAAGGTCTGGGTTAGAACCAGGGTTCTTGGTTCCACCCCCTGCCTTCCAAATACAGTGAGGGTCCCGCTCAGGGGTCACTAAACCTTCTTCTAAAAAGCTACTTTCCTGCAGGTTTCAACTCCAGCCCAAATGTAACACACCACATTCAGCCATTCAAGAACTTCTGAGGTAGTAATTAATTGGATTAGGTGGTGGATTAGAGTTGAATCTAAAGTTTGCAGGAAGGTAGCTCTCCAGGAGCAGGGATTGTACTGTCCACATTGAAGATATCACCTTCTGGTAGAGGATTACTCTAGATGGGATGTTAAAATCCAGAGTCTGATGAGGCCGAGATTAACTGTTCTAAAATAAATGGACAGTGTTTGAAATGTGGACTGGACATGTCTGGGAAGTTCTGATTCCTGTGTGTTGCAATGTGGTACACTCCAAACATGTGTTAGCACTGTGTTAGAGAAATCTGGGCCTAATTATGAAAAAAAAAGAAGGGGCCTGCCCTGCTGAAAAATTCCACTTTCAAATGGTCAAGTTGGTCATCCAGGCAAACAAAGAATACTGGTGAACCAGCTGAGTTCTTCACCAGCACAGCTATTCTTAAAATGATTGTTTGACAGACTTGCAAGCTTGTCATACTGGCAGAACATTTGTTAACTCTGATCGTGCTGGTCATCATGCAGGTCATCCTGGTTGAGTATCTTGGTCAAAACCCGCAAACTCCAACACATACACTATAAGGACAAAAGTATTGGGACACCTGCTCATTTGTTATTTCCGAAAACAAGGGTATTAAAAAGACTTTTTCCTGCTTTTGTTCAAGTAACTGTCCCTACTGTCCAGGGAAGACTTTCCATTAGATAATGCGGTGAGGATTTGATTGCATTCAGCACCAAGAGCTTTAGTGAGACCAGGAAAGGCCAGATTGTAACTTCTTTATTACTTCTTTATTATCACCAACCACACTGTTGGGGAGAGCGAGTCTTCTGCAACAGCTCACATTTGGTTCACAGCTCTACCACGCCACCTGCTGGACAATGAGTACCCCAGCATTCATGACCAATGGAATGTTCTGATCCACAGCAAACCCCACATTAGTGTGCATCATGCAGCCTGGGTGTGAAGCCCAACCTGTTTGCATAGACACCACAGTGAAAAGCCAGACATTCTGGGTCCCCGTCATTGTTGGACACATTACAATTACTACAGTACAAAAAAGGTCAATTAAAATATTTTAAATATTTTTGTTTATTTGTTTAATCTTTTTACTAGATTTCTTCACATCACATACAATTTTAAGGAAATTAATACAGTTGCAGATAAACCATTTGAAAGAGGGTCTACATAAACAAAAACGTGCTCATTATGTTTACAAAAAATCAATAACAGAAATCCACACACAGGTCACTGTAGATCTCCCTGAGAAATCTTGCCAGTAGAACAGGTCTCTGTGGAGCAGATAAACATAATCCAGTTGGCACCATGTCTAATGTCAGGTGTGGTTAGAGGAGTATTAATCAGCCCTGCCCTGAGCTATGAAACTGTTGAACTGTGCTCTCCGGAATGATGGAGATCCACTTTTGGGGTTCAATTGGGGAGTTGTAGATAAGGTGAGGTGGTGACCATCTAAAATCCTGACCTCACTACTGCTCTTGTTGCTGAATGAAATCAAATCCTCCTTTTACAAATACATGAGAAAATATCTGAAATTCACAACAATCACTGGCTTGTATGAGCAAATGTGGTCAGCTCCATGTCATCTTACTGGCTGTTACTTAGTAAGAAAAGACTCACAGTGCATTTAGACACTCAAGAAAAAATAGGCAACATACTCAGTAGTGCCCTAGAATGTGAACAGGGAGTCATTTTGGTCACAGCCTATGTTTTCAGACACCTCTATAAAAGGGCCAAAGCCCGAAGTAGTGCACTGTGTAGTGAATAGACGGGTTTCTGTACAGAGCAAACTTAGTGGAGCGTTCATAGAGACCTGATGACTAGATGATACTGATAGTCATATTGATAGTTAATGTTTCACATTTACATTTAGGGCATTTAACAGACGCCCTTATCCAGAGCGACTTACAAAAGTTCACATAATATTATAATAATAGGCAATGAAATACAAACAGATCCAATTCTTTAATTGTGTTTTATAATTGAGTCAACAAGAATTTACAGTCAGTGCCAGATCTGGTTGGTTATATTGGTTCAATTCTTCTGACCAGCTATGCAACCACAGTGCTTTTGCTCCCTGACAGCATGGCACCCTGTGATGATTATAAAAGGGAAACCCATCTATAGAGCACAAATACAGACAATATTAAACTCACTGTGCATAATGCAGCTTAAAGCAGCCTCGATAGTATGTCTAAAACACTGAAATGAAAAATAAGGTCGATCATTCAAAAATAAAGCTCAAATGGTTTGAGCAAAAAACATGCTTATGTTTTACGTTAAGTAATGTTATTATTGTTTTGCACTAAAGCTAAATCCGAACACATGTAGAATGCTATCAGCATTTAATGGACAAGAATATTTACCTTAGCAGAATAATTCATGCTTCGATCTGAATGCATGTCAAAGTGCTTAAAAGAACACTGCAAATTTAAAATTTATTCAGGTTTCCTCCTGCACACACACAAACACACACACACACACAAATATGACACAAGAAATCCATACACTGCTAACATAATACACTTTACAACTCACACATCTGCATCACAGACAGATGAACTGTAACGATGCACAAGAAGATATGAGGAACATATAAGGTTACATGTAACTTTATTATGGTCAGTACTGTTTTCTGTCATGGATTCAAAATGTTACAAGTATGTCATCAAAGTCATTTTATCCTCAGGTTTATGATTTAAGATACTGTAATGGTGTGTGGTGTCTGTGGATCATCGTCTGTGGGCAAACGTCAACACATGTCGCTAGCGAATTAATTATTAATGAATTAATAATTGCGGTTTGCTAACATGGCTGTGGTTAATAACAAAGTAATATACTTTATTAATGAACATTTAATACATGAATACACTAAATGACAAAAAAAACACATCCATATAGAATTACTGAAATGAGCATGCAGTTCTGACTGTAACTGATTATATGTGTGGTCTGATTAGACACTGGGTCTTGGCACAAGAAGGTGTGAAAGTGCTTCCTCCATTGCACTATAAAGAGGCTCTCGGAGCCTACATTTGGGTAGTGTACCTCTTGGTGAAAGACTACTAGACATGCCTGTTTAGCTACAAATCCAGGCTCTGTTTGGGATCCAATGACAAGTATTGTGGCTTTGTCACACTATTGGTGAGATGATATGGGGAGCCAACACACATCATATGTGCAGGACATCAGTAGGATGTGTTTCAGTAGAATATTTTTGTGCCCACATACCAACAAGGATTTCCAAGGAATGTCTCCACCATATTGCAACACCTACTTGACCTGCCTGGGTACATCTATCACCAATTGAGCATTAATGGAACCAACTAGGACGTCAGCTTAGACACCCTGTGAGTTCAGAGGATGTACAGGCCCAGCTGCAACATCTGTGGACAAATGTGCCGCAGGATACCATAATGAATTTGTATGCCTCAATACCCAACTCCATCTCATCTACTATCCAGACTAGAGACCAAACAGAATACTAGAGCCTCCATCCAACTATACAGTTTTACAATCCAATATCAGAACTGATCCTTCCCCTCTAATCACGTCATTACTTACATAAATCATTACATTCACATATAGAAAGTTTTTTTGTGTTGTTTTGTCAGTGAGTGTACTTTCGTCATGTACAATAAAAACTAACAAGGCTGATGTCTTTTGCTCATCAGCCTTAAAGCCAATGGAAAATGGTCAAAAACATGACAGTATGTTACATTCCACCATCCTAATTTCTGACTTTTTGGGTAGTGTGTAAATTTGGACACAACAGGGTTGATATGGGGTTTGGAGATGCAATTAAATAATGATTTTACTGAATTCAACACTACTGCTACTATTAAATTAATAAAAAATCATTAATAGCTTTTGATTATAGCACAACATCACAATGTGATTGAAAAGCAGACTACGAGTGTCTGTCTCTCCTGATAATGTAATGTAAGAGACTCAAACTATCATATTCTGTAAGAATGATGCCCAGGGGAAAATCACATCCTAATAAATAATAGTGTGGCCAACAATCTAAAGTTAATTTGTCCCAATAGTCTTCAAAATACAGTATGTATTGTCTTATAGCCACTGTGGAGACATTCGAGACAAACTGTCAAACATCATCCAATTTATCACAGTACATGCAACAAACAAATGACCAGAACAGGTGATGGTGAAGCTTCACAATTCACATGGATACAGATACATTCATTGGACACCAAGCTATATACGCTCTTTATCGTCACACTGAACAAAGACAAATTTGACTTTTAACTTTTAACGGTAACTTTTAACGTTAACTATAAAAACAGCAGGAGTCATAAATACTGCATGAGCTGCTTTTAACCTACTCTCTCTTTTCGCAGGAAAAGGTAGGTACAATTGTGCGACTGGACCTGTGTGCGGTATAAACATCATATACATACAATGTGCTCCTTAAAAGGCAAGTGTGTATAAGTTACAAAGGGGTGTAAATGTGCATCAATCAACTGCACTTACTTTGGAATGTTAGAACGGATTATTCTCTATATACTGACTGTATTTCACAACTACAGAAATGATATCTCCAGTCACCTTTTACTTATTCTATGTATTATATTCTATGATTATTTGTCCAAAATAATCATAGTAATTGTTATGAGATCAAATATGTATGACATATGAAGCTCACAGCTAAAGCATAAATCCGCAGATGAAGCTCAAGCCCTCTAATGAATAAGTTAAGCTATAACCCCCCAATGAGCAAACCATCAATGAATATCAACTAAAGTTCAAACCACCAAATGAAGTCCTCAACTGAAGCCCAAGCTCCCAATGATGCCCTTAGCTGAAGCACAGATGCCCAATGAAGCCCAGACCTGAAGCCCAAATCCCCCATTGTAGCCCACAATTGAAACCTGCAAGCCCCATGAAATAAACTAATGAACCTCAGCTGAAGCCCAAACCCCTGAATGAAGCCTTGATTGAGGCTCAAAGCACTAATGAAGCCTTCAACTGAAGCCAAATCTCACCAAAAAAGCCCTATACTGAAGCACAAACCAAAGCCCTCAAACTCCCCATGAAGACAATAACTGAAGCCAAGCCCAAACCCCACAATGAATCCCTCAACTGAAGCCCCAAATTCCCAAATAAAGCCCTCAACTGAACCTCAAACCCCCCAATGAAGCCCTCAACTGAAGCCCCAAATTCCCAAATAGAGCCCTCAACTGAAGCTCAAACCCCCCAATGAAGCCCTCACTGGAACCTTAAATTACCAATGAAGCCTACAACTGAAGCCCAAACTCCACAATCAAGAACTCAACTGAACAACAAAGTGTCTAAACTGAAGCTCAAGCCCCCAATGAAACCCTCAACTGAAGCCCCCCAAATGAATCTGTCACTTATGATTTATGACTGACTATCTATTTGCTGTCACTTACATTGACAGCAGCAGTAAACATAAGATACACTGTCACAAACAAGTTAACTTTGATCATGAGTGATTTCCAATGATTCTGATGGACAAAACAGTATTAACGTCATGTAGAGAAATATAATTTATCAGCACTGATCTCCCTGGCTGCTGGCAGTTCCTCTGAAAATATGAAAATATCTATATCTGCACCTACATTACCTAGCAAAGTCTAGGGGGAAATCAAATATAAACATGACAGACGTGACACTAACACAGTGAAGATAAATATTTGCAAAGCATTTAATGCACGGCATTAGGCAAACGAGACCTATGCTTTGTTTTCTAGTTTCCCCAAAAACCCAAAAGTAGTTTATATCAATAATTATAAAGAATAATGTCTCTTTTCAGGGTCCAGTGTGGCAACTTTAACGTATTATTCTAGAGCATACAGTAGCTCCTCCCCCTGCAGCAAAGTTTGGCGTCCAGCAACAGGTGCATTCACCTCACAATCATAGCGGGTCAGCTGGGGCAGGGACACAGGCATGGTCTTGCCTTCAGAAGGTCCAATCAGCAACTGGGCTACCACATCTGAGAGATGAGAGAGCGAAAACAAACACATTACTGCAGTATGGTTATCGCATCACAGTTATCGAGTGGTGATTTCAACTGTTTCTTGGAACTGTTTATGGATTGATTGATCTCATATCCAATGTTTGTGGGCGGAAATGTGGCAGTTATTCAGGTGGTTATGGACCAATATATCCTTTTCTAGTGCATAAGACCAAGCCACCACTTCACACTGGCTGCCCACCTTCTGGCTGTTGCACCTGGACTGCCCTAGACTAGTTGCCTACCTGCTGTCACCGACTATGTAGAAATTATACAGACCATAATTGGCTGCTGCTGTTGCTATGACGTCCACCATCAAACTATCCTTTTATACAGCGGAGATGTGGTGGTCAAGTGTCCCCTAACTAACTATGTATAAGTAATTTGACCCGAGGAGGAAGGGTCCACCCTTGTAAGCCTGGTTGCTCCCAAGGTTTCTTCCTCCAGCTCTGAGGGAGTTTTTCCGACACAGTTGCCCTTTGGCTCACCTGAGGTTTATGTCTTTATCCATGTTGTTGCTCTGTGACATCATCAGTTGTAAAATGCACTAAACAAATTAACTTGGATTTGATTTAGTTTGAATTGAAGAGTGTTTACAGTGGTGCTTGAAACTTTTGAATTTTGTATATTTCTGCATAAATTTGACCTAAAATTGATCAGATTTTTCCTGAAAGTCCTGAAAGAGAACCAAATCAAACAAATGACACATAAATATTTCACTTGGTCATCGGTTTATTGATAAAAAATATTTCAGTATTACTGTGAGTGGAAAGGTATGCAGTCCTGCACATCAGCTTGAAGAACTTTGAATCCATTCCGCCATACAAAACACCTTCAGCTCTGTTGGTGGGTTTCATCCCATCAACTGCTGCTTCAGGTCCTTCCACAGCATTTCTATTGGATTAAGATCAAAACGTAGACATGGCCACTCCAAAACACCAACCTTTATCATTCTTCTTTAACCATATTTTGGTAGAATGAATTTGGAAGAATATGCTTAGGGTCATTGTCTTGCTGTAGGACCCACATTCGTATGCACTGCAAACACTTTGTTCACAAGATGCTGGCTTGCTAACAATTCCTCAAATTAGAAAAAACACTGCAGGAGGACAAGTGTTCTCATATAAAGGGCTTCAACTCTGGAATAACCTTTGTGTTACTATTCGGGACTCTCTGTCTTCAAATCTCGTTTGAAAACATTTCTCTCACCCAGGCTTTTGATTAAATCTTCTTTACAGGCTATTTTCCTGTCGTTGCTCTGTGCTGCACTGATTACAGCTTTCTGTTCATTACTCAGTTCTTACTCCTTTACAGCCTTTTCACCTCCTTTACACCACCTCCTTTACAGCCTTTTCACCACATTACCTATATGTTTTTCTCTGCCTAGCTCCTTCCCATGTCCCGAGCTGGAGTTTGGGTGCTACTATGTACTTCCCTCCTCCCTAAACATTTACTGAAACCTTCCAATTAGGTTTATTTTCCATTCCTGTTTCTCTATCTCTTCCTCGTGTATCCAGATGCCCTGTTCCGACTGATCAACCACCCAGGCCTCTCACTACGCTGTCCTCTGTAATGCTGTCCTCAATGGGATCTTCAAATTGGCTCACATCACCTCATTAGAGACTGCATTACCAGCTTGTGATTGTTTAACCTGCATGGACGTTCAAATGAATACTTAGCCTCTATCTTACACTCTCACAACTCATTCTCACCCAAACACTGCTCACGCATTAGTCTGAGGGCGTTTTTCCTTGCCACTGTCACCCGCTGGCTGCTCATAAGAGGCTTAGATACGGATTTGTGTAAAGCTGTTTTGTGACGTCTTTGTTGTAAAACACACTGTAAACATAAAAATCCTATTGATTTATGGCCTTAATTGTCTTCAATTTGTACACAGTTTGTCTGATTTTGGATTGATGGAGTCCAAACTCTTTAGAGATGGTTTTGTAACTTTTTCCAGCCTGATGAGCTCTAAGAAACCTCCTCTGTTCAAGACCAGGCTTCGTTAGAACCCTTTTCTTTAAATAAAACGGCACCTATTCACACACGATTGCCACTCGCAGATATGTAATACTGTCTCATTTGTCCGATTTAGTCCTTATCTACTTTTAGAACTTGTGTGAAAATCTGATTAAGTTTTAGCACCACTGTATTAGGTTAACACTATACTATAATACTGCTTATTAGTGTAAAAGTGCAACAAAACAACCATGCAAAAAAAAAAGATCACACCTACCAGAGGGCAGCAGTAGTATGGTGACAGACTCTGGTATGATAGTCTGTGGAACAGCCTGTAACACTGTCGCTTCTGACCTCCTGACCTTTTTACTTGCTGCAGGTACTACCTGTACAACAGGATCCAGAAGAAACACTTTCATTTACTAGTGCATCTCGAAAAAATAATATTGTGAAAAGTTCATTCAAGTTAATTTATAAATGCAAGCTTTTTTTCCAGCCATTCCATCATAAAAAGCTAGGCTGCTTCAATTTCTGTGGCAGGAATGGTACCCAACAGCATTTCGACAGACTAGTGGAGAGCCTGTCGAGACATGAACGCTGTGACTAACCAAATGTTGATTTCTCAATTCTCTTAACTGTCAAGTAAGTATTTTCATGAGCTATAATCCAAGAGTAAAACAAAAAGGCATAACATTTCATTTACATGCAAATGAATATAAATTGACAGGTTTTTTTAATTGAAGTATGAAGAAAAATTTGTTTTTCAAAATATACACACGCATACGTACCAGGCCTACTGCCTGAGACAGAGAAATTGTTTCTAATTTCCTCTTGAGCACTTTCTGGCTTGGCTGATGTGCCCTAGAGAGAGAGAAAGAGAAAAAGAGCGAGAGAGAGAGAGAGAGAGAGAGAGAGAGAGAGATTAATTTGGTGTTCAATATTAATTTGCTAGTTGGGACCATGCCTTCAGCTTATGACGTGGGAGGAGACTTTGAGAGAGAGGGAGAATTCAGGATTTTAGACTGGAGTTTGGGAGGCTTCTTTGGGAGAGGACAGGGTTAAACAGGAGGAGACGGAGGTTTGCCATAAATGTGTCTCTTGGCTGTAGATACGTACACAAAGTAGAGGTGGAACTTACTGGACCTTAGATTGGACGGAGGGGATTCAGGCATGTTCATTCTCCCAACCGTGTTTTTATTTTTCATAACACCACTTAAATTGCTTTGTTCTTGATCTATGCTTCTAGAAAAGGCTGTGATCGAAATTGATACATACCCCCATATAGGGACTGATGATTTAGTTTAGTCAGTAGTTGTAGAAACACAAATGAATCGAGACGTTTCCTCATCATCAACATCTTAATCTGTTTTGATGCTCAGCAACATAAGACTTCCATTAACAAACTACGTGGGAAAATATGAGTCACTAAACACACACTAAACACAGTGAATTTCACATAACTATCACTTGATCATATGAATGAGTCATTGCTACCTGTTGCTGAGTCTCTGTTGCTTACTAACAAGAGACTCACTCCTGTAGAAGAGTGTACAGGTGTATCTCTGGGTCTTACCTCCTGGAGCTCTGCTGTGGTTGTGCTGGCAGGGGCTGCTCTGAGGGTTGAGTATGTGTGTTGGTGCTGGAGGTGTGTGTCTGGGCTGGATCTGCTGAAGCTTTCTCAGCTGGTTTAGATGCTGGAATTGGGCTGATACATCCAGACTGCACTGGTGAGTGAACACGGAGCTGATAGTCATCATCCATGGAGATGTAAGGAGCTAACATCTCCAGATCCAGATCCTCCACTGCCTGAGGAAGACAGTACTCTTCAGAGTGAGAATCAGAACGAAAAGCTCCTTATTTGTGTAGTAAGTGTTTATTCTCTCAGTAACACACAGATATAACATTGCTACACAAATTTCATTATTGTGATCATTAAAACAGCTCTAAAGCTCTCTTCATGGGAGTCTATTATCCAACATCTGGTTTCGTAAACCAGTGCTTAATGGCATCAGGGAAGCTGGTGATGGAATTGAACACATTCATGCCTTGACTGGGGGCATCCAGAAAAAAAATGGAACCAAGCTTTGTTCTTGAAATTCACTCAAGCTCACTACACATAGATCTCAACTACACATATTCAGTTGTGAACCATTTAAATATTTCTATATTTCTTCTTACATTTGATGTAAAATATCATCAGACAATTTCCTTTAGGTAGATTTAAGGGGAACCAAGTCAAACAAGTAAGACAACAAAATTACACTAGCTTAACTTTCCATGAGCTGAATCTCAAGAGAACAGCTCAAGAGAACATGGGTTGTGCAGCAAGACAACGAGCCTAAGCACACAAGTTGTTCAACCAAAGAATGGTTAATGAAGAATAAATTTGTATTCACCCCCCTTGGCATGTGTTTTGCTACCTCACAACCTGGAATTAAAATTGATTGTGAGGTTCTGCATCACTTCATTTACAGAACAAGTCTAAACTTTGAACATTAGGTTTTTTGTTATTGTGAAGCAACAAATAGGACAAAATAACAGACAAAATTCAACAGCTTCATGTCGCTTTGAATAAGTCTCTGAGCTTCCCGCACCTTGCCACTAGGATTTTTGCCCATTCCTCAAGGTTCAACTTCTCCACCTCCTTCAAGCTAGATGGTTTCAGCTGGTGAACAGCAATCTTCAAGTGTGACCACAGTTTCTCAATTGGATTAAGGTCTGTGCTTTGACTTGGCCATTCCAACACATTTACACATTTCCCCTTAAACCACAGGAGTGTTGCCTTAAACCAGCACCCATCTGGTCCCCTCACCTCGGACCAGATTCCCAGTCCCTGCTGCTGAAAAACATGGTGATGTGATGTGTTTGATTGCACTAGACATGCCATTGTCCTTTGCTGGCGAAAAGTTTCATTTTGGTCTCATTTGACCAGAGCACCTTCCTCAATACATCTAGAGAGTCTCCCATGCTTTTTTTTCTTCAAAACAAGCCAATATTTTTCTGACCACTCTCACATACAGCCCAGCTCTGTGGAGTTTATGCCTTATTGTGGTCATGTTGACAGATACTCCAGTCTCTGCTTGAGAACTCTGCAGCCTTACCTTTGGTCTCTGTGCTGCCTCTCTGATTAATGCCCTCCTTGCCTTCACCTTTTTTTAATAAATACATATTCACTTCAACAAGCAAGTATGTAAGCAAGAGAGAGATTGATTCAGTTTTTGCATGTAACCAATACAACACCACATATAATAAATATATTGCACAGTGAAACATGCAGTAATGGTTTGCAAATCAAACTACAGACTCCCTCAGAATCAGCTGCTGTAGCTGCAGGAGCAGCAAATAAGGAGCCAGCTGCAGTCAGCGAATAAGAGGCTATGAATAAGGAGCAAAACAATCAAGTTCTAACTAAAGCACCTCCATAACAACGTAGCATACAAATAGTAACAAAATAAAACCACCATACCAAACCATACGGGTTCATTCAATGAAGGCAATCTGATCAATTCAGAAAATCGAGATGTGCAGAGAAAAGAGTGGCATGTTGCGCAAATCTGCTGGATCCAGTCACCCAGATCTCAGACCTAATTGCAAATCTGCAAATACAGACAATTAAAAGCCTGGATTAATAAAAATATTCATTGTTGATTCTTGCCAGTGAAGACTGAGGTGAGAACTGAACTCTGCACGTGCCTTTATTCACAACCGATGGGTTTGTTGAGAGCATGTTCAAAGCAGTGTAGTGTTTTTTATTTTGACTTGATCAGAACAATGAACAGACACACGAGACTGTGCTTTGCTTGCTGACACTCACGTTTGCTAACCATCCCGTTTAAGCACCGGAACTGTTGTTCTTGTAAAGACCTACAGCTAATGAAATTAACACCAATCATCTCCCTTCAGATGTATATCGTCTTGACACAGTTAGTGAACAGTGGACGCAGCCAAGCATAAGTGGATGGTTCTAACCTGATTGGAGCTGGTAGTGGCACCCCCTGCAATGCTAGATGTGTTTGGTTCAGAGGACAATGGAAAGGAGAAGTCTTCCAACTGAAGCTGGGCAGCGGTGGTGTCTGAATTGATTAGAGTGGCACAGGGGGGATCTGAGTGTGGTGAAAGGGGCGACAAGGGCAACAGGACACTGCTGGAGGGCAACATAACATCATTGTAGAGGGGCACATCTTTCAACACGGCAACGTCTGTATCTGTAAAACATCATAGAATGGTTTTCAGATAAGATAAACAGCTAAACAGCTTTAACAGACAAGCAAAAGGACAAGTTTAGTTTGAAAAATAATAAATCAAAAATAAAAAAATAGAAGAGATATAGATCAATAGATGGACAGATAGAGAGAAGGAAACTGATGTATAGACAGACAGGAAAAACAGAAAGACAGACAGAAAGATAAAAAAAAATATTTAGACAGTCAGTTGATTTACTCCAGTTTGTTAACCTGCACTACTGAAGGGCGGCTGATTTAGAGCCTGTGGCTCCCCCTTCAGGTCATCATATAGAACTGTAGTGTGCAGCTCCCCCTCTCTCTCAGTGCACTCCTCATTCTGCTCTTCACTCCCCAATTTCTGAAAGCACTCCTGCTGTCCTCTCTCCTCCTCTTCCTCCTTTTCCTGCTTTACCACTGTGGTGCCGGACTGATGGAGAGAGAGGACAAGTTCAGGCTCTTCAACTCCGCTGCAATGAACAGAGGGATGCAGAGCTGAAGCACCAAACAAATACTCTACAGGTCAACTGCATAAAACAATTGTAAAATCACTGTATACGCACCCTCACACTCACACACATACACACACACAGGTGTATGGTAGTACCTGAGAACATAGTTGATGCAAACAACGCACTGCGGCTGAGAGTTCTTGTTGTTGTAAATAACTGTGGCTTGAGTCTCCACCCACACAAAGCCACCTGTCTTCACAAGCATACGGTAGTGTCCAGTACATGCCTGACCCTTTGCAAACACTTCTCACAGAGAGAGAGAGAGAGAAAGAGAGAGAGAGAGAGAGTTGTAATACAATCCCAATCAATAGTTAAAAGCTTTAAACCATTTGATTAAAAAAGCTTAATAACAAGATTAAACAAGATTAAAAACAGCTTGGTTCTACATAAACTCCACATACATATCCAACCCACAACACTACGATATGCCAAGACAAGCCTAGTGTTGATGATACATTACATATCAACTAACGTTATGTACAAATTACAAGTGTAACAACAAAAATGCCTCACTTCATATGAAAGACTTATTATGCAAGTTAGAATTTCATGCATCTAAGTGATATTTGCTGTTTCCATCTCTAAACTGGGCTCCTGACACTTCTCTTTCCATCTGATTTGAACTGATTTCACCATCAGAGATGTTGAGCAATAGTTCTTGTTTCTCTGTTAAAGAACTTCCCGATTAATCCATTTCAAATGTTTCTGTAACATTTCTACTAACCACAAACTGTGTTAGTGTGACTGCTAAGCTTGAACAGATACATGTTTTATCTGTGTTAGTTTAAAACTGTCAACAATGTCTACATCCATTGTGTGTGTTCTTACAGTTGTGGTGTGTTTTGTTCAGACTGTCTGAGTCCAAAGCATGGTAATATTCATACACGGATTGCTGAAGGAGGTCCTTTGGGTCGTATCCCAACAACTCTGTTACCCTGTACACAAATCACACACACACACAAAGCATTTACATTAGCTGGACTCTAGATGGCACTGCAGTATCATTCTATGCTCATATATAACATAAGGTCCACGCATTAGCAGCACATGATGTAAACATCATGCCCAACAATAAAGTGACCAGTGAGTTGAAGCAAAAGGTGTGTGTTTCTGAAAAAGTGGCCAGTGAGTGAAAATACAAGGTAGATGTTTAGAATAAAGTGATCCGACCTGTCATCACAGTATGTGAAGCGCATGTCGAGTGTGTGTCTGCTGAGGAAGGTTCTGCAGTCCAGAGGAGTCTCAATATTGGCCGGATGAGGGATTGGGTCACAGATTAACACCAGGTATGACACTGGCACACCTGTGTCCTCACACACATCTGTCTGCTCACACACTGTGGCCGCCACTCTGATGTGTCCAGTGCAGTGCAACACCTGAGAGCAGGTAAAATGAGTTACACACTGTTAACACCTGAAACAGAGCAGCAAGTTGTTGGTAATGTTGCAGTAGTCTGAGGTAAGGCCCAGCACCTTCCATGTGGCTGATCTGATGTTGACGTTGCGTCCCCTGCTGGTCAGTGTGCACTTCATCCGCAGCAAAAAACGCCTCTCTGTTTGCAGCTCCTCTTTCACTTTCTTAGATGAACCTGAAATTTTTATTTTAATTAACTTTACTCTAATTAAAATATGTACATGGTGTCCAAAAGTATCTAGACTGCCCTTCTAATTTAATTTAGCTACTTGGTGTGTGTGTGTGTGTGTGTGTGTGTGTGTCACCTGTTCTGTTCACCAGCATCTCTCTGATCTCTTCATGGTCACATGGGTGTGTGAAATCAAACACGCTCTGTCCTGACAGATCAATCTATCAGAGAGAGAGATGGGGTGGGGGTGGGTAAGAGACAAATGAAGAGACATAGGAGACGGCAAGAGAACAAGAATGAGGAAAGAGAAAAACAGAACATGTGAGAGACAGACAGAGAGAGAGAGAGAGAGAGAGAGAGAGAGAGAGAGAGAGAGAGAGAGAAAGAGAGATAGTCTCTTCAAATGAAAATGAAAGATAGCTGCTTTCACCGCAAAGCCACTGAATATGCCATTAGAGAGGGGAGGGTTAATGTTCTAATAACATTCTGTGTGTGTTTGTGTGTGTGTGTGTGTGTGTGTGTGTGTGTGTGTGTGTGTGGGTGTGTGTGTGCGTGTGTGTGTGCTCTAGGGCTGCATAATACACATTTTGTAATACTGAGCTGCCACAGTACCAACACTGCACAATGCTACAATATTACAAATGAGCTCTCCAACCAATCACAGTTCTACTGTGTCCTGTGAGCCTGCTGACCAATCACAGCTCAAGAGCCTTACTACAGCCCTACTGTATCAGAGAGTCCATATTTGTAGTGGATGCATTATTATAGATTATAGCCACAGCAAAAATAATCAACATACAGGATGATATTAGTGATCTACATACAGAGGTGGCTGAAATGGTTGTATAAAATGAATTATGAAGGTTTCATTACATAATCCCACGTGTCATATAGGCCCTTAACTTAAATGTAGGGCCCTTTAACCAGGTCACATGACTGGTTCATTAGTGTTTTTTAATGTACTGCAGAAGTATCACTGACTCAATATACAGCAATGCAACACACCAAAAAGGGTCTTTATAGTTGTGAGGAGGGTTTTTTGACCGGTAACTTTAGTGGAACCCTTTGTGGTATGGTTTAGAACCATCTACAAAAATTATTTTCTTAGTAAAGAACCCTTTACCCAGTGTGTGTGTGTGTGTGTGTGTGTGTGTGTGTGTGTGTGTGTGTGAGTGTGTTCTCACTTGAGGAAGTCCAAGGCACCTGCTGACATTCTCCGACACATAGACCACATCTCCATCATGAGAGAGAACCATGAGAAACCCATCCAGAGCCTTTAGACAGCACCCACTCCACGGGGAGTCTAACTCACGTTCCACATTCACTCCTAAAAAAAAGAGATGGAGGGAGAGACAGAGAGGAAGAGAGAGAAAAAAATCATTACACATTTAGCTTAGGATCAAAATGAACTTATGCTAAGTGGTGTACCAAAGCTTCCATTAATGATTAGGTTCTATTTAGTCCTGAAAACGGTTCCTGACCTGTGTGCAGTAGAGAGCGCAGTCGCAGGTAGCTGAGGGTCAGTCTGATGATCGAGGCTTTGTCCAGATTGGAGGTGACACTGTGTGGAAGGGGCAGCTCTCGAGACAGCTCATAAAACACCTCCGTCTCCTTCCCCCTGCGACAGCGGGCAGCATCCCGGGACCTCTCCTTCCTCCTCTCGGAGCTTACCCTGCAGGACCACACACAAAAAACACCTTAGCAACCACCGGTGATACCCAAGCAACCGTCATGAAAAACATTAGCAACACCATAGCATCTACTTACCAACACCTTAGCAGCCACCGGTGGCAACATGTCAACCATCTAAAATAACATATCAACCACCATAGCAACCACCTTGCTACAACATAGCAATCACTTGTAAAATAGCACCCACCCAAAATACCACAGCAACTACAACCGCACAAAATTCCACAGCATCAACCTAAAAAAACAGTAAAAAATTAGTAAACATCCTGAAAATCAATTGGTATACCATAGCAACCGCTTCCCAACAATGGTTTACTATAATAACCACATTACAGCAGAAAGAGCTTGGCTCACCTGCAAACCATCTACTACAAGCAAAATGTTGTGAAAAATCTCCTATCAATGCTTTCACTCCCTAAAGGCAAACAGAAAGAATCATGTTCACACAAGCCTTTCAGTGTCTGAGCCTGTATTCAGGACAGCCTCACAACACATCACACACAGGATATTTCACTAATCACTTATTATATTATATTCTGCTTCGATGTTTCAGTTTTTGCATTTTAAACTTTTTATTACGTATCTCTACATTGCATAGAACTATTAAATTGTTCATTTTGATATTGTGTATATTTAATGTACATATTGCTATTCCTTAATGTACATGTTTTTAGTTACATCAATATCTAGATTAATCATTTTCTCTTTCTTTCTTTCTTTCCTTTCTTTCTTTCTTTCTTTCTTTCTTTCACACACACACACACACACACACACACACACACACACACACACACACACACACACACACACAACATGCAACATGCAAACAGAGCTTCAGCACACACAGGGACTGTGATGCTAGACAACAGAAAGCAGCTGCAGTATATCCACTTTCGTTACTGGACTGCCTGTATACTGTTTCAGGTGTGTGTGTGTGTGTATTACAATGTGCCAGAATTCCCACCAATCATGAGAAAATACTGCCTGTAATCACAGAGCTGCTTCCACATGACAGAGCTACAGTGGGGGATGGAGGTCATACACCTCGCTCTCTATTGATTGTGACACTGGGAGAGTGATTCTTCCATGCAATTCTCCAAACACTCAATCAGTGGTGTGCAAGAGACAGCTCCTGCTCCGAGATCGGATTGGCTGAGCCACGTTCTAAGCCACGGTTACACACTCAAGTTCTTTATTAATGCACTAAGACATTGATAACCACTGTCCTGCACCTGCTGTTGATGTGCTCGGCTGAACAGCTGTTATTAACCATCGCAATTATTAACAACGTTCATTTTACCTAGACAGTGCCATTCCTGCAGAAGCTGTGAGTGTGATTCCAGCTTATTGTGATATAGATCTAGTTAGGTTGATTTTAGGGTGTTGCAATGTGTTTGCAAAAGTGTTGCTTTGTGGTTGCTATGGTAACCGACTGTTGCATTGCTAAGAAGTTACTTAGGAGTTACTAGGCTTGCTAGGTGGTAATGTGTTCCTAAGGTACAGCTGTCGGTTGTGCAGGTACATCTAGGTATTTGCTGGTCATTTGTTTAAAATTAGTCATAAAACTATGCCATTAGTTCTACTATTTTGCCAAATGTGGTGTTTCTGAACTGTACAGTTTGCACTTTTGTTTAAAGATTTATATTTATATTTCAATGGATTCATACCGGAGTGTTTTTGCCACAATATTTTTATGCATGTGCTTAATGCTTAAATACTATTGCACTACTTGTTGTAAACAAGCCCTCGTGTCCCCATTATGATACACAAATAAAAGGTTGTACGAAGTAAATGTAGTATTTTGATTGACATGGTAAAAAAATAATATAAAAAAAAAACAGAAAAAAATCAATTTCAATCCAATTTATGGACTGGTGGGATTTTTTTTTATCAAATTTCATTGTGTAGTTTTTTCTAAGTGCACATATCGGGCCCACACACTGCTCAGGTTATGGAAATGTGTATAGATTGTAGATGGAAGTGCATTTCCCTGGCGCAAACGCAACAGTGCAGAATACAAAGCAGCCTAATGGCATCAGGAGACCAAAATCCATTTTACTCTCACTGTCCAATTTATTCGAAACCCCTGCTGTGTATCGTCCACTCTCTGATCACTTTACAGTTCAAATACACTATGTCCAAATGTTGGACACACTTCTAATGAATGCACTCAGCTACTAGGTGGCATTGCTGACAAAGATGTGCAAATGCACACACAGCTTGTCTAGTCCTGTAGAGAAGTACTACCAATGGAACAGGACCCTCTGCAGCAGATAAACATGAAACTTTTGGCAATGTGCCCAGTGCCAGGAGTGGCCTAGAGGGGTATAGAAGTGATCTTACAAACCCTTTTGTCATTCAATGCAATCAAAGCTTTGCAGCAATGCTCCAAAATAAAGTAGAAAGCCTTCCCTGGATGGAAACAATGAATGAGCAGGTGCCCCGATACTTTTGTCCATTAACGGTGTACATACAGTGCCTCTGGAAAGTATTAACAGCTTCATTTTTTGTTGTTACAGCTTTATTCCAATTCATTTTCCCTCAAAATTCTACACACAATACCTCACAATGACAAAGTCAGAATTTATTTTAATTTTTGCAAATTAATCAAAAGTTAAAACACAAAAATATAACATGTACATAAGTATTCACAGCCTTTGCCATGAAAATTACAATTGAGCTCAGGTGCATCTTGCTTCCACTGATGAATCTTCAGGTGTTTCTACAGTTTGATACACCTGTAGCAAATTCAGTGGATTGGACATGATTTGAAAACACACCTGTTTACATAAGGTCCCGTAGTAGACAGTGTGTCAAGCTTGTAGCATCATACTCGAAAACACTCGAGGCTGTAAAAAGTATTGAGCAAAGACTCTGAATTCTTTTGTACATGATATAAATTTGCAAAGATGTCAAACAAACATTTCTCACTTTGTCATCGTGGAGTTTTGTGTGTAGAACTTTTGAAATGCAGCTGTAACATAAAATGTGCAAAAGGTGATACTTTCTGCATCAACTGTAGATATTTAATAACTGGCCAGTTTTTGAACTGTACACCAATAAGGTGGTGATAGACAGGTGTTTCTAATAAAATGACCATTGGGGCATTTCCATGCTAAATGGGAAAAATAGGCAAATATTTTGTACAATTTTTGCCATGTATTTTCATTGTTTATTGTGTAAAATATGATGTTCTTTCTAAAAAATTATTATATTATATATTTGTTTCATGAAAGTTTTCTCGTTTGAACATTGTTTTGCCACTGTTTTAATGACTTTTCCATCATTTTGGAGCAGATACTTTGATGTCCTCTGCAGTCCAATGTTCTTAGGAAATTCAAAGTTTTATTTTTAAAAATAGTAAAGTAGACCTTTTTCTAAATATTTTCAGTGGTGAAGTCTGGTTCTAATGTATGCTTTTTCTGTAGCGGTCTTCATTGCAGAGCATTGAAAGTTATGTAACGCGAGTTACAAAAATTTACTATTTTTCTCTTAAAAATGAAGCCTGGATAAGCAGCAAACTGACAGTGATATATCTGCATCTCTAACCCTTACTGGTACTTGGAAACCAGCAGCAGACCTGTTATCCTCTTTTAAATAAAATTACTGAGCACTGAATTCCTGTAACGCGAGTCACGTGTAACGTGAGTCACAATGATTATGAAATTTCCCAAGAATATTAAAGGAGAAATATTTTGTTTTCCTTCATAATATAAGAGCCTAGGTTCTTGCTAATGCATTATAGGTATTTGTTTGTAGAGGTCATTTACAGTTGAAGGAGACTTTTAAACAATGTTGGTTCAGTTTTTCAACCTTTCCTTTTTGTGTAACGTGAGTCACGCTGTAATTAATAGTAATAAAAAAGTGAATTAAAGATTTGTCTTACTTTTTGTTTAGGTCATTTCATACCTTATGTCAACTGGCATATTCATACAAACAATGGTGTCCAGAAATGCATGTGTGTAGATGGTGCCAAGAAATATTACTTGAAAATCAACTGAAAAATGTAATGCGAGTCACATGGAAAGTCCCATTGAGTGTAAAACTGTCACACAGACACAGTCCAGCTCCATCCAATTCTAACTGTACCAATACCCTAAAGCCTGACTGCAAGCAGTTTCAACTGCGGATATAAACACGTCTAGGAGTTTCTCTGTGTGGCATCTGATTATTATTAGCTATAATGTGTCAGAAAATGCTGGCAAATAAAACAGGCTATAATAGGCATGATGCCCCCATTCACGTCTGGAGACAAACACAGGAGTTTAAGAAAACAGCCCGGGCCTCATGAATGAGTTTAGTAAAAATGTTAATGTTGCAAATATTCAATTACTCTGTGTACAATTGACACCAGTGTAAACTGGTGTTGCTGCCGTAAGAGAGGTACTCAGGCATCTCATGCAAAACACAGGTCTTCCGACACCTGACACCTCACCATTTAAACTGACTGGACAGTTAAGGAATATGACGGGCATGACAACTTGGTCTGACCTTTAACCAACACCGTGGATGGGGAGAGAAACAGTAGGTTCATTTGTCTCTCACTTTGCCAAACATTTAGAATGTTAGTATAATCTGTATGTGTTCTGTAAGGCGATCATGTGCCCTCGTTCCCAGACATGTCCTCTTTTTGGGTTGGGAAAGACTGGGATTTCTTAAATGTACTGAAAGTCCCAAACTCTCGTCATAACTATGGGTGTAAATGTACCGCAATCTACATCAACAGACACCTGTAGTGAGCGATAGAGAGAGAAAGATGACAGCCATGCACTCTGAGACTTCTGGACACTGATGGATTACTATGGCATCACCAGGAATCTGACAAGGCTAATAAGTGCATTCTAGTGGGCTGTATCTTCTACTAACTCAGATGTTTGCATGGTCAGAAGATGATCATCTGTGGCATGATCACAGAAGTCTACTGGGAATATATACTATAAACTACATCTGTAGATGTGCCTTAATTGGCCTTTTAAATCTAGCCTTCTGGATTGGCCTTCTAGTCTTTCCAAACATAACAGAAAGCACTAAAAGGCATCTATTTAAAGCATCTATCTACCAGCAATAGTTAGTTTTTCCCAAATGCAGAGCAACATTAAGCTGGAAAATGGGGGAAATGTCTCTCTTAATGGGACTAATGCATACGAAGCACATGAAGCAGAGAAAATGTGGTGGAAATAAAGTCACGCCTAATGTTAAAGAAGCCATCTGATGAAAAATCAATTGGTCTCTGACCCTTGATGCAGCTGATCAGTCAAGACACGTTTGGTATCTGATGTGTTTACAAATGAAAACACCAGGTTCACATGGCTACCAAACACTCAGACTGTCATCAATCTCTTCTCTATAAACACACAAACCTTTATTTATTTGTCAAACAAGTCAACCATAACGAAACTGACGGAATTGAAATTGGGGGGGAATTACCAGTCCAGGCCTGGCCTAAAATAAAGTCACACTGTAGCATTTATTCCAAGTAAGTGACACAATCAGTTATTTCAGGGCTTTGGACAAAATCTGAATATGGCAGCTGATTATAACGCTGTATCACAATGTTGAATGGACCAATAGAAACACTCCAAAATTAATGGGAAAAAAGCTGACTAGAAGTGAAATGAGAGCAAAAACCGACTCATGAATCGTAATCGAAATAAAATATTCAATTAATTGCGATATTGATTTGAGGTCGTATTGGCCAGTACTACGTCCCACTGTTCTAAACCACAGCCATTAACCAACCTACCGAGTCCAGTTTAAAAACATAGTGTGAAGTCCTTTACTCTATTAACTCTATAAACATCTCCACAGATGATAATGCAGTTACACATTAAAATGTGACTTGTTTGATGAGCAAATCAAGATTTTGGCGGCATGTTTACAGAGAGGAGATTGGTGACCAGTGTTTGACCAGTGTGAAGAAGCACATGTCCGATACCGAGCTTGTCTTGGCTGATCGACTGACTAATAGATTGTTTTTTCTTCATACAACACAAGTAACATATATGTAAGTACAAACCCCTCCCTCTCCCTCCTGAAGCCCCCCACTGCCCCCTTGGTAATGGCAACATCCCTCTGCTTTTTTTAGGTAAACTCTAAAGCTGGAAGCTGCGGGAGAAACACATCCAATCCCACTTTCTCTCATCCGACTCATTATCCAGCACTTTGTCATTTATACACCGGAGCGCTGGAGCATCTACAGAACGTGATCAGGGTTTTATGGTCTTTCTTTCTGAGCTGAGTGTTCCGAGTGCTCAGCTTCAACCCTGCAGCATCTTCACACGACTGTCTTAACTTCTGAACCAACTTCATACTGGTTTTTGTTATTTTGTTACGGATGAACAAAAAATCATACTGGTTATTGCTTCTATTATATTTAGCAGTTTCAGATGAACAAACAGTTCAGACTGGTTATTACCTCTATTTTTTCCGTGTTTCATATCAACAAATAAATCATACTGATTATTGCTTCCAGTATTTTGAGCTGATTCAGAAAAACAAAGAAATCATACTGGATATTACTTCTATTATTTTTCCCCCATTTCAGATAAACAAACTATTCATTCTGGTTATTGCTTCTATTCATTTTAGCGGTTGCAGGTGAAGAAACAATTCATACTGGTTATTACTTCTATTTGTTTTCTGTTTCAGATCAACAAAAAATTCATACTGGTTATTACATCTGTTATTCTTAGCAGTTGCAGATGACACCAGCGTAAAACTAAAGCAGCAAACTTTAAAAAATAAAGTGCACAATTCACTGAACAACTGGAGAAATCTTTTTTTTATTTTTTTTTATAGCTCTTTAATCCCCGGCGATGAAAGGTGTGAGTAAGGTCATGTGAGAACGCTACAGGGTGAATGAGGGCACTGTGAAAAAAAACATTTCCCAGCATTCTGGGTGAGGCTTGTTCCCCTGGCCGCTCCAACCTCTTATAAAAACTCAGCTCAGACACGACTGGGCCCAAGTTCACACCCCACTTCACTTCACACAGAGACGCCAGTGTGCAGTTACCACCACGGTTACACCACGCCATCCGTATCCATGGAAATATCATCACTGCCAAAACTCATATTTCATCTCCAGGTGAGGCTCATTAAGCAGCTGTTAATGCAAACAGACACAACACATAAACACCCACACACTTTCTCTATTCTCCTCTATTTACTTTCCCTTCCTGTGTGTGTGTGTGTGTGTGTGTGTGTGTGTGTGTGTGTGTGTGTGTGTGTGTGTGTGTGTGTGTGTGTGTGTGTGTGTGTTCAGAAATATTGGGATGTCTCATTTGTTGCTTCTTCTGAAATCAAGGGTATTAACAATGTGTTTGTCCTGCTTTTGTTGGAGTAACTGTCTTTTTGGCTTTTTGGAGAACTGCTGTGAGGATTTAATTGCATTCAGAAACAGGAGCATTAGTGAGCTCAGGATGCAGGAAGCTCACAAGCCCATCCCATCTCCATCTCCCCACATCAATCCAAAAGTACTGGAGAGTCCTATTCTTTCACCAGTGGTTTTTAGCAGACATTAGACAAGCAGTGTGTGTGTTTGTATTTGCACATCTGTGCCAGCAACTTAATATAACTGAATACACTCATTAAATGGATAACAAAAACATTTGGACACCCTTTTTACGTACTGATATATGTGCACAAACGTACAGACAGTAAGATATATATTACATAACACAAACTACCCCGCTCGTAATCCCCTCTCTGTCCTGCTCTGTTCCTGACCCAGTGATTACACTACAGAAACTGTAGTAGCATCACTGTAGTGATAACACACACACACACACACACCCACACACACACACACACACACACACACACACTAGTGATTAGTGTGAGCTACAGCTAGCTCTCTCTCACACACACACTCACACACTCACAAATCCGGTCAGTTGGAGACTGCACAGAGTGAACCATCTCCAAGCATGGCAAAAGAATGCCGTTTCCCCTTCAGCCAGATGACATCACAACACCTCTTAAACCAGTGCAGAGAACCCCGTGCTCTGTTACACACACAACACCAGACTGATACCCCTCTCGCACACAGCAGGGGGGAAACGATCCCGTAGACTGAACGCATTCAGATTCAGACCAGCAGCAGGGGGTGTGGGGCCATTAAAGGAAATGTCTCATCAGTGATGCTCCACAGATAGGGTAAAAGGACGCTGTCAGTGGGCCATGAAATAGAACTAATACAGTGCAGGCCTGTGGCAGGTGGGGGGTTGTCATGTGACACTGGTGCTTAGTCTGCATGTTTGTGCCAGAAAGTGTGTAAATTACGTAACACACATGTAGACATGCATGCACGTATTTTCAAGGCAGTTTAATTCTAATTTAAACCAAGACATTTTTAAAAGATGAAAGAAAGAAAGAAAAGAAAGAAGTTAATCAAGTAATCACTACCATCATCTCCTTAATTCAGTATCATCTCTGTAACTCTTCATGACACCCTCTCCCATCCATATGCCTACCAGTTCATATATTAACACCCATACATATCCATGTCAATACTCACACTCATAGCCATCCATCCCAGTACTCATCCATTCTTAAATGCACGTTATCATCAACATTTTTTGCTAAATTGTATTTTTTTTGTCTTCTGAAATGCAGTCACTGCATGAAATGAAAATCAAAAATGCAGTTTCTGCACTTTCAAACCTTCTTTCTACATCTTTCTACATTTGGACTTCTCCGACCTTTGCGGTGGCCATTTTCTAGCTCCTCCACGACTCCTCAACCAGAAGATATGACCTCTACTGCTGAGCACTGGAGGTCAATAGGACTCAATATTCTGTTCAGGCTTCTAGAATGGTCAATAGAGCACAGACGTTCAGCCCCTCTTTGAAGAAGAGCCAATAAACGATACGTCCATCATCGGCTCGGTCGCCTCCGGTCTCCAGCCTTGATTACTTATACATGAAGGAAGAGAGCACTCTCACTCAGCGCTGAATATTTCAACAAAACACACACACACACACACACACACACACACACCTGTTTTATAACAGATGCTACACTATATGCACAAAAGTATTGGGACACTCCTTATAATGAATGCATTCGAATACAAGTTACACATTGTTGACACTGGACTGCTTGTCCAGACTTTGTAGAGAAGAACTGACGATAGAATATATATAGACTCTGAAGCAGATATATATTGGCACCATGCCTAATGTCAGGCATGGGCAAGAGGGTTATAAAGCCCCCCAGCATTGAGCTATGGAGCAGTGGAACTGTGTTTTCTGGAATCATGGTGCTCTGTCTAATCCTTTGGGAGGGATAAGTTGGGGATGAGGTGGGTTTTTACTCATCCAACACTGTGACCTCACTAATGCTCTACTCACTGAATGCAATCAAATCCTCACAGCAAATCTAATAGAAAGTAAATCCAGGAAAGTTGAGCTAGCTATTCCAATGTATTTTTTTAACGATTGAGAGCTGGTGCTTTGGTCCATATAGTGTATGTCCAGGCAACAAACATCGACAGTTTATTAAATAAAACAAGGGTTGCCAGGTTCACCTTCTCTAAATGAAATCTCGTCATTTTTAGTGCAATAATATCTGAGAATAAACCTTTCAACACTCTAACACCTCATTAAAAGGGCTGAAGCTGCTCTCTGAGGTGACCTTGAGCTATTTGTGGCCAAAGGTCAGCAGTGTGATTAAACTGGCCTTCTGTACAGCCACCTCATCTCTCTGTGTTCCCACACGGCCCTTATTATCCAAGATCACTCGGTGTGGTCAGCTTACTCTGAAGGCTTTTAGCTGGTTAACCTTCTCCAGCGTCCCCTCACACTCGCACTAATGACAGCGGCACTGATACAACAGCAGAGATCAGAGCACTTCGGAGGGCGTCAGCTGATGCCACACTGCCACACTGTCACTGAGAGCGCCCCTGGAGGGGACACACACACACACACACACACACACACACACACACTCAGATCTTATTATCTCACACACAACCGACTCACTGCTTCAGCTCATTGCGCGCAGTTTCGTAGCTTTGAAAGCTATAATAATAAAGTTATTTATTTATATAACTAAGGGCTAATTAGATAAACTGGGTGTTGGACAGGAACTGGGAATAATGGCCTTCTTTCTGCAGGGCACTGGGATTGGATAGACTGGCACACAACCCTCAGCTGTGTATTGTAAGGTTGTATTTCTCCTAAGGCAAACTAATAATCATGTAGTGCTCATATTCCCAGACCTTTCTCAAGCCCATGTTCCTCCCCTGTGTAGAAATAGAAATGCCAACTTGGCCTACTCTGCCATCCTTTAGAGTGCAGGTCACCAATCCTGCTCCTGGAGAGCGACCCTCCTGCAGACTTCAGATTCAAACCTAATCTACCCCACCTGGTCCAATTAATTACTGGCTTCAGAAGTTCCTGATTGACGGAATGAAGTGTGTTCGATTTGGAGTTGAAACCTGCAGGACGGTAGCTCTACAGGAGTAGAGTTGGAGACCCCCTGCTCTAGAGTTTGTTGGGTAATTATAGTTCATCATTAATACTATAGAAAAGATACTCACTGTAATATAGTGACAGGTTAGGTAGTGTACAGTCTGAGTTACAATGGAAGAGAAAATCGGTACTGTATTAACAATGTAACTCAAAAGAGCAGAAACCGTGCTATAGTGAAAGTATGGATACTCTATTACAATCTCACTCAATTCAAACAGCAGTTAAATTAAGTTCACTGGTGAACAGTATTAATACCACGCTCTTCATTGAGTCTGAATGTGATACAATGCTACACTTGAATTACAGTCCAGTGTCTGCTCTTTTAATGTAATCAGACTAGACAACATTCAGTATAAAACTTAGAGACACACGTAGATAGTAAATTTGTGTTGTAGTCATGGCAACCCCTGATTCCTATCACCACCACTGACTCTGCCCCTTTAACACCTTCAGTGTTCCAGGTCCACATGTAAGAAGAGTGTAAATTGGAGGTTTTGCTGTGTGAGCTGCTGTGTCAATGTTCGCAACACTCAGACAGCGACATTTTCACACCAATGTTCCTCTGTTCTAACTCTTACCCAACGAAGCTGCTTTTTTATTTTTTCTTAAAAGAAAGGGCAAGTTGTTTCGAAACACTTACATTTATCTTAATTTTTATGCCTCTCTGCTCTTTTGAGTTAGATTGTGATACAGTACCCGTACTCTCACTACAGTACAGTCTCTGCTTTTGACCCTTTTGCCCCTCAGAGGGCAGAATCACACCGTGTTCGCAGCTTTATAAGTCAGGAATGCCTTGACACACCAGCACAAAACATATGGTTAACAGAGGATCAGCAGAACCTACTCTTTCTAACAGTAGTGAATTTGTTGTGGTGCAGTGAAGTAATTCATCGTCGAAAATCATACTTTTATAAAATTTATAACTGTTTTTAGAAGCTCCTGTTATTAAAATCCAATATAATAAAGCCGTTTTTATTACTGGAGATGTTTAATAAATAATTTAAAGTTCTGGGCTGCTGTGAAAAGCAGTTTTAGAAATTGGTATGGATGCAAAATCTTTCAAAAAATTAAGATGGCTGAATTTTTTCATAAGTTTTGTCACAGTAATTCTATATTATAAAAACATTTTTTTAATTCTAAACTTATAGGCTCCCATCTGCATCTTTTTCCTTCAGAAATCTATTTTTTGTTTTCAGTTTCAAGTCTCTACATTCAAAAATAAGTAAAAAACAAACAAACACACAAAAAAAAAACAGGCATTTGACAATTTTTGATAACAACTTGGTCACTTTCATCAAGTGAACTTCTGACAGTATGGACACATCAAGTAATTACATATATAAGAAGCCAAAGGCCTCCCATAAAGAGGTCATCATATGCCATGTGATCTCATGTAATTACTGTGTTATTACAAAAAAGAGGCAATGACATAAAAGCACAAAAGACACACAGCTTGTATAGTGAGGGCTCTGACAGTACCCATACTTTCACTGTAGTACAGTGTCTGCTCTATAATGGACTCCACAAGCTCTCTGAAGGTGTGTTCTGGTCTCTGGGTCCTGTGTTACAGGTATGTCCTCCATGAGCATCAGTGACTCTTGGCTGTCCTCTCTGGGTTCTTCTCAAAGTGTCTCAGAACGTTCCACTTCTCTATTTGTCCTGTTTCAACACATCAGCTTCAGGAGAGGACGGGTCACTGACGGCCTCATATATCCCCCAGAGACAGGACACACTGGACCCAGACCATCCTGCCCTGGTTTTAATGATATGGCTGAGCGGTCTGTCCAGCACTTTGATGAACGAACCTGAAACCTGTGGAGGAAACTCCTTTTACCTTTTCTTCCCAGGTGTGACTCCTGATGTCATGGTCCAATCAGCGTCCGCCGCCGCTTCAGACGAGTTAACGATGAATCAACTCTGAATCCGAGCCGTAAACAAACACACCGGCACGAGCTCCGCTCTGCTGCTGCACGAGCTCTCACTCACACACCGAGAGCAGCGGGAGCGCGCAGTGCGGTCACGTGCCAGCAGTGGGAGCGCGCGGGACACTACTGCTCTATACTACTCACTACTGCACTATACTACTCACTACTGCACTATACTACACACTACTGCACTATACTACACTCCACTGCTCTATACTACACACTACTGCACTATATTACTCACTACTGCCCTTAAGTACACAGTACTGCTTTATACTACACACTACTGCACTATACTGCACACTACTGCACTATACTACACATTACTGCTCTATACTACACACTACTGCACTATACTACACTCTACTGCTCTATACTACACACTACTGCACTATATTACTCACTACTGCCCTTAACTACACAGTAATGCTTTATACTACACACTACTGCACTATACTGCACACTACTGTTCTACACTACTCACTACACTATACTACAAACTGCTGCACTATAATGCACACTACTGCTCTATACTACACACTACTGCACTATACTACTCACTACTGCTATATACTACTTACTACTACACTATACTAATCAATACTGCTCTATACTACTTACTACTACACTATACTACACACTACTGCTCTATACTACACACTACTGCTTTATACTACACACTACTGCACTGTACTATACATCACTGCTCTATATTACACGTCTATACTACATACTACTACTCTATGCTTCTCTATACTACATACTACTGCACTATACTAAGCACTACTGCCTTACAATATGCACTACTGCACTATGCTATGCACTACTGTCCTATACAACACACTACTGCCCTATGCTGACCTATACTACACACTACTGCCCTATACTACACTCTATTATACTACACACTACTACACTACACTGTCTTAAACTAGACTACACTACACTGTTTTTTACTACATAACCATGCACTACACTTAAGTGTATTGTTGGGTGGTTCTAAGTGGCATACAGAAAGTACATGATCTGACTTTATCACCTTTTTATACTATACAACAGTACACAACACTACAATAAATTAAATATAAAGAGATACCCAGCTCTATTTAAACAATTCTATCCAATCACACCGACATTCAGCCAGTACATACTGATTCTTAACTAAACACTGTCAGCTGAGGTGGGTAATTCAGGTCAAAAGAGGAAAAAGTTTGTTATGACTGCCTAGGTTGTCATCACTCACACACACACACACACACACACACACACACACACACACACACACACAAAAACTAGACTACACTATTCCTTGCAAATTCTCACTTGTTCTCCAACTTTTCTCCCATTGTTGGGATATCAGCTCAACGTTCAAATTTCAGGTGTTTAAGAACCATTAGACCAAAAGGGTTTCAAACTCTATGTTTAACAATAGTTTTCTTTCTTAAATGAGATATAACTTGGAATTTTAAGTGAACATCAAGAACATCAACAAAATTCAGTGCTGTTTTTCAGTCTATGTGTTTAGATATCAACGAATCATACAGGGTCAGAAACCACATAATCAAGTCTGTTAGAAATTACTGAACACCTCCATACATGCTGAGGAGAGCGTGGGATGAAGTATGCCTTATACTAATTGGTTGGCCCTTTTATAAGTTCCCACTTCTGAAACTAAAGAAGCAAACCTCAGAAACTAGACTACTGAACTACTCCTCCAGCTCTCTGAAGTGAGGACGTCTCAGTGGGATGAGGAGGCAGGTTTCTGTGGCCTGGCACACTCCTGATTCAGTTGAAGAGGACGTGCAGAGTGGCATGCAGGCCGCTGTTCATCCATTCCCAGCAAAGCCACCAGACAAATTCCACAGCCATGATCTACTGAATGAATATTGCTGACGTTTGCCCTGGGAGCACATGCATCTCCATCTGTGATGATTTAAGCCTCTAGAGTTCTCATATGGAGAACTCCAACTTCATTTATAAGAAACTTCATTAACTTTAGAAGGAACACCCACATTGAGCTACCACTCACTAGCCACTTTATTAGAACACCCACTTTGAGCTTCCACTCACTGGCCACTTTATCAGAAACAACCACCCTGAGCTTCCACTCACAGGCAACGTTTTCAGAAACACCCACCCTGAGCTTCCACTCACTGGCCACTTTATTAGAAACACCCACCTTGTGCTTCCACTTACTTGCCACTTTATTAGAAACACCCAGCTTGTGCTTCATCACTGGCCACTTTGTTAAGAAAACACACCTGAAGTCTCCACACAAACTGTAAACTGATTACAGCTACAACGGGATAGTTTCTGTTAAAGTGGCCAGTGAGCATCATGTCATACATAATTGGATACAATCTTTTATTAAGCTTGTTTGTTTCCCTCCTTTATAAACATCCAGCATTGAAAGGGTTTGTCCAGCTTGTCTCCATCATCTGCTGTATCCCCTGAGTCTATAACTCATTATGTGCTTTACGTAATTAGGCTTTGGTAATGCACCTCTCTGAGGTTTCCATATCATTTTCCCCAACATTACCATGTTCGAAGGGTTGTAATTACATTTTATTGATCCATGCCAGGCTGCAACCTGATTTGGTGCTTTAACACTACATATCCATCTTAGCATGAGCGCCACTTGGAGAAAAAGCATCTTATTCTAATGGTTTTCTTTGATTCAGCTTATCCCTGTGACAAACGGCAGGATTTATTGATTGAACTGTGCTTTTCTGCATTGTTATTAATGACACCCAGGCGCACAGATGTCCTAGATGATAACTGTATTAACGTTGAGCATTCAGACTGTGCTCTCTGAGTGGAGAGTAGTGTGTTTGTGCCGTTAACGGTTCCAGGTGAATGAGATGGCGGCTTCAAAATAATAAAATAGGCCCTGGCCAAGTGTCCAAATGTTTTGTCGAATGACAACATTCAGCTACTTTACGTTACACCCATTGTTGACACAGATGTGCAAATGCACACACATTGCTTGTCTTGTCCTTGTCGAGAAGTGATCTCCTAAAGGGGACACCTGAACCTTTTTTAGCGTAGTATTCCTTGAATAAATAAAAGTCAGTAAATGTGGGTTGACCACAATCAAACATCTCAAACATTCAATCTTCAGCTGCCTGAAACTGTGCATGTCCAAAAACAGTCCCACAGTACACCATAGTATATACAGTAGCGTACAAATAACGTGTGCTACCAGATATGGAAACCCCATAATTCATCATGTTGTTCGGTTTGAGCATTTGATGCAGGTTCTCTGAGGAAGGCCGCTGTATGTGACACTATCAACTATCGCACAGCAATGAGCTGTGGCACCACTACCTTGTTGAACTCTACATGTAGGGCACAGTTTCAGACACAGCTCTAGATTAGGGAGAAGCAATCTTCAATCAGGAACGCCCTGATGCAAAACAAATACCACATTAGGCTGATTAACTGTGGGCCTGCATTCACCAATGGACAAATGCAGCTTGTCTTGTCCCGGTAGAGAAGTACTGCCCATAGAATAGGGCTCTGGAGCAGGTAAACAAGAACCTGTGGGCACTATGCCTAATGCAAGGCATGGGGTAGAGGAGTATAAAGCCCCCCAGCAACTCAGTTTGAGTTCAGTTTGTCCTTTAGGGATGTATGCCGCAAAAACTGGAGAGTTGAAATTCCAGAGTTAACACTCTGCGACTGAAAATCAACTCAGAAATGTTTATTTTAACACACTGGGATTTAAATGGTGTTCAGTGTTGGATTAATTTGGCCGAGTTGATCAGGTCAGAGTTAATCCAGCACTGTTCATCTCTGCAAAGGTTTAATTATACTCCACTGAGCATTGCAAATTCCTCAAATGTGGGAAGCTTGACTGCATAATTTCTGTGTATGTGTGTGTCTCACTGTGTGTGGATGGGTTAAATGCAGAGGGGAAAAAGTGAATTAGTTATAGTGTACATAGTTTAACAATTTATGAACGAATACTAATGAAATAGTAAAAAAAAACTCAGAGCAGTGTTATTTTTTTACTCCCTTATTATAGAGTTATTTTAACCATGTTTTATGAGTTATAAAGGAACTTTTGAAAGAGTGGAGCTACAGGGGTTGGACAATGAAACTAAAATACCTGTCATTGTAGTGTGGGAGGTTTCATGGCTAAATTGGAGCAGCCTGGTGGCCAATCTTCATTAATTGCACATTGAACCAGTAAGAGCAGAGTGTGAAGGTTCAATTAGCAGGTAAGAGCACAGTTTTGCTCAAAATATTGCAATGAACACAACATTGTGGGGGACATACCAGAGTTCAAAAGAGGCCACAGTGTTGGTGCACGTCTTGCTGGCGCATCTGTCACCAAGACAGCAAGTCTTTGTGATGTATCTAGAGCCACGGTATCCAGGGTGATGTCAGCACCACCAAGAAGGAGCAACCACATCCTACAGGATTAACTGTGGACGCAAGAGGAAGCTGTCTGAAAGGGATGTTGGGGTTCTAACCCGGGTTGTATCCAAAAAAAGTCATTCCCAAGATGAAATGATGCTGTATTGGCCGCAAAAGGAGGCCCTAGAACACCATACTAATAAATTATTGTGGTCTAAAACCAGGTGTTTCAGGTTCATTGTCCAACCCCTGTATATAAACCCTGAAAAGGTGTTGCAATCAATTCTGTGGACACTGGACTTTTTGCTGTGTAGTTAGTGATAATTGGTGTACATTGGTGTGCATAAGCTCCTTTATTTGTTACCTATTCTTCTGCCCCCACACCAGCTCACCCCAGTCTGCTGAACTTAATCACAGAATATTGTGGTGATTAATGGGATTATATTTTTAAACTATTGATGCCACTAATTTATAAATATTTTTACACTACCATGAAATTAAGTGATAAAAGAAAAAAATAATTTAGCATTATAGACTAATGAAGAACTGTTATTAAATTAGTCAATTTCTATGCATTAATGTTCATTAATATTGACTGCCATGGTCTTAAAGCTTAGGCCTACTGGAAGCCCCCCATCCACAACATCCCAACCCCGATGGATGTGAACACTAAAACATGGTTACCATAATGAAATATATTAATAAGAATCTTTACAAAACCATTCTCCTTTAGGTTTTTCGGCATTCCAGTACTCCCAGTTTAAAGCCTGCCAGTTTGCACACGGTTCAAACTAAAGATCCACTTTAAACAGAGAGGATAAAGGTGGGATTATGGAGGATCAGTGCACACACACTTCCAGCTGCTGCTCTGATCTGACTCACTAAAGAGAGAGCGAGGGCATTCATTCAGCCAGAGATAATCTTCGTCACTTCAACATTTCACACACAAACACCTCAGGCTCTGCTTAAAGTCCTCCTCGAAAATGATCTCAGACGCAGCTGACGAGACAGGACATGTTTCTCCAGGATGAGCACTGGACTGATGCAGCTAATGAGACAAAGATTCTGCGTTAGAACAATGTGTGTCTAATCATCACACAATCTCCTCAAACCACCTTACACCACAAAGCAGAGGGGTGTTTCTAATAAAGTGGCACATTGTCTGTTTTAAAATATGTAAATATATGGACATTTGATTTTCATTTGAACTACATTGAGAGATGGAGGTGATATAACTAAACACATAAACTGACTAAATGTCTTTCAAAAATCATTTGTAAAACGACATTGTTAGAAATGCAATTTTCCTGTAAGTTAGGACCCCCTGTGCTCTAATATCTAGTATTTCCTCCTTTGACTTAAATAATATCAGTTAAATGTTTCCTCTAACCTTCTACAAGTCTCTGACATCATCTGGAAAATGTTCCCCCTCCTCCATGCAGAATTCTTTCAGCTATGTTATGTTTCATGTCTTCGATTTTTCTCAAACCTCCTGTGATACAATAAAGATTTCATTGTGGTTTCTATGATGGAGAGCTTTCCAGGACCTGCTGCAGCAAAGCAGCCAAAACCCATGACACTTCCAACCCCATGCTTCACAGTTGTTATGATTTTCTTGTGCTCAGATGCTGTGTTCCAGATCACATTGTTCCAGAAGTCCTGCTCTTTTTTAGGTGTTCAGGTTTTTTGTTTGTTTGGGGTTTAATTATGCAAGTTGTGCATGGAGGAATCACCGAAGACACACCTCCTGTATAAATCAAACTTGTGCAGTGTCTTTGTGATGGTAGATGCTGCACTTTGACATCAACCATGGTGAGAGCTTCTTTAGCATGTGGTGGTTCTGCTCTTGGGCGGTACTTGCTAGAACGGCTTGAACTGACCATGTTGGCTGTTTTTTAAAATGTGCTCTACTTGTAAATTTTTTTCCAGACACTGGAACGGCCGATTTCCTTTTTACATGCCAGCCCAGACTTATATGCATCCACAACCTTCTTTTTGAAAGTCTTTATGAGAAAGTGGTCAATGAGTGGAAGCTCAAAGGTGGTAAATATGGTAAAAAAGGTGTTTCTGTTAAAATGGCCAGTGATGTAGACAAGAACAATGAAGCTAAATCACCAAAAAGTGAATGAAAACAAAGCACCTCTTTCAACAGGGGCAGTGATTAATCATAAACATAACTATGACTTATGGCGTAATGAGTGTTTTTGCTGGAATACTGGATCTCCTCTATTGTTTATCCTACAACCACAGCTGCTCCTGATGGCATGAGTCTGGAGATAGCCTAAAAATAGTGTGTGTGTGTGTGTGTGTGTGTGTGTGTGTGTGTGTGTGGGGTATTGCATTAGCACAGTCAGTAGTAACAGTTAGGGTCAGAGTGACACCAGGCCTGTAATATATCCTCATATCAGTGACACACATTTCCTGATTGTTACTCAACACACTTTCTGGACCGTGTTCAATGCACTGTGCATGTGTGACAGTCCAACAAAAATCGAAATTTTATGTCGTTTTCTATATACAGAATGTACGGACTGGGCAGTGAACATTTTGACACCATGTTTACATACAACACCAAACAAGTCTTTGTAAACAAAGATAAAGTCCATGTCATTGTCCATGAGTTCCTTAAAATATCTAACAAAGCAGTTCATTGGCTGAGGGTGTAAGACCTAATCTGCTGGAACTGGAAACACCTATACAGTTCAGACTATATATAGTCTAACCTGTAGACTGTGTCGTTTTGCAGGATGATTCCTGTACACAGTTGTGACTAACCTGCTCTGGCTCAGTGTTAAAAACCCTTCCCTTCACCAATGTTGCTGGAAAACACCATATTTGGCTGGTATGTCACATCTGAGGCTCTCCACTCACTCCAAACTGGAATTTTCCATTCTTTGTGCAGGTCTGAGTATGTTCAGTAACAAACCACCAGCCAGTAAGACTGAGAGAAGCTTCTGGACAGAGATTTAAAGTTTTGTTTTCACTAGAAAAGACAGAAAATCACTTCATGAAGCAACTCAGGAAGTGTCAAAATCCCTTGTTAGGTGGAAAGAACCTACTGGCACAGTGCAACAGAGTGAAAAGGCATTATGATGAACACACTCAGAGTGGGGGTTTGATGTGAAATGGTGCTTGAGTGTAGTATAAATGTCTTCTAACCAGCTTGTTTCGTGTATTATTTCTAGAAATAAAAAAAGGGAAGAAGTTCTCTGGAGTGATGGAATTGCATCCAATGTCTTGTGGGATGCATGATATGCTTGTAAGGATCCTGCATTGAAGTAACATACTTCAGGACAAAAATACTGGGACATCCATTCATTGTTTCTTCTGAAATTAAGGGTATTAAAACATTTGTCCTGCTTTAATTTACTTTGCTATACATAAGTATTTCGTTGCATTCAGTGACAAGAGCATTAGTGAGGTCAGGATATTGATTAATCACTACTCCACATAATCCCCAAATCCACAACTCATCCTAAAAGTACTGGATGGAGCACCATCATTCCAGAAAACACACTGCCCCACAGCTCAATGCTGGGGCACTTTATACCCCTGTAGCCCTCTAGGCATTAGGTGTGGTTAGTAAGTACATGTTAGTTGTAGAGTCCTATTCTATTGGCAATACTTTCTGCAGGCACTCAACAAGCTGTGTGTTCACTTGCAGCAATGGGTGCAACAAAGTATTTGAATGCATTCATTTGAAGGTGTGTCCACAAACACACAAACAATATCCCAACACTCACTGGTTCATTCCCAGTACTCTCTTGGACTTGCCTCCAGTACATTGAGAGGATGAACGTAGTCAAATCCTCCTCGTGGCAACGTTTCACACAGAGTGAAAGACTTTCCCAGAAGAGTCAAGGCTGCAGAAAAGTCATGGCTGGAGACAATTTCCCATCAGTGCCATAACTCGCTCACTAATATTTGAGCTGACAAGTTTGGCTGTTGTGAATGTGCTCCTGGAGGGGCGCTGTATTGACTAACTTAATTACGGGTGGTGAGGTGGGGTTCTCTCACTTTAGGCTGTCCTCATTGTGGTAGGTACTATTTCATGCACATGATTACACAACCCAGTGGCAGAGCTGTTCTGGTAACCTGTTGGCAGCAGTGAAGGACCACACGCACACACACACACACACACACACACAGCAAACAGACAAATCAAACAAAGAAACTACTGCTGCCCTCAGAACACTGGACAGATCATCCTAAACTAGTCCAGAACACTGAAAAGAAGTCTCCTGAAAAGAATGGAAACTGTAATGAAGATGGACGCTCTAAACATGCAAACATCTCAACATTTGGCATTAGATTTAGTTGTTCAGGTTTCTATGTCCTGTTCTGCTTTTAAATATTTCTGCTTTTATGGCAAATAAAGAACTTATTCTTGCTGACTGTTCTGACTGGAAATGAGATCAATGAAATGTGCTCCGATGTGTGCACACCACAGTATTTCACTTTAGAATTTAATGGGCAATAAAAAAAAAATTTATTTATTTACACGTGCAATTAGTCCATCTGTCTACTGGATAATAAATGAACAAACCCATCTCAGCGTGCATAAAAACGTGTAAAAAGCTCTTTAATAAAAGCTGCCCACTCTATACAGTGCTTCCAATGACCTTACTGACCTGAGAGACCACCACAACAGTTCAACAAAGGGAAGAAAAATACACAAAATAAAAAAGACAAACACAAAAAGTAAAAAACAAAACAAAACATAAAAACACAAACCAAAACTGTAAGAAATGTGAAAATGTATTTTTAACATTAATCACACAGAAGAAAATGTGCTTCTGCCTTCTGCAACCTTCTACCACAAACAGAGCTGCCCAGTATTTTGCTAGTATTCACTATGATACAGACCTGACAGCTCCACTTTCAACAGGAGAACATTATTGTCTTCAATCCTGTTATATTATTTGCTCTGCAATGCATTTATTTGTATTTCAGCAATATGATCTATTATACCACCACCATCCCTCTGATACCACCCAATACCTCTTTGAACCACTGTCAGATACCCTCAGAGTGGCATGGAACAGGTTTTTTTGGCATCCTAAACACTTAACACCCCAGTTTGTCGAAAATATGGCACAGTTCAGATTGGAACTGAACCAGATATTTAGATACAGACCTGGTGATGCTGGTTTCATACAATTCTTTATTTCTTTTATTTCCACTTCTCAAACTTAGGACTTGAGTGTGCCCGATTGACCGCGTCCACTGCATGTTAAACCCAGCACTCTCAGACCTCAGTAACAGAGCTGGTCTAAGTAAGAGAAGTGTCCAGAACATTTTTATTAAAAAGGGCAGTTGTTGCTTAAGACAAGTATCTTCCTGAAAGACTGAAGGCATTTAAACTAGGTTGAAATCAAACTGTAAGAAAAGCCGTGGTGAAAATGCATCGAAAGGAACTTTGTGCTAAAAGCCAAACGGCTGCAAGCAGTGCAAGCCACACTTCTGATTCTCATGGTTGCGGACCCTCTGTGGATGCACCACATTCTTAGTTTCCACTTAGAAACAACCAGAACACTGACCATAACGTCCATCAGCACAGCACAAGCTCTCAGCCACAGCGCTAGCTTGGGGCAAACCACAACAGCCGAGGATTAAAGTCTCTAAAAGAGCATTCCAGAACGTCCACCATGTTAATGTTAAAATTCCACCAATGGTGTTCTCCTCGTCAACTGCTGGCGCCCACTGGTTCTCAGTTTTGCTTTCCTCAACATGGATCTGGTGGTCTACAGTGGACAATACTGCAGAAGCTCTGGAGACGTGAATGAGAAGTTGCGGAACTCGTCCTGGTTGATGGGCGCCATTACCGGGTCCTGGATGGGCGTGAGGACGGCCTCCTCTTGTGTGAAGTCGGGATCAAAGTTGTTGACATCCTCTGGAGTTTTCTGGCAAAACAGAACTTTACAATGAAACAGAATTCATCCATTTTCCACTTAAGAGTCTCTTTAACTCAGATATTTTTCTGTATTTCATGGTTGTGAATTAAAATTGTAAAAGTATGAACATGAGTAAGCATGTCCAAGATGTTAATTGGCACTGAATGTTCCAGCACGTGTTATTCTAAGTACAGACTCTGGTCTCAGCTCAGTCAGCTGACTGCTTAGCTGACTCAGAGTAATAGGGCTCAACTATACTCATGTTAACGAGTCACTTGTTGTTAAGAATCTTGATTCTGACTCACAATTCGGGGCTTAAATGGTGGCTCCAGCTCCCGCCGGTTCAACTTGTCCCAGTCGACGGAGCTAAAGAAGGCATGGTTGATGATGGCGTTTTCTCCACCATCTGTTGCCACACATCCCAAACGACGAGAGGGGTTCTTCGTCAGGAACTGCGGAAAAAGCAGAGCAAGGTCTCATCCTCAGTTTACACCACAATACCTTCAGCTAGAGTGTGAAGACATCTGTTTATCCAGTATATACTGTAGCGGATGGAAATTAAGAAGCAATAAAAGTTTATCTTCTTAAATGAATCTGGATTTTGTCTGAATGAGGATTTCTGACTTTGTCAAATAAGCCAACATAGAATAATGGCTTAGTTCTTCAATATTTGGTCTCTACATGCCAGAATAATGGTTTAAATGTAATACTTGAGACTGAATATGTCAGAAAAATGCCTTTATTTCTCATTTGGGCTGAGGATGTTGAAATACTGGTCGAATTTCAAAACAAAGTCTAAATATGTCTGGGTGGAATATTTGGGAATAGTGGTTTAATCATAATACTTTTATTTAAAAATAAAAGGTTTCAATATTTGGGTTTAATATGTTGAAATAGTTGTTTAGTTTCGGGCCTGAACACACACACATACAAACACACACACAAACCTCTGGCATATGTCTACTATTAATTTGAGATATAGTTGGGTTGCATGACACAGCAGTTCCCCAAATTACACTGAGGTCATATATTCCTCCACTGAAGGAAAATCACACACACACACACACACACACACACACACACACACACACACACACACACACACACACATCCTCCTAAAAAATTGCCAGGTGCTGTTTGCATGCCTAAATTACACTCTCCTCAAAATGTATGGAGGTGTTTATTAATCTTTAATAGACTTGGTTATGTGGTGTAGAACTATGTATATACTATGCTTTACCTGGCACCTGGCACACCTGACATCTCAGTAAAGCATTAAAAATCCTTTAGCAATTATACTTCTGAAGTGTGTGTGCTGGCATCAGTGTGTTCTCCTTACTCTAAAGGCTAATCTAACAAACCCCCCCAAGCTATAAGAGCAGCTGTGTAATATCCTCCACAGCAGCCTGGATTATTATCACAGGAAACACTTTCAGCTACAATGGCATCTTGCTTCACCATCTCCTCAGGTCTCATAAAGAGACCGAACATGTCCAAATACTGATCTAGTGAGTACATCCACCCTCCACATCAGTGAGTCCCTGCCCTCTCGGCACGTTTGGAAGGTGAGGTGAACAATCAGAGGGGTTTCTTAGGTCACAATGAGTAAGTCATGAGTTGCTCACCATTTTTAACCACTTGGAAGTGCACAATTCAGGTTTGATACTGTTATATTTTGAGTATTACAATAGTGTACATAACAAATCAAATCAAATAATAAAAAAAAAAATACTTTTTACCATTATCTTTACTCTGATCTATATAATCTGCCAATATCTGCACTGGGAGCATTTTCTAATATTGTGTTTTCGTGTCTATTCAGTGACTGAAGACACTGGGCACAATGAAAAAAATAAAGCATAATGTCTCTCAAAAGTGAAGCCGCCACAGGTCTAGTGCCTCTACTACACCCATCCTCATTTGTTTCCGTACCAGAACAGCCCATTTACATCTTTCCATTTTTCTCATCCATCTCCACTTCCTTAATTCCAACAGTTAGTTTTCCCTGTGCTTATACTGACACATTTTCTATTATCGCCTAGAAGTTTTTCAAACATGACGTATGAAACACTGATTTCTGAGGGAGGCATTTTTTTCCAGGAGGAAAATCCACTTTGCTTCTGCGCTGTAAGCTTAATGAAGGTAGTCTGCGTGACAAGCTTGGTCTGGAAAAGGGGGTGAGTCTAACAAATGAGTAGGCAAGTCTGGCTCCACCTCTACTGCGCAGATTCTGGTTGCACACACACACATTACTGTCCCTCTAATCATTCTCCAAGAGCATTATAATAACATCTGCTCTGTGTGTGTGTGTGTGTGTGTGTGTGTGTGTGTGTGTGTGTGTGTGTGCACTCAAAAGAGATACAGAGAGAGTGCGATACAGACATTGCTTTGGGGCTCAGACGAACCCGAGGTTTTAAAGGGTAAAACAGATTAAAATTAAAAAAGTGCCACTGTGGCTGAGGGCGCCCACAGAGGTTTGACAAATGATGATGACATTTCAGTGAGCTGATTACACTCTCTGTCCCTCTCTCTCACTCTGTCTCTGACAGCTGCTAAAACAAATGATTGGCTATCTAATAAAAAACAAACACACACACACGCACTCTCACTCCCTTTAAGAGGCCAATAACTACTACTATTAATAAAACCTGCCCCAGACACACACAGCAACACTTTATCTAACACAGAGAGAGAGAGAGAGAGAGAGAGAGAGAGAGAGAGAGAATGAAATAGACAAATATACTCTGTCGATAGGTAGTGAGACATTAAGAGTGAATATTTAAATTAAGTGAATAAAGAAAAAAGAAGAGAGATAAGAAAAGAGAGAAATGAGGAAGAAAGAAAAACAAAGAGAGACAAAAAGAGTGAGAGAGTGAGAGAGAGAGAAACATTACAAACCATAAGAAGCACAACAGTAAGTCAGGCTATAATGTTATGTAATCCTTGCTGACTTGGGGGTAATGCAGGGACGGCCAACGGGTCTGTAGTGCGTGTGTGGTTTTTATTTTTAGCTGTAGTTGTGTGTGAATGGTGGATTGTGATGTGCTTGTTATATAAGGGGGGGTTGTTTAATAATGGCTTGAACTCATTGGCTCTGGTGCCAGGCAGCCACTCAATCCAAACTCAAACCGTGAACTGAGCAGCCTTACCAGACCGCCCGGCCTCCGCTCTGACCATTAAAGCACACTAGTCATGTGACCTGCCTGATATCTGACCAACTCTGACCTGAGCATCCTGCTCAGTCATTTCTGGGTGACAGAGTTTTGTAAAGCAACTATCTCACATCACGCAAACCACCCTGGTCTCTCGTGACACCAGTGCAGCCCTTCTCCCACCCTGTCCGGTGCCACATAGTGTCCTGAAACATTTCATTATCAGGTTTATGTTGAAGAGAACTCACGGCTTTTAGTATGTCCACAGCATTGGCACTGAGCCAGGAGGCGTAGATGATCTCCTCATTCAAGATGCACTCAAATAGGTCATCCTCATTCTCTGCCTCGAAGGGCGCGTGGCCTGAAAGCATCTCATAAAGGAGCACGCCGAGAGCCCACCAGTCCACTGACGGCCCATACAGCATCTCCTGGAGGATCTACACACGCACACACAAATTAATATCATGACAGCTTAAGTTATGAATGATTATTTATACACCCAATACATCTATTAAATAATAATAACAACAAAGATCTTCTTTAAGGTGGTGCAGAGTTTTGGCTGTGGATTTGGATGCCGTGCCCTGTAGGAATGACAAGCCTGAACCACCTTAAAAGAGCCCAAAATTGGGTTTGAGTGAGATGAGAGATGTGTGAAGGCATGTGTTTGCAGAAATAACTGAAAATCGATGTCTACTGTTAATGAGGTGTTAGACTCATAGCTCCAATGAACAGAAAAGCACAATTCGGACACCAGACAATCCCCCTGTGAATCAAAATAATCGCCCCTTCCATTCACTTGCTGCTCTCTCCTCCCCCACCCGCTTCACTTAGCACCAATAACTGGTTCACTGAACTGTGGAGGCCTCGTGGCCATGCCTCACTGCAGAACTGCTTCAGCTAAGTGACAAGGTTAAGGTCAGAACTTTGACAATTTAAGCCATCCCAAGAGTAGACATGCTTAGTATTTTGGGTCATTGTCTTATTACACGGCCCAGCCGCTCTTCAACTTCAGCTCCCAGACAGATAACCCAATAACTGCAAGGGTAGATTTGTATCTGGGGTGCTGGACTCACCTCAGGGGCGATGTAATCAGGGGTTCCGCAGAATGTTCCGGTAACAGCTCCCTCAACCATCCCCTCTTTACACATGCCGAAGTCAGCCAGCTTACAATGACCATCTTTATCCAGCAGCACATTATCCAGCTTCAGATCTCTACACGACACACACATTTAAACATACAGACTATACACCACTACGTTTTATAGCAAAATAATACACTGAATCATTATATCAAATATTGAATCTGTATTTTACAGTGAACTATTATTGTACATATAATGGACACTAAGAGTGTTTGTGTGTGTGTGTGTGTGTGTGTGTGTGTGTGTGTTTATGAGTGTAAACTTAAGTTCCTTATAAAAGCATTTACTTCTTAAACGAGGGCTGTTGATAACATTGCTAGGACTTTTCATGATTATCTGCTCCAGAGAGTCCTATTCTATTGGAAGTAAGT